>CM044013.1:35100256-35682756 GCA_024085815.1 Flaveria linearis
TAATAATAATAATAATAATAATAATAATAATAATAATAATAATAATAATAATAATAATATATAATAATAATAATAACAATAATAATATTAGTATAATAATAATAATAATAATAATAATAATAATAATAATATTAGTATAATAATAATAATAACAATAATAATAATAAAAATAACAATAATAATAATAATAATATAAGTATAATAATAATAATAATAATAATAATAACCGTCAACCATTAATTTTATAAACATTGTAAATAATGATAAATACGTTTTTTTTCGCAGATATGGATGCCGACGATGCTTTTATCCCCGGCATTGATGACTGCCCGACGCTGCAGTTCGAGCAGGGGACTACACCGTACGAGCGGTTCAGGACCCTGAGAGCACGTGTGCCAGCACCGGGGACCGTCCTGTCGGATGACTTCTTACAGCTCGTTGGAGAGCGCGACCGGTTTTTGGAGATCATCGGCGAGGATGGCCCGTGGGAGCAGCTGTTCCGGATGACCGACGATGCCCATCGAGAGCTCACCGTGGAGTTCTACTGCACATTCACGTTCCGTCCACGTGAGCAGGGACTTGCGGAGCTGGACGAGGACGACATAGCGGACGGTCGTGCGCCCGCGGAGGTTTCTTTCCGGTTGTTCGGCCACCTCCACCGCATGTCACTTAGGCGGTTCGCCGTCGTCAGCGGCCTCTACATGGAGGAGGAGACCCGACAGCCGATGTACACCACCGCCTTGATCCACGGGCCAGACGACTCCGATCAGGTCTGGTGGCCTACGATAGGCGACGGACCATACGACGGTGATACGAGGTCCTCTCATATACGAGACCCTCTATATAGATACATTCACCGACTCATCACCACGTCCGTCGCCGGTCGTGGGGCGGGGACCGACAGGGTCAACGCCTCCGACCTTTTTTTCTTCGGTATGTACTCACACACCGACACTGCCACCTCGCGCATGCCCTTGCTGATTATTTTGCTACTTATTATCATCGGCAGTCGCGAGGGGCGTTGGTGGGCGGGAACATCGTTTCCCGGATCGCTCGGGGCTTGGGGTACGCACACGCCATATGCCAGCTCCCGATACCTCCTACTCCTGTGCGCGTGGCCTCCCAGTCCACCGCCACTGGGATGAGGATTGTTCGGAGGTTCCCCGACGGCACGTGGCACCTACTCAGTAGATACCAGGAGCTCGTGCCATGGGTGCACGAGCCGTTGGTGGACCCCCCGAGCTGGTGGGGGCTGAGGTCCACCTTCAGGATGCCCACGAGCCCCTTGGCGGCGGGGAGGATCAGCCCATTCCCCCGCCGCACGACCAGGACCCGCCCCAGCATCCTCAGCGCGTGTACCATGCCGTGCGATTGCCTGCTCATGTTCTTGATATGCTTCAGGACACACGAGACAGGGTCACGAGGCTGGAGGATACGACCAGGAGGCTGGAGGATACGACCAGGAGGCTGGAGGATACGACCACGAGGCTGCATGATATGATGGACTGGGTCGTCCAGCACATGACCGCGGACTATGCCGCCTCGGGTACGCCGTTGTTGTCACAGCCACCGAGGCGGTTAGACCATGACGGTGCTGGCCCTTCTGGCGCGGGCGGGTCTGGTCAGGGCAGCGATCCGGGGATGATGGATTAGATAGGTATTTTGTTTGTATTTTATTTCTTTTTGTATGTAAAAACTCGTTGTATATATATATATGTGCAGTTTCAGTTATGATGACTTGTATATTTGGTTGTGTTTGTTTGGTTGTGTTTCTTTGTTTGTTTGTTTTATATTTGTAATGTTGATAATGTTAATTGTATATGTTTGATAACAACTGATTTTTACGATTAGGTTAACCATGTGATAAAATAACAACCAACTTGTTTAAAAAATAATTAAACGCAAAAATTACTTGTAATATGATAAATTAATAATAAACACAAAACACAAACACGTATGTTACGATTAAATAAAATATTTAAATAAACAAAAAAGGAATGAAAAGATAGAAATGATATGACGGTGAAACTAGTAATCGATAATCAATCATCATTTGTACAGACTAATAAACCATGATGACGTCAGAAAAAGGTAGACCACACCACCGGACCATGGTGCAAGATCCTAGTGCCACAACCCTACCCCTCCCCCTAACCATCCTTCTCACACTACTTCTACTAGCTAATGACTCAGGTGAGTACGTTAATAAAACTAAAAGTAATAAAATACCTGGATTCTAGCACGACTAACATCCGCAATCTTTTTGCTTTGAAACAAATCCCAATGTTTTCCTTTAACCGACGTATGAAACTTCCAAGCTGCTTCAGATGTTGTAAAGTTCACAAACGCATATCCGGCATTCAAACCATGCCTGTACGTATATATCAACGTCAAAACTTAGCTTATATATATATATATATATATATATATATATATAGACATGTAGTATTTACACCATAAAAATTAATAATAATATTATTCAGATAGATACCAACTTGAAATCAATCGGAAGATACACGAAATCAAACTCCGATCGAACGGTGTTTCCCGCCTTTTCATTCTCAAGTTTACAGTGATAAAATTAAAATAAAAGACAATGTTTAATGCTTAAAAAAATAAAAAAAATAAAAGCGATATGTCACGGTTTGGCCAAACAGTGACATATAGCCCCCCCTGCGCACAATCAATTCCCCATAATTACATACCCAATCATTGACTACGGATCCCCAGATATAACTGTCACGGTTAGGGCAAACCGTGACAGTTAGGTCTCACACCTGACCAAGCGGTCACGGGGAGACCTAACTGTGACCGCTTGGGTCGGTTTTCTCCAGGAAAAGGCGGTGCGCCTAAAATTTCCCTTGGAAAAAGAGAGGTCATGAATGTACATACATGCACACGTATGTAAACTTACATACGTAATTTACACATATACAAATATCCATGTGGGGAAAGTGTGCTGTTATTTAATTAATAGTTTTAAACTTGTATATGTATATGTCCTTCAGACTTTGGTCCAACGGTGAGAGTCCCCCTCTCAAAGTGGAGGTCAGGGGTTCGAACCTCGTTGGTATCAGTTTGGGGACATTTAGAGCAATGAAGAGAATTTTCTTTTAAGCCAGTGGTTGCGGAGGCCGATTCTCATAGCTCGTCCCCGGTTTTCATCCGGCTGTTACTCCAGAGGGGCAACCCTTGTGGAGGCTGTACGGTTTCCGGGGGAACGCCGTAACCAAGTCTGACAATCCAGCGTGGACCCGGTTCAGACAACATAGTCTGGGCCAGATCTTGGCTAGAGTCGCCCAGGGGGGCGATGTGACATTGAGTCACTCTTAAGAAAGTCACCGTTCAAAAAAAAAAAAAAACTTGTATATGTATATATGGTGTGCTAATATTCAATTAAATACTGTGTTTGTAGTGACCCCAACATGTATAATTCTAAAACATGATGGTTCTCATATTCTGATTTTATAGTCTTGGTCTCCATATTCAATACATAACTTATGATTTAATGGATTTTTTTCTATAAATCATATAATAGATATGAAAGTATGAGTTGTATATGTTTTTCCATACCACCGATACCATCCTTACGATTATGTAATTTGTTATTTTAATGGCGTCACATGTTGTATCTACATCTGCCCCTTCATTTGTTTCAACGTTCAAAGAAAGCAACCAAATTAATTTATTTGAATGAAAGAATGTCAAACTACTCATCTTTTTTAAATATTGTTGGCTTATCTTTATGAAATAATATGATAAATAATGTGTTTAGAGTTTTGAATTGAAAAACACGGGGCAGCCATCTAACTTAAATGATTGATCAATTTCGTCAAACAAGCTTCTATGATATTGAATTGTAAATTGTTACTTATTATTGATAGATAAATAATCTTGTAAAATAAAATTTTTAAACGTATTTATTTAGCAATTTTATAACCTAAGACATTAAACAGGAGTTCTTTTACATATGGTCATAATTACATATATAAATTCTCAACTAAATTTTTATGGGTTTAAAACTAGGTTGACTTGCTGTATATATTTATTAAACATGAAATCAATAAGAATAATCGTAATTAGTACCTACCAGATGTTATTAAATCATAGCACAACTTGCAATTGACTTGACCAAAGGTTTTTTTCTTTTTTCTTTTCTTTTCTTTTTTTGAACAACAAGATGAGGCATTTCCTTAGCTAGAAAGCACTAAAATAATTATATACAAACACTAATCACCAAACATATAAGACGTTAATTTACAAAACTAGGAAATCCATTTGCTCCAAGAATCTGCATGTTTCCTAGATCGGTTTGTTAGCCACAAAAATGATAAAGCTTTGATTTCTCCCATGATGCAACCAATGGATGGCCTTTTTCTTTAAAGAGCAATTCATTTTTCGCCTTCCTAAAGATAAAAGACTCCAAATTGTTACATATATGACAACCTGGATTGCTTTTTTTTTCTTTGGTTTTTTCCGTTTAATAGATCATGAATTTGAATCAAATCCTTGAAAGAAAATGCAAATATGGGTGGAATGCACAACCAAGACCCAACAATCACCCACAAATTATTTTCAAATTGGCAAGAGATGAACACATGTTCAAATGTTTCAAGATAGTCCCCCCACATAAAGTGCATTCTATTGATTGAATGATAAAACCTCTTCTCGCAAGAGCAATCCAAGTAAGAATTTCCCATGACTAACTCTCCAAATCAATGTATTAACCTTAACGGCACCCAATTATTCCAACAAGAATTTAAATTATTTTCCACAAAAATTAAAAATTTACTTACCAAAAAGCAAGATTTGTTATGAGCATGATGATAACTTCAATGCAGATGACATACACCAATATCCCACTTGATATATCCACCATGCCTACTTTCTTTAGCATTTTGCCGACTCCATTTGAAAGTACTAGCAGGGAGCCCGTGCGATGCAGCGGGACGGACAAATTATTACTGAGTCATACAATCAGTTTGTGCATATAACGAAATGTGTAATGAGAGAATTCTCTGATAAGTAATCTCTAAGTTTTTAAAATTATCTATTTCAAGAATACCAACAATGTCATCATCCTTCTGTATAACATGCTTTAATCCATTTGACAATTAATTATTCTTTATACTTGTCTTCTATGAAGCAAGTTTTTGATGAGATCTTTTGCTATACGAATCTGATTTTGATTTTAAAATTTCTATGATATTTTGCGAGAAATGGAAAATATTTCAAAGATATGCAATGCAAAATACCCTTGCCATTATTCTATGTGTCTGTCTTTCAACTCATTCCCAAAAGCAAGCATAGAACTTGCAAATAAACAATTAAAGCTAAACAATTGCATCTAAAAAACAAAATCAAATCTAACCAAAACACCTTCTGAGGCTAATTGTAGTTAACACCTTCCGGATGCTTAGCCCAAACTGGTCCATATAACGTCGTGGTATCGCTGCCATTGAATTAAAATGGCAACATCTTTTTTCTCAATCTTTAATGCTTATATTCATTTAAAAATAAAAATATGAAATATTTAGCAAAAATTCAAAGACACAGAATAATGTTATCAATGTTCCACCACTAAACTTAATTATTGACTAAATAATTTCTGACTTGAATTACAAAAAAACATGTTCAGTGGATGCACCTTTAGAAGTGTCTATTCTCTAAGTTAAATGAATTAGACCTGGAGTTTCAATAGCTTTAACTAAAACAAAATATAATAAAAAATAATCAAAATCAGGCCTTGATTTGTAGTTAAAAAATAAAATGGTTACTGATATCCAAAATAGCAAACTTCGACTTGTTGGACATATTTTACCTTATACCACACCCGCAAGCTGTAACAATGGTAAATAATGATGAAAATTGAAACTCAATTCTTCAAAACTGTGCTAAAATATTTAGTATTAGAGCTTTACATTTTTAATGTTAACAAACAATGGAATCAACATGACTAACAAATGGTATAACATAAAACACAATACAATTGATGAAATAAAATGGCTTAGCAGTTATAAATCTGAACTAAAAAAAGATCCGATGTTGATATAACAACATTAAATAACAATATGAGTGCCTTTGCTTTGAGATTGTACTATAACCAATTTTGCACACCAAAACACATTGTTTAGCAATAAAATCAATGCCAACCTATGATGAAGAATGTGGGGGTCAAACAATGGGTTATCTGAGAAAGTAAAGAAAAAAGCACTTTACAAAGTAAACTAATAGCAACCAACAAGTAAAACATGTAGGAATCAGGCAATGTGTACAATCAGGAAAACCCAAACCATATGGAAACCATACAACTACATAGGATGTGCAATTAAGAAGAACAAACAATCCAAAAATGCATCAACTACGATATGTGGACAATGATTATGAACCACAACAAAATTACAGCAATCCGAAGGCAGCAAAGTGATTTACGAAATCTACATAACCGACCAATCACACAATGAAGCATTCCAAAGAACCAAAACCGGAGAAAACCATATACGTCGTACCTGTAAACCAGATCAAAGCCGACGTGGATGATAGTGTTCTGCTTCCCTGGTTTGAAAAACAAAGACCAGATATATAAGGGGAAAACAAAACATCAAAGATCCATGAACATACGAAATCAAATAGTTACCCGACTACATTTGTTTATTTACATTCATAATTTTAACTTCACATAACAGAAACATATCAGTACATGAGAAGATAAACAGACTTACAAGAACAATCACAACATCTCAGCCTTTACCCTTAGTCTCCTCATAAACCTACACTAAAAGTCATTAGTAGTAAGTTGGTTGTCATGATTTGTTATCCAATATTGTTTTTGCCATCAATTATGATTAAGATCCGATTTTTAACAATGACCCATGTAAGTTTGCTAGAGATCTCAAGCATCGGCATATATTATATCTTAATTTTCTTATCAATGTATAATATATATTAATATTTCTTAACTTTAGAACCTACCATAAGCATGAGTCAGCTACTCCAACTACTGAAAAGGATAGATTAAGAGAAATCATGCAACAACAATTTAAAAATATGGAACTCTAGCAACCCAATGGAAATTTTATACAAATCACCAAAATGGAAACGAATAGAACGGGTCGATGCTTAAAACTCAAATAGAGAAAGTCTAACACTCTTTAAAAAACTAACCACAAATCACATCACAATGGAGAAATTCTCAAATAAAGTGCTAGTAATAAAAATACCTTATGATTAAAATACTCATAAAATTTATTCAGACTACCCTGAAAAAGAAATAAGATGTGTTTAAATTATATACAAATGAAAACTCTAGATCAGAATAGAAGCTGCAGTATACATAAAAACTACACCCAAATTCTTTCTCTTATCCGTTGATTTTGACCCTTATGTATACAAATATGCATCCGTTTGGGTTCAGAAAAAATCACCAAATTAAAAAAAGAAGTTGACCGAGACAACTATATAAACAAGTAGATGTCAACAATGGTTGAATTGATTGGTTTTAACTGGAATGACTCTGTGATATTACATAATATAAATTTAAATCATGCTAATATTGATGGATAAAGATATAACATATTTCGTCTAATATCTGAATTAACATTTCAAAAACTTGAGTGTCTCATAAGAAAATGTAAAACTTCTAAAAATAGACAAATAAAACAATGAGGCTTGATGTAAATGGATGTGACAGGACGTTTGAGTGTTGATTAAGAAGTAAAAAAATTATTTGGTGAAAACTTGAACCTTTAACTAGGGTTGCAAACGAACCGAACGAACACGAACAAGGCCTTGTTCGTGTTCGTTCGTTAAGAAATAAACTTGTTCATGAACTGTTCACGAACACTTACCGAACGAGATTTCTTGTTCGTGTTCGTTCATTAAGAAAATGAATATGTTCATGAACTGTTCACGAACACTTACCAAACACAAATGAACACAAACAAAAGCAAACGAACACAAACAACTGTTCATGAACATGACGAACACAAAAAAACTCATAAACACAAACGAATACAAATTATTATATATTTATTTTAGAATAAAATTTATATTTTTATTACAAACATTACACAAAATCAATAAAAATAATAAGTAGTTAACATAAATACCAAAAAAATACTTGATATAATAGTTATAAAAATAACTGACACATTAATTAAGAATATAAACGAACACCTTAACGAACATAAACGAACACATTATCGAACGTTCACAAACGAACATTAACGAACATAAACGAACACATTATCGAACGTTCACGAACATAAATGAACGAACGCGCCTTGTGTTCATGTTCGTTCGTTTAACTAAACGAACGGAATTTTCTTGTTCATGTTCGTTCATTTACTAAACGAACGAACATAAACGAACTTCCCGTCAAACGGTTCACGAACTGTTCGCTGAACGTTCAGTTCGTTTGCAGCCCTACCTTTAACCATAGAAGAGTTGCTTACCATTAATTAAACAAAAAAGAAAACGTTGAATTAATAGATTACCATAAAGCTTTGAGATCAGCTAATCTTCTGAAGTTCTCCTAAAGTCAACTGTATTCCAGGTTCTTTTGCTGAAATAATAAATCCATTTTTGAGAATTTTGTATCTTCTCCTTCATGTCTATTTTAAGTTTCTGGTCAACAAAGTTTAAATAAAAGATGCATGCTAACATTTTCACTTCAGTAACTTTATATGAAACTTCCATTTATTATGTGGATTCAATAAAAGAAAAATAAAAAAATCAAAGGAATACAACTTATGTATGAAAAATCAGATAACAGCATTGATCATTGCATGGTATCCGTGTATCACAATAAGAATTTGCATAACAGTAAGTTTATATGCATTCAGAAAACGTGTTGATTCAATATGTTGAAAAACATACCATACCGCCTCTGTAATGCCACCTTATCCAAAGTCTCAAAAAGAGCACTAAACATAATATAAAGTCCTTTAACTTTGTCCTTGGTTCATAGAAAGAACACCATCATTATCTGGAATCAGACATCATCACATGATAAATTAATGATGAATATGAAATTTAGAATGTGCATACCTTGTGCTACACCATTGATTTTCACAGCCATTTGCCAAAAACTCCACTAAAAGCCCAAAATCATAAATTTGCTTTACATCTTTGGTATTTGAGTAGCAATCTGCAACGATCATCAAGTAAATTTCTGTTTTTCTTTTTGTTTTAGTTTCTTTACTAATTAAATATGTATATAGCTAGACCTTAAAGTTATAAAAATTTCATCAAACACATAGCATGCTTTGTGGATCCACGTTTGAATAACAGTACCACAACCAACATAACCGATTTCACAAAAAACATGGAAGTGAAAGTCAAAATAACCTACTTGGGGTTCCAAATACCACCAAAGATTTGTAAATTTCTTAGCAACTGAAACATGTATAAGTAAACCAACAAGCATAGAATACCAAAATCATAAAACCCAGGTCCATTGAGTTGATGCAACTGCAATTACAGAAGCCAAAATATATGTAAAATTGGTGAAGTGGAGGGCTAAACTTGAACTATCACTAACCTAATCAGGTACTAATTATACAAAATCAACAAATCAGGATGTAGAAATTGTTAAGTGTAGAACTGAATTGCAACCATTAGCGGCCTAAATACCTAATCAGCTACTCTGGCTAAAAATTCAACAAATCAGAGCCTAACAAATACACAGCACAACAGACAACCGTATTGGAAACCGAGTACCTGTAAGCCACAGTTCAGAACTAACGCTAATGATATTGTTGTGGTTCTCTGCTTCGGAAAACAAATATCACACATATAAGGAGAACGGAACATGAAAGATTAATACACAAAGGAAATGAAATGGTTACCCGAATTTGGACGCCAGGCTGCAGTCGCATCGAAGGGGAATGCCAATTAGGTAAGGGGGTATATGCAAACGCAGCCCTGGAAGGTAAACAGACTTTAATAGGGGGTGCCGAAAGCCCATGGAAACAGCTTGAGAAGGAACGTGGGAGGTGAAACGAACCTCCGACGGAGGAGCCAAGCGACAATCGGAAATGGATAGTAGGAGAGCCAACGGGCGCGTCTTACAGGTGAGACGAAATTACAATCCTACCCATAGTTTATGTATTATGTAGTTGTAGGGATATACTTATAGTAGCACCTTTGGAGTATGCTTCAATTCCAGACCAAATTAACCAAATTAGTGCAGACCATCACTATTTTTGCAACCAAGCAGCAACTATATGAGTTGAGAGATGTCACATCCGGCGAAAGCGTCAAGTGTTTTGGATGTGACTACCTCGATCAGAATGCATTGATTAGAAATATTAACAAACAATCACATAAGAACATAAACATAAACATAAACATAAACATATCATAATATTAGTTCGGGTTACATTAATGTTAGTATAAAAAATTTTAATATAACCATATTACAAAACATATTAGTCTAACTGCTACATCTTCAGAAACGGTGAAAATGAGCGTCCGCTGATAGGCTAAGATCGAACAGATTAACAGTTAGATTTACACAGACTTTTCCCACCGTTTCGCATTATATACATCAAATGAGAACATAATGTTCTTAGGCATGATGATTTCCTGAAAAAGCATACTCAAACTATCAACATAAAGTTGGTGAGATCATAGGTTTAATTTCTGAATAAAATACATAACCTGATGCAGAATAACAACCAAACCTACTTATAACATAGGTGATTTATACTTGTCAAATATAAATCACAAAAATCAGATAATATAGCATCACAACACTCATCCTGTTGGTGCAGGAAATAATTTACTAAGTAGCGCTACCTATATTATCCAACGGTTTCACATCCGAATTAATGGTTGTTAACATAACTAACAGTAAATTCTCAAAATCTTATGTATCAGTCAACACAATATGCTTTTTCCCCAAAAAACTTTATAGATACAAAATGAGGCTATGAGTCTCACCTTGATTCCAGCGATAACCTATAAATTCAATTATAAGTTAGAAAATAAATTTTTCTTTAAAGTTTTCAGTACCTCAGTCATAGATTTTAAAATAGTAACTGTGAGTACCCAAAATTCTCAAACATTTAATAGCAACATGCTCAGATAATATCAATAATCACATAAAAATTTCAACTTCTAATTAATTCCAGATAATTTGTTAAAATTAATACAAACTTAGCATAAATTGTTAAAAATAGTTACTACTATTAATAAATTCCCAAATTTTTCCAGAATACATATCTAATAATCCATAACACCTCATAAAATTCCTGATTATTAATTCATAGTAGATATTTACTGTTATTTTTCTAATTCATTCAAAATTCAATAAAAATAGTTATTTATCTCCAAAAATTAATAGACTTATACATACTATTGATTTGAAAATCTCATAATTTATATGAAGTTTTCATAATTTATCTGACTTTTTAGATATTTATTTTGATTTTTTATTTACAGATCATATAAAAATACAAATCTTAGTCATATGAAAGAATTTAATTACAAAATTAATTCTGGAGCTTCTGTAACACATAAGGATCATTATATAATTTTTATAGATTTTTAACGGATTCAGATCTTCTAGTTTATAATTTCCTTTTATTAGCTTAAATAATTTGTATAAATTATTTTACTTGCTATATGTTTACCACAATTTATAGAATGTTATTTCATAATTTTTCTAATAATTTTTCAATGTTTATTCCACAATCACAGTCATTTAAATGTTTAACCAAATTTACCAAGATTACACATAATCTCAACCCTTTATTTATATTCTTTTTGTTTGTTTTCATAATTTATTAAAATTTTCAGATTCTCAAACTTTTTTACAGATTTTTGATCAAGATGAAATAATTTGTAAAGTTTGATGAAAAGCTTTTCATATCTTAATCACAAGGGTTGATTATATGTGTTTGTTTAAACACATATAATTTGTAAACCTAGTTAGTGAATGATTAAGGGTTAGAACCTTGATTTTGACAGAAGGAGAGGGTGAAAGGTGGTTGATGATTGTTCCTTTCGTCTTAATGAACCGACTAGGATGATTAACTTGAGCTCCAAGGTCTGGATCTTCGGTTTGGAAGATATTGGTGGATATGTTAACCGAGAGTTGAGGTAGGAAACAATGGTGGTATACGGTTGTGGTGTGTTGTGTTTGCGAAGTGACGGAGAGTGTGAAGAGAGTAGAGATGGTATGCAGTTGATTATGGTTGTTTTAAGAGCCGAGAGGTGAAGGGTGGTGGTGTGAAATGTGGCTGATGGAATGGTGGTTGTATTCCTCAGTCGAGAGGTAGTAATAATAGGTGGAGTTAGTCATGATTAGTTCTAGGATTTTAGGGTAGTGATTAGGCAATTATAGCCTTGATTAGTTGGATATTAGGTTGCTATGTGGCAAGTTTTGAAGACTCCTTGGTGCTAGGTGTCAAGCAAGGGAATACATGAGTCACCAAGTTTATAAATGCAAGGTTAACCACGTTTAAGTGGTTAATCGGGTGGTTTGTTATCTTAATTGTGACAATCAGCAAATTTCAGGTTAATACACGACCCGACTTAGTCATAATTTGGCGTAATTTACATGAGCTACAATCGAGTTCTATCTATTTAAGGTCATTTCATGCATTACAAAATTTCATGCATAACATTTTATGCATTGGTGATTCGACGAAATTGCCGTTTTATTTTTCACATGATATAACCGGCACACACGAGCGTTGGTGATAATTAATATATGTGTAATAATAAATACTTTAAAGTGTCCCAAAGCATATTTATATATTCTAGTGTTTCAAAGTATTTTAGAATCCAAATTAAATACATTGGAACAGTTTGAATTTATAAATAAATCTAATCGCGTAAATTGATATTTTACCCGGAACAAATCTTTTTAACGCGACAACATGATATGTATCATGAATATATCATAACTATTGAAATATGTAATATTATTTGAGTTCCTATAATAATTTAATGTATTAAAAAAGGGGTAATAAGTAAAAATATAAAAATATATAAATATCTATAGTGCAACAAATACTACCCAAATACCCAATACTACAAAAGTTGATTTGACCAAATTGTTTGAGTATAAAACAAGTTTCTTTCTTGTCATCTCCAACCTACAAATTCACTACTTTATTTCTTTTTCTTCCTCCTATAATTCGACCATCTACCCATCCTCATCACCTCACCATATTTCAAACTTCCTTGCTACTAATCAAGATAGTTTCAAGTGCCTTGGGTGGAGATCAAGTGATTTTTTAAGCTTCCAAGCGTCCTATAACATCTTCTCCACTTTTTCTTGTTGGTTTTTTTAGTTCAAAGGATCAGGTCTTCTTTTTCCTTGCATTTCAAGACTACCATCTCTTTCTCCTTGCTTGTTTAAGGTTAGCACCTTGTTTCTAATCTTCTGTACATCACCATGAGGTGTTCATGTTCACTAACTCATCCAAAAGTGCTCTAGCAAAGTTTAAAAAGTAACAAAACATGTAAGACATTTTCTGGCAGATTCATGTTCTGTGTTTTCAACACCATAACTCGACCTAAACATGGTCAAATGAACCGTTTCTTGAGCATAACAATAACTTTAGGATGTATAGTTTCTAACCCATCCAACCTTGAAATTTTTAGATGAGTATAACCTATCCAAAACGTACAAACAAATTAAAGTGTTGAACCTGATGTTTTGGGCAGAATAGATAGGGCAGAATGAATGAGGCATAAGTTATGTTTAAGTAATAAATTGAAGATTTTCTTTTTGTGGTAACTTAGTTTAAGGTGTTAGGTTTAAAAGTAATATAGTCTCTATTTGTGAATGTAGGTTTTAACCCCTCAAAAAGGTGAATTCCATATACATGTACAGAAAAATGCTGCACTAACATCTGTTGCTTCATGAACCATTTCGAGGCACTTAAACTTAGTTTCATGATACAACCTATACCTTTTTGGAATCCTAAGACATAGATATAGATGTGATAAAAGTATCAGATTTTATAAAAATTCTTTGTACCATGAAAAGAGGATGACAACCAGACCCAAAATCCCCTTTGATTCTGTCAAATGCCTATATTTAGATAAAGTAAACTTTTGGAGATATTTGGTAAAAAGGAAACCCATACACATGGAAAGTATAATACCATTATACTTAATATAAAACACCTTCATTACGTTATGTATCGTTAGGAAGATAAAGATGAAGACAAGAATCTAAATAAAACATTTACGACTCAACGTGTCTAATTAGTCAAGTGACATTTTCAAAACTAACTTTGTGGATGAGTTATGCATGACCATCTAGGGTTAGAAATCATGACCTCATGAATATATTGTGATTTTGTTTAGGATATTCCTAGACCAATCATACATACAGACTATTGCTAGTACTCACGCGTATATTACAGGTGAGTTCCACGGCCTCATTTTTTATTTTCCTTTTGGGGGAGATTACATGCAAATTACTAATTTTCCTGGACACAATTACTTGTCAATGATTTCACATGTTATATAAGTTGTTTACTTACCATATGAAGTCCCCTGTTATCGAACCGTTAGTTTATTTCCCAAAGCGAGGTAATCATGGATAGTACTATTGGGTTTGACTACCCCCACCCGGGTTATTTACCCTAACCTTGACTGAAGGTCTAAACTGGTGCATTATTAGCCTGTTTACACCCATGCTCATGGTAGGCATGGGTAGGGGCAATTTATTATAGTTACAGTCTAGCTTCGGTTGCGGCGCTTATATAATTTGTAGCATTGTATGTACAACAATCAAATCATAGAAAGTATTGTGGTCCTTTACGCTATTTATTATTACTTAAAACCTGTGAACTCACCAACATTATGTTGACATTTTTCATGCATGTTTTCTCAGGTAATTGATAGATGCAACAAGTTAAGCTAGCATGGATCATCTCATGTTTAGGGCCATTCATGCTGTTTGGGACATTCATTTTCATATCTGTCATGTTTTGAAAACAATTTACCTTATTACTATTGCTTCCGCAAATTTAACTCTGAACAATGATGTACCTTAAACTTATTTAAGACGTATGTTTTACAAAACCATGTAGTGGTCGATCAGTGACTATGAAACCATGACGTTCGCACCCCGCGGGAAACCGCTGTGGTTTGGGGGTGTGACAGATTGGTATCAGAGCCATTGGTTATAGGGAATTAGGTTGCATTTAATGGACCTAGATTATAACTATAGTTCATCACATGTTTTTAACGATTTATACACTAACTTAACTTATATCAATTGTACTTGTGCATTGCCTTGTCATAGATATGTCTTCAGCATCGATGCCGATCTACGTTTTCGATTCGGATGAGGAGTACGAGCCCACGTCTCCGACATCTTCTGCAGGATCCACGTCTGTCCTCCCAACTCTGACTCCCCGTGCCTTGATTCAGTCGAGTGATGCCACTGAGACTGAGATCCCCGCACCACCTGCTATCTCTGTCACCGAACCCATTCCTAACCCTACCTGTGACACCCAGAGGCATTACCTTCGACCCGGTTCTCCGAGCTACCACCTCCTCCTCTGGGCACGTATTGGTGGGCGTCTACACCCGAGTTTCATGCCGACCTCCCAGAGGAGCTCATCCCGGGGATCGTGCGTATCATGGGCCCACAACTGCCGATGGTCCTCCCACTGACCATGTCCCATATCTTTGTTGAGCCATCCCGGGGGTCTGCCCCTGTGACAGCTGATCCTCAATCAGCCGATCCCATTCCCGAGACCACAGATCCCACCCCTCAGCCTGCTGACACCGAGGTAGTTGACCTAGACTCTGAGTCCACTGACCTAGCTTCCCAACAGCCGATACTGACCGACCGACTCTGACCCGGCCGACTCCGACTCGGCCGACTTCGACCCGGCCGACTCCGACGCGGCCGACTCCGACCCGGCCGACTCCGACCCGACCGACTCCGATTCGAACGATATCGACCGGATCGACCCGGAGCCTCCGAGGCCGTTCCCCCGCCCAGTGACCCCACCTCTCGCCCTGCTGATCCGGCTACTCAGCCCATTGACCCGATTCCTCAGCCCTCTAATCCGACTCCGCTAGTAGACCTCGAT
Organism: Flaveria linearis; assembly: GCA_024085815.1. Lineage (NCBI taxonomy): Eukaryota > Viridiplantae > Streptophyta > Magnoliopsida > Asterales > Asteraceae > Flaveria > Flaveria linearis. Next base: position 35,116,330 of record CM044013.1, read on the forward strand.
CCCCTCCACCTCGCCCCTGAGCCTGCTGACCCCTCCCCGGTAGCTGCTGGCCCCGAGCCGGTGACTACAGACACTCACCATATCCTTGGTCCGGGTGTACCACCGCCCTCTTACCGTTGCTATCGGACTCGCCCTGGTGGTGTGCTTCTTGCACGTACTCCTAGGAAGCGGGTTCATGTTCCGATCTGTCCTGCCACACCCATTCGAGACTGTACTGCTGAGCCCGAGCCTGCGCCCAAAAGGTGCAGAATCGACATCCGTCGGTGGGGGTGGATGCCTAGCTGACTGGACGAGTGGAGAGACATCGAGGGTATTCCCTCCACTTTCGAGGTAGGTGAGTCGTCGCGTACCCCGCACCCGATTCCCCTCACTCAGGAGCCTATGGAGCTTACCGTGCCTCTTCTCGTGGCACGATCTGAGAGGCATGACCAGCAGTTTCATGAGCTACGCACCGAACTCACCGAAGTTCAAGAGACCTTTGACAGGGAGGACGTGGAGAGCCGATTACTAGCGATCGAGGATGGCAGATACCTCGATGATCAGGCATTGCACACGATGCATAGCCGACTTACCAGGGTGCAGGAGGACATGTCATCCATGACGCAGAGAGTGGAGGCGGCCGAGCAGAGAGCTACCCAGGCAGAGCAGAGAGTTACCCAGGCAGAACAGCGCGCGATCATGGCTGAAGAAAGAGTGTTGGGAATGGAAGAGCGTCTGGAGTCCACTACTGCATTGGCAGCCGTATGCATGCTCATGGCCATGGCGGCCGTATAGACAGGCGCGTTCACTCGCTTATTTCATTGATTGCCTATCGTGAGCGGGCTGTGCTCACATAATATTGGATATTAACTTGTTGTAGGAGTATGTACTCCGGAAATACTTTGTAATTCATACAATTTGTTATCAAGTTATGTTATCTTTTAAATATTGTGTGGTTGCTTGGTTGATATGATTGTTTACTTTTGGTGCACATGTGTTTGACATTATTACATATTGTCTCATCTTGCTTATCATTATGATTTGAAGAAACATGCCACCACGAAGGAGAAACGTCAGAACCAATGTGGGAAGCGGTACTCCCATGACAGCAGAGGCTATAGAACAGCTTGTGGCGCAACGAGTGGCAGATGCAATTGCACATCACGAGGTGAATCGTAGCGCCGGAGGATCTGAAGTAAATGGAGGCAATGCCAGTGGCGCAGGAGGTATTATAATGTCTGGCGTAACTAAAGACCTACAATACACAGGTCATTACTAATGTTTAATTATTATTAATATGATTAAACCTACAACACAGGATCTGATACCAACCACAAGGGTTGCTCCTACAAGACGTTTCTGAACTGTAAGCCGTTTAACTTTCACGGTAATGAAGGAGCTGTTGGTTTGGTCCGCTGGATAGAGAAGATGGAGTCTGTTCAGCGAATCAATAACTGTGCCGAGGAGAATAAGACGAAATTCGCCACTTGTACCTTTGAAGGTCAAGCACTCACTTGGTGGAATGCTCATGCCTAAACTTTGGGTATTGACGCTGCCTATCAAATCACTTGGGATGAGTTGAAACAAATGTTGACTGATGAATATTGCCCCCAAAATGAATTGCAAAAACTTGAGGTTAAAATCTGGAACCACACCATGAAGGGTGCAGAAGTTACAAGCTACACCACCCGATTTCATGACCTTGCTCGTCTATGCCCACACATGGTTAACCCAGAGTTCAAGCGTGTGGAAAGGTACATTTGGGGCCTTGCACCCCAAATCCAGAGCATGGTCACCTCATCCAAGCCAACCACCATCCAAGAGGCTGTCAGGATTGCCCACGACCTGACTGATCAAGCCGTCAGGGAGTGTTTGTAAAGAAGACGGCCGTGGAGAAGAACTATGACAACAAGAGGAAATGGGACAACAATTATGGTCGAAATGCTCCGCACCAAAACCAAAACAAACAAGTGGTTGTTAGGGCTTTCACTGCTGGCCCATCTGAGAAGAAGGCAAAAGGTGGGTACGCTGGAAACCTACCTAAGTGCACTAAGTGTAACTTTCATCACCTAGGTGTATGTGGAGATTCAATGTGCCAGAAGTGCAAACGTTTTGGTCATGCGACTAAGGACTGTCGAAAGCCCGACACTACTCCTAAAACAGGAAACAATCGTGCGTGTTTCGAATGTGGTGTTACCGGGCATTTTCGCAAGATTGTCCGAACTTGAAGCAAACTGGTGGAAATAACGCACGTGGTCAAGCTTTTGTGATTGGAGCTGGAGAAGCTCGACAGGACCCGAACATTGTTACGGGTACGTTCCTTGTAAATAATCTCTATGCATCAATCCTATTCGATACGGGTGTTGATAGGAGTTTTGTGTCTAGTGAATTTAGTCCATTGCTTGAAATTACTCCTACCCATTTGACTTCTAAATATACAATAGAGTTAGCTGATAGTAAGTTGATTGAAACCGACAAAATCATACAAGGATGCACTCCCAGTTTGGCGGATCACACGTTCAATATAGATTTGCTACCGGTAACCCTAGGGAGTTTTGACATTGTTATTGGCATGGATTGGTTATCGGAAAACCGAGCGGAAATCGTTTGTCGTGAGAAGGTCGTTCGCATTCCACTTCCGAGTGGGGAGACCATATCAATTCAAGGAGAAAAATATGGTATGGTGTTATGGATCATTTCATGTATGAAGGCTCGAAAGTACTTACAAAAGGGATATCATGCAATCTTGGCGCACGTAGTGGAGAAGCGAACCGAAGAGAAAAGAATCGAGGATATACCCATCGTGCGAGACTATCCGGAAGTCTTTCCCGAGGACTTGCCAGGACTTCCACCGTAAAGACAGGTCAAATTTCGAATTGACCTGGTACCTGGAGCTGCCCCAGTAGCACGATCCCCATACCGACTAGCACCGTCAGAGATGCAAGAGTTGTCTAATCAGTTACAAGAGTTGTTAGATAAAGGATTCATAAGACCAAGTTTCTCACCCTGGGGAGCCCCAGTTTTATTTGTTAAGAAGAAAGATGGATCTTTTTGAATGTGCATCGATTACTGAGAGTTAAACAAACTCACCATTAAGAACCGGTACCCTCTCCCTCGAATTGATGACTTATTTGACCAACTTCAGGGATCTAGTTACTACTCGAAGATTGACTTACTTTCTGGATATCACCAATTACGAATCCAAGAGGAAGACATCCCTAAGACCGTATTTCAAACTCGTTATGGTCACTATGAGTTCATGGTTATGCCATTTGGGTTAACCAATGCACTAGCTATATTCATGGATCTCATGAATAGAGTGTGCAAACCCTAATTTGATAAATTCGTGATCGTCTTCATCGATGACATCTTGATATATTCACGAACCAAGGATGAGCACGAACAACATTTAAGGTTAATCTTGGAGCTAATCAAGAACGAGAAATTATACGCAAAATTCTCAAAATGCGACTTCTGGATCCGAGAAGTGCAATTTCTCGGGCATGTGGTTAACGATAAGGGAATACATGTTGACCCATCTAAGATAGAGGCCATTAAAACTGGGAGGCACCTAAGACCCCGACTGAGGTGCAATAATTCCTAGGTTTGGCAGGCTATTACCGATGCTTTATCAAAAATTTCTCCAAAATAGCCCAACCACTGACAACCCTGACTCAGAAAGACAAGAAGTTTGATTGGGGTGATAAGCAAGAAGCAGCGTTTCAATTATTAAAGCAGAAACTGTGTTGCGCGCTAATTCTGTCTGTATCAGAGGGAAACGATGGTTTTGTGGTGTACTGTATTGCTTACGCGTCACGACAATTGAAAGTGCATGAGAAAAACTACACCACTCACGACCTCGAATTAGGAGCTGTTTTTTTTTGCACTAAAGATTTGGCGACACTACCTGTATGGTACCAAATGTACTATATTCACCGATCACAAAAGCCTCCAGCACATCTTCGATCAGAAGGAACTAAACATGAGGCAACGCAGGTAGGTTGAGTTACTAAACGATTATGTCTGTGAGATTCGTTATCATCCTGGAAAAGCGAATGTTGTAGCAGACGCTCTGAGCAGGAAAGAACGAACAAAAACTTTACGGGTGCGAGCGTTAGGAATGAGGATTTATACGAGTCTAACTACTCAAATTCGTGATGCTCAGTCTGAAGCACTAAAGGAACATAATTTGAAGGAAGAATCCCTTCGCGGCATGGATAAACAATTTGAGATCAAGTCTGATGGAACTCGCTACTTCATGAATCGAATCTGGGTACCAAATTTTGGGAACTTGAGGGATCTTGTGATAAACGAGGCACACAAATCCAGATACTCCATCCATCCAGGCTCTGATAAGATGTATCAGGACCTAAGAGATTTACTGGTGGCCTAACATGAAAGCTGACATTGCCACCTATGTTAGCAGGTGCCTCACGTGTTCAAAGGTTAAGGCGGAGTATCAGAAGCCATCCGGATTACTGCACCAACCGGAGATTCCACAATAGAAATGGGAGCGGATTTTCATGGATTTCATCACAAAACTACCCAAGACATCCACCGGTTGTGATACGATTTGGGTAATTGTGGATCGACTGACAAAGTCTGTTCACTTCCTGCCAATTAAAGAAACTGATAAAATGGAAAGGTTGACGAGGTTTTATCTCAAGGAGGTTGTTTCGAGACATGGAGTACCGATCTCCATTATTTCTGATCGAGACAGTCGATTTACCTTAAGATTTTGGCAATCATTACAAAAGGCCTTGGGTACACGGTTGGATATGAGTACCGCATACCACCCTCAAACAGATGGTCAGAGCGAACAGACCATTCAGACATTAGAAGACATGCTTAGGGCTTGTGTGATAGACTTTGGAAACCGTTGGGATACTCATCTACCCTTAGCTGAGTTTTCTTACAATAATAGCTATCACACTAGTATCAAAGGCGCACCGTTTGAAGCACTATACGGAAGGAAGTGTCGATCACCACTGTGTTGGACAGCGGTTGGCGATAGTCAACTTACTGGTCCCGAGATCATACGCGAGACCACGGAAAAGATCGCTCAGATTCAGAACCGACTCAAAGCAGCGCGTGACCGTCAGAAAATCTATGCTGACGTGAGACGTAAACCATTGGAATTCCAAGTAGGAGATAAGGTCGTACTTAAAGTCTCACCACGGAAAGGAGTCATTCGTTTTGGAAAACGTGGTAAGCTAAACCCTAGATACATTGGACCATTTGAAATCCTAGCCAGGATTGGTCCTGTAGCTTACAAGCTACAACTTCCTCAAGAACTTAGTAGTGTTCGTGACACTTTCCATGTGTCAAATCTGAAGAAGTGCCTGTCAGATGAAACTCTGATTATACCACTCGATGAGGTTCAGATTGATGAACAACTTCATTTTATTGAGAAGCCCGTGGAGATCCTAGATCGAGGGGTAAAGAAGATGAAACGAAGCAGCATTCCTATAGTGAAGGTCCGATAGAGTTCCAGAAGAGGACCCGAATTTACTTGGGAACGCGAAGATCAAATGAAGCTCAACTACCCTTACTTGTTTGAAACCCTGGCATCTGCAGACAACCCTAACTGAATTTCGGGACGAAATTCTTTTTAACATGGGGAGTATGTGACGATCAGCAAATTTCAGGTTAATACACGGCCCGACTTAGTCATAATTTGGCATAATTTACATGAGTTACAATCTAGTTCTATCTATTTAAGGTCATTTCATGCATTACAAAATTTCATGCATAACATTTCATGCATTGGTGATTCGACGAAATTGCCGTTTTATTTTACACATGATATACCCGGCACACACGAGCTGTTGGTGATAATTAATATATGTGTAATAATAAATACTTTAAAGTGTTCCAAAGCATATTTATATATTCTAGTGTTTCAAAGTATTTTAGAATCCAAATTAAATACATTGGAATAGTTTGAATTTATAAATAAACCTAATCGCGTGAATTGATATTTTACCCGGAACAAATCTTTTTAACGTGACAACATGATATGTATCATGAATATATCATAACTATTGAAATATGTAATATTATATGAGTTCCTATAACAATTTAATGTATTAAAAAGGGGTAATAAGTAAACATATAAAATATATATAAATATCTATAGTGCAACAAATACCACCCAAATACCCAATACTACATAAAATTGAAAACACCAACCCTCCATGCATGTTGACCGTTCACCCTACACCCTCCATCTCTCTTTTTCTTTTTCCCATGCAAGCTCTCAAGAATGGTTACAAGATTTGTTGACTTTGACAATTTTGAGGCTTACCCTATTTGTGAAACCTTTAAACACATATTTAAAGTAATATGTTCCATTGCCATACATAGTTCACACTTTAGCCTCCCTTGACCGTGAAGTAGAAGCGTATTCTACAAAAGTTGATTTGACCAAATTGTTTGAGTATAAAACAAGTTTCTTTCTTGTCACCTCCAACCTACAAATTCACTACTTCATTCTTTTTCTTCATCCTATAATTCGACCATCTACCCATCCTCATCACCTCACCACATTTCAAACTTCCTTGCTACTAATCAAGATAGTTTCAAGTGCCTTGGGTGAAGATCAAGTGATTTTTGAGGCTTCCAAGCATCCTATAACATCTTCTCCACTTTTTCTTGTTGTTTTTTTTAGTTCAAAGGATCAAGTCTTCTTTTTCCTTGCATTTCATGACTACCATCTCTTTCTCCTTGCTTGTTTAAGGTTAGCACCTTGTTTCTAATCTTCTATACATCACCATGAGGTGTTCATGTTCACTAACTCATCCAAAAGTGCTCTAGCAAAGTTTAAAAAGTAACAAAACATGTAAGACATTTTCTGGCAGATTCATGTTCTGTGTTTTCAACACCATAACTCGACCTAAACATGGTCAAATGAACCGTTTCTTGAGCCTAACACTAACTTTAGGATGTCTAGTTTCTAACCCATCCAACCTTGAAATTTTTAGATGTGTATAACCTATCCAAAACATACAAACAAATTAAAGTGTTGAACCTGATGTTTTGGGCAGAATAGATAGGGCAGAATGAATGAGGCATAAGTTATGTTTAAGTAATAAAATGAAGATTTTATTTTGTGGTAACTTAGTTTAAGGTGTTAGGTTCAAAAGTAATATAGTCTCTATTTGTGAATGTAGGTTTTAACCCCTCAAAAAGGTGAATTCCATATACATGTACAGAAAAATACTGCACTGACATCTGTTGCTTCATGAACTATTTCGAGGCACTTAAACTTAGTTTCATGATACAAACTATACCTTTTTGGAATCCTAAGACATAGATATAGATGTGATAAAAGTATCCGATTTTATAAAAATTCTTTGTACCATGAAAAGAGGATGACAACCAGACCCAAAATCCCCTTTGATTCTGTCAAATGCCTATATTTAGATAAAGTAAACTTTTGGAGATATTTGGTAAAAAGGAAACCCATACACATGGAAAGTATAATACCATTATACTTAATATAAAACACCTTCATTACGTTATGTATCGTTAGGAAGATAAAGATGAAGACAAGAATCTAAATAAAACATTTACGACTCAACGTGTCTAATTAGTCAAGTGCCATTTTCAAAACTAACTTTGTGGATGAGTTATGCATGAACATCTAGGGTTAGAAATCATGACCTCATGAATATATTGTGATTTTGTTTAGGATATTCCTAGACCAATCATACATACAGACTATTGCTAGTACTCACGCGTATATTACAGGTGAGTTTCACGGCCCCATTTTTTTATTTTCCTTTTGGGGGAGATTACATGCAAATTACTAATTTTCCTGGACACAATTACTTGTCAATGATTTCACATGTTATATAAGTTGTTTACTTACCATATGAAGTCCCCTGTTATCGAACCGTTAGTTTATTTCCCAAAGCGAGGTAATCATGGATAGTACTATTGGGTTTGACTACCCCCACCCGGGTTATTTACCCTAACCTTGACTGAAGGTCTAAACTGGTGCATTATTAGTCTGTTCACACCCATGCTCATGGTAGGCATGGGTAGGGGCAATTTATTACAGTTACAGTCTAGCTTCGGTTGCGGCGCTTATATAATTTGTAGCATTGTATGTATAACAATCAAATCATAGAAAATATTGTGGTAATTTTCGCTATTTATTATTACTTAAAACCTGTGAACTCACCAACATTATGTTGATATTTTCCATGCATGTTTTCTCAGGTAATTGATAGATGCAACAAGTTAAGCTAGCATGGATCATCTCATGTTTAGGGCCATTCATGCTGTTTGGGACATTCATTTTCATATCTGTCATGTTTTAAAAACAATTTACATTTTTACTATTGCTTCCGCAAATTTAACTCTGAACAATGATGTACCTTAAATTTATTTGAGACGTATGTTTTACAAAACCATGTAGTGGTCGATCATGACTATGAAACCATGACGTTCGCACCCCACGGGAAACCGCCGTGGTTTGGGGGTGTGACATTAATGATCCGGGTTTGAGTCTTTAAGTTTTACTTAGGTTGATGTTTACGCGTTTAAGGTTTGCTTAGTTTTGTTTTGATGTCAAAGTACCTTTGATGTTTCATTGTATTGTGGTGTTTAGTTGGGTTGTAACATGGTTCATTTGGTTTTGTAATGTTGAAGCATTTTGATCAAACAACATTTGGTAACATAAACTTATACGTATGATCATATGCATACGTAAATTTATACCCATGCATACAACATTTTCATGCATGCAAGCATGCATACGTATCATAAATATATACATATGAATTATATACACAAATCATAAAGAGTTAGTCCAATAATGGTTAATACGTGTAAGAATCTTAAATTTTTCTAACCTTAATTTTTAGGGTTGTCACAAGAGATTAGACAAATGAGCATCAATATAGAAGGGGAGGACTTGGAATAATAAACAACAGCAACTTATGGAAGCCACACAACCATGGGAGATTAAAAGTACTAGAAACCTATGTGTATCTTTTTTATTAGGAATAGTGTGGTGAGTCGTATAATACCAAAACTTAGTATAATTTTTTTAAAAATGGGGGCCCTTTTTTGAGGGGTCCTGAGTCCAATGCTTCACAAATTATATTATAGAGTCGGCCCTGGTGGTGACATAAGCTGTGAATGGTTGTATTTATTGACGCCCTTCTTAATGGATTCACTTCATGTTTTCTTGGTCTAAAATAGTCTCTCCAAATGGATTAAAGGAGACGAGTGCTTTTCAATAAAAAAAGAAAAAAAGAGACATGTGGCAACAAACTTGAAGTGGAGACCAATTAGAGCCTTTTCAGAATGTCACTGTTTTAGTTGGCATTGATTGAAACAATTACTTTCCAAAACTCATTGTAAAAACAATTATTAGGATATTTGATGCTGAAGCTACTTTTAACATGATCATTCATTGATTTTTTGTTAATATAATACTGCAGAAATAATGCTTCATAAAAAATCCAACTCTTAAAGACACAACCAACTTGTCAAATCCAGGAATCTTCTTAGAAGGATTAACAATATGATTGATATTAATCCATCAAAAGGTAAATGAATGATGATTGGAATTATAACAATCTCACAAGTCAAAATCAAAATAAATAATAGAGAAAATAAGGTGTTTTCTCTATTGAATATTGTTTGCCTAATGCGTTACAATGCAAGAAAATTGACAAGTGCAATATGCAATGCTTTAAAGCTAAGTATACATAGATATACAAAAGTTTTAGCTCTAGCTCCATGTTTTCACCCCTGGATGTTTCACATGGCCTTCAATGTTTTCTCTCCAGTTATGTTTTCACATCATGATGTTTTCGCAAAATGATATTATTTGATTTCCCGAGCTTCTAGGCTTGAACTCTACAATCTACCTTTAGGCTCGGTGAATTAACTCTATCAAAAGTTCACATCATCACACTTATAGTCTCCCCCTTATACATACATCCCTTTCTTTGATGTCTTGTTGATACACCAACCAAACCGTGTTGTAATGAAGTGTACAGATTCGTCAGCTTTAATCAGACAAGCTTGTAATCTCAAAAGGTCATCTTTGCCAAACTCAAGCAAGTCGAGAGGATCCACAATCCTAAACTCTTTATCAACACACAAAATAATAGCATGACTAGTTTCTTGTAAATACATCTTATCAATTTTGCTAAATTATTGACAGAACTAGGTAAATGAATAGGAATTTTTCTCATTGTCTTTGGATGCTTATAAACCCTTATCATCATTAGAGCGTTGGTGTTTGGATCTATTCGGTTCTTATCTTTGATTACTTTGGACTTTGCAGTCTTAAAATTTTGGAAGTTTGTCTTGCTTTGTTTCAAGATCCAGTTACATATCCAATTAGCCCATAGTTGCTTAGGAACAAAACTAAAACTCTCCCCATAGCATATAATTTAGCCGCACGTTGACTATGAAAATCATGTTCATCTCGAAAATACTCTATTGCGCCATCTCGTTTTTTGATCACATAAATCTTCTTTCACCATTTCATTCGTAAGATCACCAAAATCCCCAAAATCATCATTTGATTCTTTAGGCATGATTTGTTGTTAAAAAGTGTAGGATTCCTTCATATATTATGCTTCTATCTTTAGATCTATGGGATCATATTCTTTCGACTCATCTGGACTTGGCCTGGAGACATTATCAAAACCAAAATCACCAGAAGTACCAGTAATATTTCAAAGATCTTCTCCTTGGTTTTGATCATCATCACTATCATTATCATCTTTCTTTGGCTTATTTCCACTATCACTATCATCATTTTTATCTTCATCATCATCATCGTCGTCGTCATCATCATCATCATCATCATCTTCATTATCTTAATTATCATCATCTTTGTCTTTAGCTAAATAATCATTTTTCTCTGAATCATCAACCTCCTTCAATAGACTTGTTTCTCCAACCTCAACATGCTTAGAATCGACATCTTCACCAAATACTAGATTAAATTATCCAATATATGTCTCAATCTTAATACGCTCTATAGTGTCTGGAATACCCTCTTCATTCGCATGTCCTATAGACGTTGTACACTTGTCACTCCAACAGTTGTATCTTTCTCTAGTTCAACATCTTCCGATTGATTTGTGTTTCTGGAAGATGATGCTCTCATCTAATTATACAAACTCTGAACATAATCAAACATGAACTGCATTTGACTATCCAATGTCTTAGCTCTTACTTCCTTTAGTTGACTATCAAGTTATAATAGTTCAATCTGTCTTGACTTCTTAAACAATTCATTTTCAAGATAAGTCATCCTTTGTTGAAGTGCAGATTGACTATCAATTGGATTATCAATAGATACACTTGCATTCTTTGATTGATCTGGCGGTGTTTTGAGAAAATCATCAGGATTTAAATTCTGACCCTTAGTAGTATATCTGGGTGGAGTAGAAAACTTAGGAGCTGAAACAACAGGAGTCTCAGTATCAGTCATTGTTGTGTTTTAGTAACAGTTGCTGAAGCAGTTGGAGCTTGAGTAGAACTTGAAGTAATTTTTACATCACCACAGGAACCTCTTGACTGATAGGTTTTGTAATCATAGGATTCCTTGGCTTCCAGGAAAGAATTACCCTTCTTCACACACATAATCAATATTTGTTTCAGATGAAGCATGCTTACAAGACTTAGTTAGAAGAGGATTTATTGTTCTCTGATGCAAAGTGTGAGAAGTATTCCTAATTTGATCACTATTAGTTTTAGAATCTAGACTAATACTACATATCTCATCAATCTCGTTATCGGTAGAATTCTCCCTATCTTTAGATGAACAATAGGAATTTGAAAAGTAGAAGTAGATCGATCAACAGGTTCGGATACGTGTGGATGTTGTTGTTGTTGTTGTTGATATTGTTGTTGTGGTTTTTGTTGTGGCTGAACTTTAGAAAATCTACCAATCTTGGCAAATCGAGTACCCAAATGAGAATTTCCTCTTGTACTCAACATATAAGTAAAGACATTTTTCTTAATCACCATGATTTCTAAAGTTGGAGTGTCAATATGCGCAAGCTCGGGATGTAAAGTGTTACAACCATCTAAATGAATCTAGGATATATCAAAAACTTATTTCTTTCTTTTTCAAATACATTTTTCTGCATTCAAAGAAGATAGCGTTTGACATACCGTAAGGATGGTCTTTGGTCAGTGAAGTAATCAATGAAGCAAATGTAGAACTCATACTATCCATTCCAACTTCCAAATAACCAAGGCAATGAACAACTACATGAAATAAATACTTTCATTATAGAGGTAAGAATTTCTTCTCCAATGATGGATATTTATGCTATTAATCCATTTGGTACAAACATGCCTTCACCACAGCAACATCTATCTTGATTTATGCTTTAGCAAAATCATCAAGTTGTAAAACTTGGTTGAGAATTTGTGCAGTGATAGTCACACTCTTTATATTTGACTATGAAATGATGTAGAGATTGCCTTGTTCATCTCTCTCATTCGAAGCAGTTTTCTAAAAATCTTTCACTACCTCCTTATATGCAGGAATATCAGTCGAAGTAGGATAATTTAAACGAGATCTCCTTAAGAATTCAATCATTGAACGAAATTATGATTTTTGAAAGTATTCACAAATTTCAAGCTTTCGTGTTACAGTTGGAAATGTATAGGGGTCGTTTTGTAATTGTTTGAACTAAAAGGACCAATTGTGTCAATAATTGTAATAGGTCGTTACTAATCTGTTGGGATTAGTTAATATAGGTATTAATACTGGGATAGTGGAATGAATCGATAGCTTGGTTTTGGAATTACTTCTCTTCTGTTTTCTTTTTCGAATTCAAGCTAACATTGGTATCAGAGCGTTCGCTCCTCCGGTGACCTGTGAACGCCGGCGATACCGAATTGAAGAAGCATGGCGACGAACACACGCAATCAAGAAATGGAGAAGTTGGTTAAAGATCACGAAAAAAATTTGAATCAATTGAATGGTTCAGTGGGTGATCTTCGATCGACAGTGGAGGATCTTCGTACTTCGAATGCAGCGATTCAGACGACATTGGCGGAGTTGGTTCGTGGTTTGAGTGGAAGTTCGGGGATCGATAGCAATGGCGAGACCAATCGAGCAGATGATTCAAGAAATAGTGGAAGGTTACATAGTTGTCTCTGCAAATTAGAATTTCCTAAATTCAATGGCGATAACGTGGAAGGATGGGTATATCGCGTTGAGCATTTCTTCTTGGTGGATGAAACCCCTGAAACTTCAAAGTTGAAGATCGCGGTCATCCATTTGGAAGATAGAGCTTTACAGTGGCATAATGGCCATTTACAAGCAAGGGGTGCTACAATCAATGATTTCACGTGGGATTCATACAAGAAGGAGATACTCCATCGTTTTTCTAAAACACACATGGAGAATGCCTTAGAGGAATTAATCTCTTTGAAGCAAACGGGTACTCTTAAGGAGTATTGTACTACCTTCGATTATCTGCTCAATAAGGTAGTTATTACTGAGGCTCATGCTGTTTGTATTTTCATTCATGGTTTGAAAGAAGAAATTGGAGGACCATTGAGAATGTTTAAACCTCAAACTTTGAGGGACGCATACTCTTTGGCTAGAATCCAAGAAGCTAATATTCTTAGAAGTCAAAACCCTAAGATGGCTTCTCATATTAGCAACATTAATACTCCTGTTAGTGCTGCTAAACTACCCTTATTACCTACCCCTAATGTTCCTAAGAAGCCATTCAATAAATCAGTCTCTTCTAAAGAAATAGATGCAAAAAGGGCAAGGGGGGAGTGTTTTTGGTGTCCTGAAAAATTTACCCCTGCACATGTTTGTAAAAATAAAAAGTTGTTCACCATTGAAGTTTGTGATGATGAAAATAGGGAGATTGATCAAGGAGGAGGGGTATTAGACACAACTGAAGTTGTTGATCCCTTGATTTCACTGCATGCTATTATGGGTGTACCTTCTTTTTCAACAATACGGGTAGTTGGTTCCATTGGCACTAGACAATTACAAATCCTGATTGACTCCGGATCTACTCATAATTTCATTAATGAAGATTTAGCCACCAAATTGCATTGCCCTACAAAGGCTGTCCCGAATGTTAAGATCACAATCACGGATGGTAACAAGATTAACTGTCTTAAACTTAGTGAGAATTTCTAATGGATCATGCAAGGAAGTTGGTTTAAGGCTGACATGCTACTTATTCCCTTAAGTAGTTACGATATGGTATTGGGAGTACAATGGTTGTGAGAATTAGATGACATTGTATGGAATTTCAAGAATTTAACTACGAAGTTCCGAGTGGGTGATCAGTCTTTTGAGTTGAAAGGCTTTGACAATAAGTCTGTTGCTTTATGTTCTACAGAAAACATGGTTAATGTGATCAATAGTAAACTCTCTCTAGCCTCTTGTCAACTGTTGAGTATGCAGGCTAGTGATGGTGACAACTTCCAACATGAACCAGTGGTCAAAGGAAGTAGTATGGATAATAACCTGCAGTCACCGTTATCTCAGTTTGATGACATTTTCCAACAACCAAAAGGGTTGCCACCTTGTAGACCCTGTGATCATAGGGTTACCTTATTACAAGAGAATGTCAATATCAATCAAAGACCGTATGGATATCCAGCAGCACAAAAAGATGTTATTGAAAAGATGACCCAAGAGTTATTGGATATGGGGGTTATTCGAGATAGTAAGAGTTCTTTTGCCTCTCCTGTTGTCCTTGTTAAAAAGAAGGATGGTTCTTGGAGGATGTGCATTGATTACAGGAAGCTTAATGAGGCAACAATCAAAAATAGATACCCTATTCCCTTAATTAAAGAGCTTTTAGATGAGTTAGGGGGTTCAACTGTGTTTTCTAAGTTGGACTTGCGAGCAGGCTATCATCAAGTTCGAATGCATGAAGATGATGTACATAAGACTGCTTTTCGCACTCATCAAGGCCTATTTGAATTCTTGGTGATGCCTTTTGGCCTCACTAATGCATCTGCCACCTTCCAAGCTCTCATGAATTCTATATTTAAATGCCTACTTCGAAGATGTGTTCTTGTTTTCTTCGATGATATTTTGGTTTATAGTAAAACGATGCCTCAACATTTGTTGGACTTGAAAGAGGTCTTTACCCTTTTCGCAACCATTCTTTAGTTGCAAAAAGGTCCAAATGTTCTTTTGCCGGTTCACACATTGAATACTTGGGTCATGTCATTTCTCATGAAGGTGTGGCTACTGACCCTACTAAGATTCTAGCAATTAAAGATTGGCCACAACCACAAACAGTTAAACAGTTGAGAGGGTTCTTGGGCTTAACTGGGTACTATAGAAGGTTCATTAAAGGTTTTGGATCCATTGCCAAACCTTTAACTGATCTTCTAAAGAAGGATTCCTTTGGATGGACTGCTGAAGCTAGTGATGCATTTACCACCTTAAAGACAGCTTTGATTAATGCTTCTGTTCTTGCCCTTCCTGATTTCCATAAGCCATTCATTTTAGAAACAGATGCTTCATCTAAAGGGTTAGGTGCTCTCTTAATGCAGGACCATCATCCATTGGCCTTTATGAGTAAAGCACTCTCTATTAGACAATTGAGTTTGTCTGTTTATGAAAAGGAATTATTGGCAATCCTCATGGCTGTTAAAAGCTGGCATCATTATCTTGTTATGTCTGAGTTTGTCATTCGTACAGATCAAAAGAGTCTCAAACATCTTCTTAAACAGAAGATTACCACTCCACTTCAACAAACGTGGTTGTCTAAGATGATGGGGTATAACTATGTCGTTGAATATAGGAAAGGCAGTGAGAATAAAGCGGCTAATGCTCTTTCTAGAGTCCAAGGTGTTACCCTATTCACTACAAGCATCTCATCCTTTCAACCTTTATTATAGGATCAAATTATGGCCTCTTGGGCTGCCGACCCTATGATCCAAACTTTAATTGCCAAGTTAACTCAAGGTGTTCAAGTTCGAGGCTTTACTTGGGATGGGGTTAAACTGTTAAAGAAGAACAAGATTTATATTGGCAATGATCCTACACTGCAGAAGCATATTATCACCTTATTCCATGATTCCCCTATGGGTGGCCATTCAGGATTCATTCCTACTTCTAAACAGATTAAGCAGTACTTCACTTGGAAGAAGTGTTCCAACTCTATCCGAGATTACATCAATCAATGTGATACTTGTTTACGCGCTAAGTATGAGCCAGTTGCTTCTCCTGGGTTGTTACAACCCTTACCTATTCCTACTTCTATTTTCAGTGATCTATCCATGGATTTTATATCCGGTTTACCTAAGGTGGGGGGAAAAGACACTATTTTGGTGGTTATCGATCGTCTGACTAAGTATGGTCATTTCTTTTCCCTATCTCATCCATTTACAGCTTCACACATAGCCCAACTCTTCCTTGATCATATCTTTAAGCTTCATGGGTTTCCCCAAACCATTGTGTCTGATCGAGATCCAATTTTCCTTAGTCATTTTTGGAAAGATTTCCTCAAACTGCAGGGTATTACTTCTGCCTTTTCAACTGCATACCACCCCCAATCCGATGGTCAAACGGAGGTTCTTAATCGTTGTTTATGGATGTTCCTAAAACTTGGCCTAAATGGTTATCCTTGGCAGAATGGTGGTACAATACCACTTTTCACTCAGCCATTCGCATGTCTCCTTATCAAGCTTTATATGGCATTTTACCTCCATTACACATTCCCTTTATTCCAAATGACACCCGAGTTACAGCTGTGGAACAATTGTTTCATTATCATGAACTGATGATTCAAACTTTAAAGTTCAATCTTAAACGCGCCCGCAATCGCATGAAACAACAAGCTGACCATCGTCGAACGGATAGAAACTTTTCTACTGGGCAATGGGTTTATGTTAAGCTTCATTCCTATGTTCATTCTACTCTAAGGCAGGATCGCTATTCGAAGCTTAGCCCTCGTTATTATGGGCCGTTTTTTATCATAAAAAAGGTGGGGAAGGTGGCGTATACTTTGGACCTTCCACCGGATGCTCAGTTACATCCTACATTCCATGTGTCGTTACTAAAAGCAGCTCCAGGACCTCCGGCAAGTGTTACTCCATTACCAGCAGCCCCTCGTTTTGCTTTCCAGCCTTGAGCAATTTTAGATCGCAAGCTGGTTCGTCGTGGTTCTACTGCTGAAGTTCAAGTTTTGGTGCACTGGCAACATCTTCCTATATCGGAGGCTACATGGGAATTCCTCTCTGATTTTCAACTTCGTTTTCCACACTTTAATACTTGAGGTCAAGTATGTTGTTTAGGAGAGGGTATTGTTACAGTTGGAAATGTATAGGGGTCGTTTTGCAATTGGTTGAACTAAAAGGACCAATTGTGTCAATAATTGTAATAGGTCGTTACTAATCTGTTGGGATTAGTTAATATCGGTATTAATACCGGGATAGTAAAATGAATCGATAGCTTGGTTTTGAAATTACTTCTCTTCTGTTTTCTTTTTCGAATTCAAGCTAACATTTCGCATGATGTAAAGAAGTGAAAACCTCAATGTTTTCGCATATGTTCAAAAAGTCAATAAGCCATGGTTTTCGCTTAAGGTAATGTTTTCGCAACTATTTATGATTTTTGAAATGCTTTTGCATGCTACAGTTCACGCGACACCCAAAAACTATTAGTTTAATTCGACCATTTTACAAGTTTTCAATCCATAAGACTTATTCCATAACCAGTGTCCATCAATTTCATTTAAATTTAAGTCCTCTATGTCCATTAAAATATATTAACTATTAAACTCATTGAAATCTGATTTTAAAAATTATTAACTCTTCAATATGATTACTGATTTGATTTTAATTCATAGATGATCTACCTTATGATAATCAACAACACAAACTGAACACAGTAAATCTAATAATTTATCCAAATAACCAATTTTGAAAAACTAGATATGAAAAGTAACACTAAATGCATAAAGATTTTGGAAATTAGAAATGTGTTCACCTGGAGTTCACTTATATACTCATAGAAGTTTTCTCTTTTGGATATGTTTTCGCATGTCCCACAATGCAAAACATTTTTATTTTAATTTTGGACTTTTCAAAAATATTCAATCTTTTCAAATTGAATCAGAATAGATCATGTTTAAGCATTGATGTATGATTAATCGGGAATTTTCAAATTGATTTTAATCAAGACAACTCAAATATTTTTGGTATTTTTGCTGATTTGTAAGAAATATTTCAGAAATTCAGACGACCTAGACTAAATAACTTATATTTTTGTGAATTTTTTTGTTATATGATCATTCTTAAAAGTTAATTATTAATATATTCTAGCTATATTTAGATTAAGACTTTGTTCATTTAAACTCATAATTCAGTCTTTAATAAGACAAATATTTATGATAATTATCATGTTTTGATATATTTATATAAAATCAATGTATCCCACAATCAAAATCATATAGAACACTAATTCAGTTTCAAGACACTATTGAGATTTCAAGTCTCTCTAACTTGACTTAAACATTTTACCGCTCATCAGTAATCTCATTGATTATTATTTTCCTAATATTAATATTTAAGCATAACTAATAAGAGAACCGTTTCTTAACACATAATTCAACAAGTTTCAGGACTTACCAGTGATACACTTTTACATTGCAATCCTAAGATGTCTAGGATTTACATGTCGATCCGGTCTTAAAATCCTTATTTTCGAATTTGCCTCCCGTGTCAAAACATATTCTCAAAGACGACGATATTTATCACATAGTATGTATGCTCCTTGATATATCGTTTCTTTTTGTACGCATATTGGCATCTTTTATCCTTATGTAGCCTTTGACATTTTATTTTCCTATTTCCTTTTCAATCATTTTCGTTTTCCTTTTCTTTCTTTTGATTTCTTTTCTTCATATATACATATACATATACATACGCATACGCGTACGCATACGCGTACGCATACGCGTACGCATACGCGTACGCGTGCGTACGCGCGTGCGTACGCATGTGCGTACGCATGTGCATGTACATACCCATATGCATACGCACATGCATACGCACCTGCGTACGCACCTGCGTACGCACCTGCGTACGCACCTGCGTACGCACCTGCGTACGCACCTGCGTACGCACCTGCGTACGCACCTGCGTACGCACCTGCGTACGCACCTGCGTACGCACCTGCGTACGCACCTGCGTACGCACCTGCGTACGCACCTGCGTACGCACCTGCGTACGCACCTGCGTACGCACCTGCGTACGCACCTGCGTACGCACCTGCGTACGCACCTGCGTACGCACCTGCGTACGCACCTGCGTACGCACCTGCGTACGCACCTGCGTACGCACCTGCGTACGCACCTGCGTACGCACCTGCGTACGCACCTGCGTACGCACCTGCGTACGCACCTGCGTACGCACCTGCGTACGCACCTGCGTACGCACCTGCGTACGCACATGCGTACGCACATGCGTACGCACATGCGTACGCACATACGTACGCACATACATACGCACATACATACGTATATACATACACATATACATACGCATATACATATACATATATATATATATTTATACATATATGAGTAGGATCATATACAAACATTTGTTTCCTTAAAAACCATGAGAACCAATAATTTTTTATCACTTGAATTAAGTAATCATTGGACAATAAGGGTATTATTGTCATATTTATTAATTATTGTATTAACTATTTGCATTAAATGCTAGTTTCATTATTTTTTATAAACTAATAACTTTTATACACCTTATTTTTATTAAAAAATACCATAATATAAACAATATGTTAATCATTATTATGTGTATAATATTACTATAACTTTTTAAAAAAAATAAAATAAAATAAGATTTACAACAATGTACGATATACTGTGCTATTATACAACTTACTTTGTGCCATGGTTGCAAAAGTCGCTAGGCGCTCCCAACTTGGTCGGGGATCGAACTACGAGTACTCGGCCTTAATCGGGGAGTACTCGGGGAGTACTCGGCCTAGGCAGGACTACTCGGCAACTAGGATGACCAGTGAATAGCGAGTACTCGGGGAGTACTCGGGCGCCTAGACCGACTTTTACAACAGTGCTTTGTGTTATTATCGAGTTTTATGAAACTGGTTGTGTTATTATACAAATTAAGTGTGTTATTATCGTGTTTTACTTAAAATCATAATGCTATTATACAATTTACATTGTGTTATCATAGCACAATGTACATTATATGAAGTAAATTTGTGAATTATATAAATAGTACAGTTACTTTCACAAACCAAAATAATAGCACCATATAAATTGTATAATAGCACAATTATATCACACATTATCGTAAAATTTTCAAGAAAAAATAATAAAGCAATACTATACACATATTAATAATAAGATGATGCTTAATTTTATGATATATTTTTTCCTAAAAACTACTAATGTATATAAAAGTTATTTTGATTTTAATAAATAAGTGGAAATTTTACTTAGTGACAAAAGTAACTTCTTTTCACTAATTATGAAGGGTTTTTTTAATATATATAACACAAATGATGAAAATGCTCTTAATCTAATAAATTAGTACACTAATTGTTAATTGATAATATGTTATCAATCTCATTCATTGATCTAATTAGTTAATGATTAGGATTGGTTCTCACGATTTTTAGGCTAACAAGGGCTTGTATTGGATCCATCCCATATATATATATATATATACATATACATATACACTAATGGGAGTGTCGCGCGATGTTGTGGCGGTGAAAATTTACATAACAATACTCGTTTTATGTTAGTGTATCATTCTTCTTGTGATATATTGTATCGTACTTTCATTAGTTTTCTTTTATGAACCTTTTACTTACATCGTGTCTAGAAGAACCAAAACAAAATAGTATCGTCTCTGTAAGGCCCCGTTCCCGGGCACCTCACAGCTGGTCATTCATCGCACTCAAAACATAATTCTTTATCGTTTTTCATAAAAACGTTACAGCGGAAACATTGAAAACATCCTTTTCATTTCAATAAAATGCTCTTACAAAATATTACCACAGTTCATTACATAATATCATTTTTATTTCATTATAAAAGCATTATGACAATGCATGACATCCCAAAGGAACTGAGTAGTCGCCCCGTGCCATATCAGCAACATACCTACCAACTGTAAACACATCAAAGTCAGCGTTGCTGAGTGAGTTCTAGTTTTATATTAAAACATACATTTCTTTCGTTAAAACCGTTCTTTACTTTCTTTCAAATCATACTATACTTTCGTACATGATCACACATCATACGTACATACAGATAATATAATTATCATCTTCTATCACGTTCGTTAACTTTCGTTCGTTCAACGTACATCATTATCTTTCACTTCTTTCTAGATCATGTCAGACTTTACCCTCTTCATGGCACTCAGCCATGATTACTGAGGTCGAATGACACGGATCCCGTCTCGTTCTTTATTATTATATTTCGTTAACGTTCATTTCATACATTCTTTCTCACGTAATACTCCCGACTCATGTCCGAAGACGGATACTGTGTTGGGGCATGTAACAAACCCCCGACTCATGTCCGAAGACTAACACAGTACCGGAGCACGCGATTCGTTTCTCATTCATCTCATCTCATTCTCACGCACTACTCCCGACTCATGTCCGAAAACTGATACTGTGCCGGGGCCTGTCAACAAACCCCCCCGACTCATGTCCGAAGACTGACATAGTACCGGAGCATGCGATCCTATACCCATTCAACTAGATCATGTCTCATGCAATACCCCCGACTCATGTCCGAAGACTGATACTGTGTCGGTGCCTGTACACAAACCCCCGACTCATGTCCGAATACTGACACAGTACCGGAGTACGCGACAAGGACCCCTTTCGAGTCTGCTGCGACACAGAGTCGCTCAACTCATACACATGCTTGCAAACATTTCGTTCGTTCGTTCATTCATTAATGCATGCACTCATTCATTACGTTCCTCTTTTCATTATCTTCCACTTTATGTTATATAATACTTTTATTAACATTCATTAACATTCAACGCAAAGCCACAGAAGAATAAACATACATCATAACAAGGAACATTAACATGCACAATCACCATCATCATACAAGGCAGCATCATACATAGCATACATCCTACATAAACATGCAACATCATCATCGCGCCCAACATGCTCACTAAGGTCTCAATCGTCATCTTACATGCTCTTACGGAAACCTTTACATCACAACCTATATCTGCACTTTCCCTCGAAAGTCAGAAGTTAAAATACACTTCTCTCCGGGTTCAACAGCCCCATTCGGGCGTATGGACACCCTTCAGTCGCATGGCCTCCATGCGACAGGCCCCATTCATGCGGATGAACTCTCAATCGTGCGAATGGATACTATGCGAATGGACCTTATGCGAATGGACCTCGTGCGAATGAGCACCTATGCGACTGGTCCCTCAGTCGCATGACCTCCATGCGACTGGCCCTATTTGTGACAACCCGAATTTTTTTTTTTTTTGGTTAATACTATCGTGAATTAATCCATTTAGTAAGATTAATAATAATAATAATAATAATAATAATAATAATATAATAATAATAATAATAATAATAATAATAATAATAATGAAAACAATAATAATAATATTATTATTAATAAAAATAATTTATAAAAATTATTAAACTTAATTTAATAAGCTTAGGGGGTTAAAATACAAATTTTAAAACTTGTTTTATAATGTTCCTGCATGAAATGTTAAGGGTACAAAACCACAGGGACCATTTGTGTAATTAACCAAAACCAACCCCTTTTCCCCCCGTAATTCCGGCCGACCCTCCGGCCACCGCCGGAGCGGCTCCGGCGACCATCCAACACCCAAACGAACGTGGTTTTTACCTAATTAAAGTTCCCAACCCAATCTCGTGGTGGAGTCGAACGAAGAGCAACTTTCAATTGAATAAAACGAGTGCTATTACCACTAAAACCGACCATCCACTTTGTCGGCCAAACAAATGATCCACAATCGCCACTAACAACTAAATTAATCCAAATAATCGAGTATAAATGGTCGGTTATCTGTTCCTAATCAAATACCATTCTCAATTTCAAACAAAAACACACAAACACATCAACCAATTCGACTCTCTGTCGCGACCTGCAACTTAATGGAGATCCATGCTTAGAGCTTCTAAACACAAAATTGACATAGGGCTTTGCATTAGGAACAGTTCCTGAGGCTACCCACGAAATTAATTCGATTAATTTCATCAATTGCTCATTCTGTGATTCATCAAGATCGCGAGCTGCTCGACGACCTGTTCATCTTCAAATCATCATCATACGGGTAAATTAAATACATGTTTACACTCGTTTTGACAAAGGGAACAATAGCCCCATGAATTCAGAAGCAATCGAAATCGATTTAGGCTTCAATTTGATCGATTTCATAGTTAGGGTTCTTGGTTTGGGGATGGATTTGGGTTTGAGTTTAAATGAATTAAAAGTGGAGTCTTATCGCGGCTATATGCCTTTGGTTCACTGGTTCGGTATGTGTGTGGGCAGGGAGAGGACCCGGGTTCGACCCCGGGCAGCCTCTTTTTATTTGTTTTATTTTTTTAAGCTTTTTAAAATACTTTAAAAATATGGAAAAATTCCTAAAAATTATAAAAATAAATTTTATAAGTTTCCCTTATTTTACAAAGCAGTTTCCTGTAAATTTATTTTATTTAAAAACTTTAACAAAATTTAATAAAATATTATTTAAAAATATTACAAATACTTATTTTTGTAAAATAAATTCTAAATCGTATATAACTATGCAATAATCATAAAAATCATGGAAATTATACATAAATTATTTATAGATATTATAAATAGTTATTTCTATAAATAAACATTATATTTAAATATAGATTAATATATGTTATAAATTCACAAATTATTTACAAATGAAATTGTGGGTTATTTCTTGTAAAATATATTAATACCTTATTATTAATAAAAATACTATAAATGTGATTATCCTTATTTGTAAATATTCTTGGATGATTATAAATTATATAATTAAACCATATCATTTTTATATTTAATTCTAAAAATATTTAAATACATATACGAAACCCTTTTAGTGAAATCAAAATGTAAATAATTATTTGGTAAAACTTAATGCTTATTGATAATTATTTACTAATACAAATCTATAAAAATATGGTAGCATATATATACATCTAATTGTGTGTGTGCCACGTGTTAAATCAAATCGACCCAAACCTTACCAAATATATTCGTATTATATTAAAAACTCCATTACAAACAATAATAGGTATTGAACGTGTTTGATCGTGCATTGCCCAATTCTTTGAAGTTCTTGTTCATATACATTACATCGATCCAAGGTGAGTTTATAGCCCCACTTTTACTTTATACTATTTTTGGGGGAGAGAAACATGCTGTTTTCATAAACATTACATTATATTGGATTGTTGTGATACTGCATATACTTGATACTATGTTCGTATACTTTGCCCTTCGGTCCGTTACTACGCAAGTAGAAACGTGGAAACAATTTCATTCAGTCCGTTACTACGCAAGTAGAAACGTGGAAACAATTTCGTTCGGTCCGTTACTACGCAAGTAGAAACGTGGAAACAATTTCATTTTCGTTGATCAGTATTATTGTAATATCACCGGTTTACTAGTGTGATACCACTAAAGTCCTCACTCTCGAACCGTTAATGTATGTAGTATAGCGAGGCAATTCTGAGTAGATCTACTGGGTTTGACAAACCCCACCCGGGCTAGTCGCGCTAGCACAACGTTCGTCAAACGGGTGTTTAATTGACCTAAGTTCTGTTGCTGTGACCTGGTATTCACAGCCGAGGCGTTCAGTTTCGATTGTCAGCTTCGGTTTCGAACTTCATACACTGAGTAACTGGTTTAGTAGACTAGCTACCTACTGATATTACTTTGTTTACTGTATCGGTTTACTTTATGTTCTGTTTATCAAAATACATACTTGACGGATTACATAATCCGGGGATTTCATTACTGATACATACTGTTTTCTGAAAAACCTGTGAACTCACCAACCTTGTGTTGACACTTTAGCATGTTTCTTTCAGGTTCACAAGACGCGCACGATTAGGAGCATTCACTCATGCATATCTCACGTGGCTTATTTAATATTTTTCAGTAACTTTCATTTATTCGTTTTGCGCGTGTTGCGCCATTTAAACAATTAAGATTTACTATGCTTCCGCAATTTCTGTTATGTTACTTTAAAAACTTGGTCTTTGGTAATATTAAACTTCAAAAATGAATTATGTTTTACAATTAACGTGTCGTTTGGTGTAACTAGTGGCTGAGATCCTGGAAGTCACACGCCTAACGGTAATACTTCGTTTGTGGAAATTTGAGGGTGTGACAGATTGGTATCAGAGCCATTGGTTATAGCGAACTAAATTGACATTGCATCTCATTTGCATTGCATTTAGACTATAGCCGTTGCCTTAGTTACACGCATATAGACACGTTTAGTTTTGTTAGTTGGTTTTGTTACATGCCTTACTAGTTTATACCTGCTCAAGAACTGTTTGCTTTGGCGTCTTCCTGTAAGTGTTCGTCTACAGGGAGGGTGACTCCGAGTTGCTGTGAGTCACAGGAAGGGTGACGGGTGGTTCAAAGAACAACCCTTTATAATGATTAAACGCGTAACATTCTCTCTTTTAATCATGTAATTATCTTGAATTAGATAACTGCAGTTGCTTTTGTTTCAGGCACATTATGGAGCTTAATACGTAGAAAACGTAGCGTTGGACGGACCATGACGGGATGGAACAAGGAAGGATGAGAAGAAGGAACAAAATAAAACAAGTGGGGGTCTACCGTAATTTACGGTAGCCACCGTAAATTACGGTGGCCCCCAAACTCCCATTTTTCCACCGTATGGCAGAGGGTTTCCACCGTACCAATCTTGTGTCTACCGTAACTTACGGTGGATACCGTAAGTTACGGTAGGGTGATTTCCTGGAAAGTGGTTTGCAATTTAAAACACAAGTGGAAGTGCTTTTGCTCAATAGATGGAAGTGTGACGAGTTTTTGGCTAAAAAGATGGAACTTTTGTTGGTTTGTTTTGTTTTAAAAACATGGAAAAGGAATTGTTTTGATCATCATCTTCTTGGAACAACATAATCACTCTCTGGGAACAAAAACACATTCGGGTATTTGGGATTCAAGATTTTCTTTGGTCAAGCTTTTGGTTGATACTCTTGGTTGTGTTGAAGAACAGAATATTGTGGTAATTTGATCCTTGTTATGTATTTGGTTGTTATGAATTATCTTTTGAATCTTGTTCTTATGCATAAACTATGAGAGGCTAAACTTATTTGGGTTTTCCCCCGGTTTTCATATTGTAAAATTATGGTTTGTTAATGTTTGAAAACTAAGTTGCATCATTGTGTTTTGTATTTGATTGCTTGAAACATTTATGTTAGTATTTTGATCTTAACTTGAATTCCCAAATTGCATGAATGAGTATGAAATTTGTCTTTGAGAAATGGAGTTGGTCATGTGTGCTATGTAGATGTAGAGTTTGAATGTTCATGTGTAATGAAGTGTATTATTGTCCGTAATTAACGTTGACAATTCTTGACACCTAAGCCTTGTAATGATGAACTCGTTAGCATGACTCACATCTTTGATGCAAATTAGTTGGATTAGTAGCACCATAATTTTATGATATCAACCGGGGGTGAACCTTGTTATTAAACTTAGTATTGTCAACTATTGTTCTAAGTTCTCAAGTTCTATTAATCATTTTTAAGTAACCATTTTTGTTTTGTTCATTCCATTGTGTTGAACAAAATCTCAACACCATTTTAAGTAAACATATAAAATCTTTTATAAACAAAATAGCAAGCTTCATAATTAACTTGTTAGCTCAATTCAAATCTAAACACAAACCACATACTCCTTGTGATTCGACACCCTTCTTACCATTTGCTACACAGTTTTGGTATTAAGGAACTATATAAATACTATCTTTGACTAGTGCACGCGACAAGCCGGTCAAATTTTGGCACCGTTGCCGGGGAGTAGTGCGCTTTGTGTGTAGAATTGTGTTGACTAGTTTGTAATTTTCTGTTTAAGTGTTTGGTTATTTTTGCATCATTCTTTTTCCCTTGTTATGCTGGTTGTGTTATTTGTGTAGATCACAGGTAGTGCATGCATACTAGAGCATCCGGAAGAACCTCTCCGTTGGTGTTTGAACCGGAAATTGAACGCTTTGCAAGAAGGAACCGAGCCAACCAAATGGAGGGAGGTAGTAACAACCGACCCCCACCACAACACAACATTCCACAAAATCCACCACCACCACCCACTAATGACCGTAACCTCAACCCAAACCGTAGACAAGCTCATAGCCATAGTAACCCACTTTTTGAACATGTGAACCAAAACCCCATGGGTCATTTTGGCCCACCAAACTTAGATGAGCTAAGAAATGCTATTCATGAGGATGAGCCATTTAGTGTTCCATCTTACCAATCACCCGAACGGGTGAGTGTTCACACCTATCACACGGGTGATAGTGATGATTATGAGTATGACAATGAAGGCAATGGGGGGTTCTACAATGAAGGAGGGTATGATGGTGATTATGGCTACCAAGGTGATAATTATGATGAATGGAACCATGGGTATATGGAGAATGAGAACTACAACTACAACCGTCAACATAGACAAAACCAATTTAGGAATCCAAACATGAATGCCAACCCAAACCAAATTCCTCAGTTTGTCGGTGTAGCTAACCAAGGACCACAAAGAAGATACCCAATGCATCAAGAAGTGAATGGTCCTCCACGCCAACAACCTCAACGAGCTAGAACACAAGGCGTGAATGGTAGGTTCCGACCCATCATATCGGACAATGTCTCTCCTATTGTTCCACCAATTCCAGGAAGGCGTTCATTTGATTGCAAGCCTAACTACATCAACATCTTACCTCATTTTCATGGCATGTCAACGGAGGATCCTTACACACACATATCCGAATTCTCCGACATATGTGGCACAATTGGAGGACACAACTTCTCACGGGATGAGGTGCGTTTAAGATTGTTCCAATT
Source organism: Flaveria linearis (assembly GCA_024085815.1). Taxonomy (NCBI): domain Eukaryota; kingdom Viridiplantae; phylum Streptophyta; class Magnoliopsida; order Asterales; family Asteraceae; genus Flaveria; species Flaveria linearis. The sequence continues at coordinate 35,144,441 of CM044013.1, forward strand.
TTCATTGAAGGACAAGGCAAAGCAATGGTTTTTAACCTTGCCGGCTAATAGTATTCGAACATGGGGAGAAATGCAACAAGTCTTCCTTGACGAATATTATTCAATGGCCAAAACGGATGAAATGAGGGATGAGATCCGGACATTCCAACAACAATCCGGAGAACCACTTCATGAAGCTTTTACTCGTTTCAAAGAGTTGATAAGAAAATGTCCACATCACCAAATTGAACTTTGGGAGCTAGTGAAGAGTTTTGTGAACGGATTGACAAAAGAAGAAAGAAATACCTCAAGTCTACTAGCAATGGAACTTTGTTGAATAACCCCGAGGAAGAGGATTGGGAGTTCCTTGAAAGGATGAGTAAGAACTCAAGAGCCGAAGAATCCGCGGATAGGAAAGCAAAGCACCCTATTCCAAAATCCACCTCCGACATTGACTCAAGTGCAAAGGATCGAATAGCCGCATTGGAAAGGGAGTTAGCTCGCATGAAGAAGAAAGATGTAAATGCGGTTCAATTCGCGGTTTGTGAAGAATGTGGGGACATTGGTCATAGAGCCGATAGTTGTCAAGTAAACATGGCTCAAGGAACCGAAGAGGTGAATCAAGTTTATGGAGACCGGAAGCCTTTTGACATGAACTCCAACACTTATCATCCAGGTTTGAGGAACCATCCCAACCTTAGGTATGGCAATCCTTCAAACCAAATGAACCCAAACTTCCAACCGGCCAACCAAGGTGGACAAGGTTATCAAACCGCCAAGGGAACAATCAAGGGGGAAATTACAACCAAGGTGGCTACCAAAGGAATAATTATAATCAAGGAGGTAATCAAGGCTACAATCAGGATGGTAACTTCCAAAGAAATTACAACAATAATCAAGGTGGACCATCGGGAAGCCAAGGTGGTGGAGATGACTCGTTGAATGCAAAGTTAGATGCTCTTATGCATATGGTGAAAGAATCTAACAATGACATCAAGGAGATGAAGAGAGCAAATGAAGTAAGAGACAAATCACATGAAGCTCTCACAAGGCAAGTTGGTCAACTAGCCGAAGATTTGGGCCGACTTAAGGGAAGCGGTGGAAGATTGCCAAGTGATACAACCGTGAATCCACAACATCAAGGCTCAAGTTCTAAAAGCACACGCGAGGTATCAATTAATAAACTTACTTTGCGTGGTGGTAAGATAATTGATAATGGTGTTAAACCACCACCACCTCAATTTGTTGAAGGGGTGGTGGAAGATGTTACTGATGAAAGTGACGAGGAGGGTGAGAGTAGCCAAACGGGTCAAAATGAAAATTTTTCTGAAAAATCTAAAACCAAAACCCGTTGAGGTTACACAAACTCCTAAGGCTAAGGAAAAGGTGGTGGAGGGTAATACCGTCCCTTTTCCCGAAGCTCTTAAAGCACCCTTACAAAAAGTGGTAAAGAAAAGAGGTCCACAACAAGATGAAATGTGGGAAATTTTAAACAAGTGAAGATTAATTTACCACTTTTAGATGCAATCAAACAAGTTCCTTCATATGCTAAGTACTTAAAAGAACTATGTACCCAAAAGAGAGCTCACAAATTCCCTAAAAAACTTGATTTGACTGAAAATGTGAGCTCTATTCTTTCGGGTGCCCTTCCACCTAAGCTACAAGACCCGGGAGCGCCCATTATACCTCTTCAAGTGGGAGAATTCAAAATGACAAGGGCACTCTTGGATCTTGGTGCTAGTGTAAGTATTTTACCGGGTAGCTTGTATGATCAATATGACTTTGGTCCACTTCAAGAAGCTAAGACCACCGTGGTATTAGCCGATTTAACACCCAAGCTTCCCCGTGAGATAATTACTGATGTGATAGTAAAAGTTGAGAATTTTTATTATCCGGTGGACTTTTTAGTACTTGATTATGTTTCCATAGATCAAACCAAACAACCTACGGTTATCTTAGGTCGACCATTTTGGCAACTTCAAATGCTCAAATTAATTGCAAAACGGGAACGGTTGACATGACATTTGGTAACAATAGGTTGAGACTTAATGTATTTTCAGGAATGACTAACCCTCCATTAATGATGAATGCTACATAGCCGACATTATTGATGAGTGTACACCTCTATGCGACATTGTCGTTGATGAGGAAAACACAATGGAGGATTGTTTCATGTTTGACAGGTTGAGAGTGGAAACTGAAAAGCAACTAGAGGAGGAGGAAAAGGAGATCATGAGTGCTGCCATGAGGAGTGAACGACCACCATGGTCGGTTCAAGTGGAGCCACTACCCGAGAAGATTGACACCGGGTTGAAACCTTCATTGCAAGAACCACCACAAGTTGAATTGAAAGAATTACCAAAGCATTTAAAATATGCTTTCCTTGGTAAGAATGAAACTTACACCTGTTATTATTGCTTCTAATCTATCTATTGAACAGGAAGGTGCGTTGATGGAGGTTGTGATTGCTAACAAGGAGGCGATTGGATGGACCATTGCGGATCTAAAAGGAATTAGCCCCTCAATTGTTATGCACAAAATCATCACAGATCCGGAAGTCAAACCATCACATGATGCCCAACGAAGGTTGAACCCAAACATGAGAGAGGTAGTCAAAAGGAGGTATTGAAATGGCTAGATGCAGGTATCATCTTTGCAATCTCTGACAGTACTTGGGTGAGCCCTACACAAACTGTACCAAAAAAGGCGGGTATCCAAATTGTTAAAGATGACTCAGGTAACGAGGTAGCTACCCGGCCAGTAACCGGTGGAGAATTTGTATTGATTACAGGAAATTGAATGCTGCTACCTCAAAAGATCATTTCCCCTTACCATTCATCGATCAAATTGTTGAGAAACTATCAGGTCAGAAATTTTATTGCTTTCTAGATGGTTTCAGGTTATAACCAAATAGCTATTCATCCTGAAGATCAAGAAAAGACTACATTTACTTGCCCTTATGGCACGTTCGCATTTAGGCGAATGCCCTTTGGGTTATGTAATGCCCCCGCCACCTTTCAAAGGTGTATGATGAGTATCTTTTTCAGATATGGTGGGGGAGTCATAGAAATCTTCATGGATGATTTCTCAATTTTTGGCACATCTTTTGAATTATGTTTGCTTCAATTAGAAAAGTTTTAAAAAGATGTGTTGATGGGAAGTAGGGTCATGTTGTGTCTAGCCGTGGGATAGAGGTAGACCATGCCAAGTGAAGGTAATTTCCACTTTACCTCACCCCACTAATGTTAAGGGCATTAGGTCATTCTTGGGGCATGCCGGTTTTTATAGAAGATTCATAAAGGGATTTAGTGTCATAACCAAACCATTGTGTAATCTATTGTTAAAAGATGCCCCATTGAGTTTAATGAAGAATGTGTAAAAGCCTTTAACATTTTGAAGCAAAAATTAATCGAAGCTCCGATCTTGCAATCACCTAATTGGAAACTGCCTTTTGAAATAATGTGTGATGCAAGTGACTATGCTATTGGTGCTGTCTTGGGTCAACGGGTTGATAAGAAACCCGTTGCCATATACTATGCAAGTAAAACTCTCTCAGATGCCCAATTGAATTATACAACAACTGAGAAAGAATTACTTGCGGTGGTATATGCTTTAGATAAATTTCGGTCCTATATATGGGGTAGCAAGGTTATTGTCTATTCTGACCATTCTGCTGTTAGGTACCTCATGGAGAAAAAGGACGCGAAACCAAGGTTGATTCGTTGGATTTTGTTATTGCAAGAATTCAATCTTGAGATCCGAGACAAGAAAGGGAGTGAAAATGTAGTCGCAGATCACTTGTCAAGAATTCAACCGGTGGAAGAAGATACCACGCCGGAGATAAATGAACAATTCCCGGATGAACACACATCATGTCTATCACCACCAATAACCCCTGGTACGCCCATTTTGCAAACTATTTGGCTACAGGTACATTGCCGAAGGATGGAATAGAAGAAAGAACAACACTTCAAGTCTCAAGCAAAACATTACATTTGGGATGAACCGGACTTGTTCAAAGTTGGAGCCGATCAAATCATCCGAAGATGTCTACCGGATGAGGAGATCCCATGTGTATTGAGCATGCTTCACGCATCGGCATGCGGAGGACTTTTCAGTGGACAAAGACGGGTCACAAAGTCCTTTCTTGTGGTTTTTACTGGCCTACCATCTTCAAAGACTCCCATGAATTTGCCAAGAATTGCATAAGATGCCAACAAATGGGGAGTCTGACAAAAGAGATGAAATGCCTATGCAACCAATTTTGGTGGTGGAAATCTTTGATGTTTGGGGCATTGACTTCATGGGCCCTTTTCCAAACTCTCTTGGTAATCTGTATATCTTGGTGGCGGTCGATTATGTCTCTAAATGGATAGAAGCAATGCGCACCAAGACCAATGACCATAAGTAGTATGCAAGTTTGTCCAAACCAACATTTTTTCAAGATTTGGTATCCCTCGCGTGATAATAGCGATGGGGGGTCACATTTCAAAAACTTCAACTTTGGCAAACTTCTAAAACGTTATGGTGTTGACCATAGGATTGCAACACCATACCATCCACAAACAAGTGGACAAGTAGAGGTTTCTAATAGGCAAATCAAAGAATTTTGCAGAAAACGGTACGACCCGATCGCAAGGATTGGTCAACTAAATTAGATGATGCCTTGTGGGCGTACCGTACCGCTTATAAGACACGCCTATTGGAACCACTCCCTATCGGTTGGTTATGGAAAGGGTTGTCATTTACCTGTAGAGTTAACTCATCGTGCTTGTGGGCAATTAAAACTGTTAATATCAATTATGAGTGCGCAGGTAAACAAAGACAACTGGCGCTGAACGAGTTAGAAGAGATAAGGGACGAAGCTTATGAAACCGCATCTGCATACAAGGACAAGATGAAGCGGGTTCATGATGCCAAGCTTCGTTTGAAAGAGTTTCAAGCCCGGACAAAAGGATGGTTGTACAACTCACGCCTAAAGCTATTTCCCCGGGAAGTTAAAAAGCAAATGGACTGGTCCATATTGATCATCCGGGTGGGCAACTTTGGAGACGTGGAGATTGAAGACTTTGATGACCATTTACGGCAAACGGTGAATGGACACCGCCTCAAACCATATTTGGAACCAAATGACATAAATGGGGCGGGCAAACAATCCGAGTGCTTGTGTTGAGTACTCTTGATGAGGTAACGATGTGATCACAGCACCACAAAGTCCGGCTAACGACAGGTAACTTAGCGCTGTGTGGGAGGCAACCCACGAGAGGTAACTTGTACATATTCCTATTCGTTGCTTTGCATTGGTTAGTTTAGTATAAACCTTTTCAGCCTTTTTAGAAGTATCAAGCCAAATCGAGACACAAAATCATATTGCGCATGCGACTTGTGTGTATTCGGGACAATACACGTGTGTTCGGGGGGGGGTGATATATATTTAGGTATAAGGATATATCTACATTTTTTGGATTGTTATTTTTATTATTATTATTATTATTTTTTTTTGGTGTATGTGTGTTAATTTTATTTTATTTTATTTTTTTTTATTATTTTCATTTTTATTATTTTTTTATTTTCTTTTGGTGTGTCAAATTATGGCCTCTTGGGCTGCCGACCCTATGATCCAAACTTTAATTGCCAAGTTAACTCAAGGTGTTCAAGTTCGAGGCTTTACTTGGGATGGGGTTAAACTGTTAAAGAAGAACAAGATTATATTGGCAATGATCCTACACTGCAGAAGCATATTATCACCTTATTCCATGATTCCCCTATGGGTGGCCATTCAGGATTCATTCCTACTTCTAAACAGATTAAGCAGTACTTCACTTGGAAGAAGTGTTCCAACTCTATCCGAGATTACATCAATCAATGTGATACTTGTTTACGCGCTAAGTATGAGCCAGTTGCTTCTCCTGGGTTGTTACAACCCTTACCTATTCCTACTTCTATTTTCAGTGATCTATCCATGGATTTTATATCCGGTTTACCTAAGGTGGGGGAAAAGACACTATTTGGTGGTTATCGATCGTCTGACTAAGTATGGTCATTTCTTTTCCCTATCTCATCCATTTACAGCTTCACACATAGCCCAACTCTTCCTTGATCATATCTTTAAGCTTCATGGGTTTCCCAAACCATTGTGTCTGATCGAGATCCAATTTTCCTTAGTCATTTTTGGAAAGATTTCCTCAAACTGCAGGGTATTACTTCTGCCTTTTCAACTGCATACCACCCCCAATCCGATGGTCAAACGGAGGTTCTTAATCGTTGTTTATGGATGTTCCTAAAACTTGGCCTAAATGGTTATCCTTGGCAGAATGGTGGTACAATACCACTTTTCACTCAGCCATTCGCATGTCTCCTTATCAAGCTTTATATGGCATTTTACCTCCATTACACATTCCCTTTATTCCAAATGACACCCGAGTTACAGCTGTGGAACAATTGTTTCATTATCATGAACTGATGATTCAAACTTTAAAGTTCAATCTTAAACGCGCCCGCAATCGCATGAAACAACAAGCTGACCATCGTCGAACGGATAGAAACTTTTCTACTGGGCAATGGGTTTATGTTAAGCTTCATTCCTATGTTCATTCTACTCTAAGGCAGGATCGCTATTCGAAGCTTAGCCCTCGTTATTATGGGCCGTTTTTATCATAAAAAAGGTGGGGAAGGTGGCGTATACTTTGGACCTTCCACCGATGCTCAGTTACATCCTACATTCCATGTGTCGTTACTAAAAGCAGCTCCAGACCTCCGGCAAGTGTTACTCCATTACCAGCAGCCCCTCGTTTTGCTTTCCAGCCTTGAGCAATTTTAGATCGCAAGCTGGTTCGTCGTGGTTCTACTGCTGAAGTTCAAGTTTTGGTGCACTGGCAACATCTTCCTATATCGGAGGCTACATGGGAATTCCTCTCTGATTTTCAACTTCGTTTTCCACACTTTAATACTTGAGGTCAAGTATGTTGTTTAGGAGAGGGTATTGTTACAGTTGGAAATGTATAGGGGTCGTTTTGCAATTGGTTGAACTAAAAGGACCAATTGTGTCAATAATTGTAATAGGTCGTTACTAATCTGTTGGGATTAGTTAATATCGGTATTAATACCGGATAGTAAAATGAATCGATAGCTTGGTTTTGAAATTACTTCTCTTCTGTTTTCTTTTTCGAATTCAAGCTAACATTTCGCATGATGTAAAGAAGTGAAAACCTCAATGTTTTCGCATATGTTCAAAAAGTCAATAAGCCATGGTTTTCGCTTAAGGTAATGTTTTCGCAACTATTTATGATTTTTGAAATGCTTTTGCATGCTACAGTTCACGCGACACCCAAAAACTATTAGTTTAATTCGACCATTTTACAAGTTTTCAATCCATAAGACTTATTCCATAACCAGTGTCCATCAATTTCATTTAAATTTAAGTCCTCTATGTCCATTAAAATATATTAACTATTAAACTCATTGAAATCTGATTTTAAAAATTATTAACTCTTCAATATGATTACTGATTTGATTTTAATTCATAGATGATCTACCTTATGATAATCAACAACACAAACTGAACACAGTAAATCTAATAATTTATCCAAATAACCAATTTTGAAAAACTAGATATGAAAAGTAACACTAAATGCATAAAGATTTTGGAAATTAGAAATGTGTTCACCTGGAGTTCACTTATATACTCATAGAAGTTTTCTCTTTTGGATATGTTTTCGCATGTCCCACAATGCAAAACATTTTTATTTTAATTTTGGACTTTTCAAAAATATCAATCTTTTCAAATTGAATCAGAATAGATCATGTTTAAGCATTGATGTATGATTAATCGGGAATTTTCAAATTGATTTTAATCAAGACAACTCAAATATTTTGGTATTTTTGCTGATTTGTAAGAAATATTCAGAAATTCAGACGACCTAGACTAAATAACTTATATTTTTGTGAATTTTTTTGTTATATGATCATTCTTAAAAGTTAATTATTAATATATTCTAGCTATATTTAGATTAAGACTTTGTTCATTTAAACTCATAATTCAGTCTTTAATAAGACAAATATTTATGATAATTATCATGTTTTGATATATTTATATAAAATCAATGTATCCCACAATCAAAATCATATAGAACACTAATTCAGTTTCAAGACACTATTGAGATTTCAAGTCTCTCTAACTTGACTTAAACATTTTACCGCTCATCAGTAATCTCATTGATTATTATTTTCCTAATATTAATATTAAGCATAACTAATAAGAGAACCGTTTCTTAACACATAATTCAACAAGTTTCAGGACTTACCAGTGATACACTTTTACATTGCAATCCTAAGATGTCTAGGATTTACATGTCGATCCGGTCTTAAAATCCTTATTTTCGAATTTGCCTCCCGTGTCAAAACATATTCTCAAAGACGACGATATTTATCACATAGTATGTATGCTCCTTGATATATCGTTTCTTTTTGTACGCATATTGGCATCTTTTATCCTTATGTAGCCTTTGACATTTTATTTTCCTATTTCCTTTTCAATCATTTTCGTTTTCCTTTTCTTTCTTTTGATTTCTTTTCTTCATATATACATATACATATACATACGCATACGCGTACGCATACGCGTACGCATACGCGTACGCATACGCGTACGCGTGCGTACGCGCGTGCGTACGCATGTGCGTACGCATGTGCATGTACATACCCATATGCATACGCACATGCATACGCACCTGCGTACGCACCTGCGTACGCACCTGCGTACGCACCTGCGTACGCACCTGCGTACGCACCTGCGTACGCACCTGCGTACGCACCTGCGTACGCACCTGCGTACGCACCTGCGTACGCACCTGCGTACGCACCTGCGTACGCACCTGCGTACGCACCTGCGTACGCACCTGCGTACGCACCTGCGTACGCACCTGCGTACGCACCTGCGTACGCACCTGCGTACGCACCTGCGTACGCACCTGCGTACGCACCTGCGTACGCACCTGCGTACGCACCTGCGTACGCACCTGCGTACGCACCTGCGTACGCACCTGCGTACGCACCTGCGTACGCACCTGCGTACGCACCTGCGTACGCACCTGCGTACGCACCTGCGTACGCACCTGCGTACGCACATGCGTACGCACATGCGTACGCACATGCGTACGCACATACGTACGCACATACATACGCACATACATACGTATATACATACACATATACATACGCATATACATATACATATATATATATTTATACAATATGAGTAGGATCATATACAAACATTTGTTTCCTTAAAAACCATGAGAACCAATAATTTTTTATCACTTGAATTAAGTAATCATTGGACAATAAGGGTATTATTGTCATATTTATTAATTATTGTATTAACTATTTGCATTAAATGCTAGTTTCATTATTTTTTATAAACTAATAACTTTTATACACCTTATTTTTATTAAAAAAATACCATAATATAAACAATATGTTAATCATTATTATGTGTATAATATTACTATAACTTTTTAAAAAAAATAAAATAAAATAAGATTTACAACAATGTACGATATACTGTGCTATTATACAACTTACTTTGTGCCATGGTTGCAAAAGTCGCTAGGCGCTCCCAACTTGGTCGGGGATCGAACTACGAGTACTCGGCCTTAATCGGGGAGTACTCGGGGAGTACTCGGCCTAGGCAGGACTACTCGGCAACTAGGATGACCAGTGAATAGCGAGTACTCGGGGAGTACTCGGGCGCCTAGACCGACTTTACAACAGTGCTTTGTGTTATTATCGAGTTTTATGAAACTGGTTGTGTTATTATACAAATTAAGTGTGTTATTATCGTGTTTTACTTAAAATCATAATGCTATTATACAATTTACATTGTGTTATCATAGCACAATGTACATTATATGAAGTAATTTGTGAATTATATAAATAGTACAGTTACTTTCACAAACCAAAATAATAGCACCATATAAATTGTATAATAGCACAATTATATCACACATTATCGTAAAATTTTCAAGAAAAAATAATAAAGCAATACTATACACATATTAATAATAAGATGATGCTTAATTTTATGATATATTTTTCCTAAAAACTACTAATGTATATAAAAGTTATTTTGATTTTAATAAATAAGTGGAAATTTTACTTAGTGACAAAAGTAACTTCTTTTCACTAATTATGAAGGGTTTTTTTAATATTATAACACAAATGATGAAAATGCTCTTAATCTAATAAATTAGTACACTAATTGTTAATTGATAATATGTTATCAATCTCATTCATTCTAATTAGTTAATGATTAGGATTGGTTCTCACGATTTTTAGGCTAACAAGGGCTTGTATTGGATCCATCCCATATATATATATATATATACATATACATATACACTAATGGGAGTGTCGCGCGATGTTGTGGCGGTGAAAATTTACATAACAATACTCGTTTTATGTTAGTGTATCATTCTTCTTGTGATATATTGTATCGTACTTTCATTAGTTTTCTTTTATGAACCTTTTACTTACATCGTGTCTAGAAGAACCAAAACAAAATAGTATCGTCTCTGTAAGGCCCCGTTCCCGGGCACCTCACAGCTGGTCATTCATCGCACTCAAAACATAATTCTTTATCGTTTTTCATAAAAACGTTACAGCGGAACATTGAAAACATCCTTTTCATTTCAATAAATGCTCTTACAAAATATTACCACAGTTCATTACATATATCATTTTTATTTCATTATAAAAGCATTATGACAATGCATGACATCCCAAAGGAACTGAGTAGTCGCCCCGTGCCATATCAGCAACATACCTACCAACTGTAAACACATCAAAGTCAGCGTTGCTGAGTGAGTTCTAGTTTTATATTAAAACATACATTTCTTTCGTTAAAACCGTTCTTTACTTTCTTTCAAATCATACTATACTTTCGTACATGATCACACATCATACGTACATACAGATAATATAATTATCATCTTCTATCACGTTCGTTAACTTTCGTTCGTTCAACGTACATCATTATCTTTCACTTCTTTCTAGATCATGTCAGACTTTACCCTCTTCATGGCACTCAGCCATGATTACTGAGGTCGAATGACACGGATCCCGTCTCGTTCTTTATTATTATATTTCGTTAACGTTCATTTCATACATTCTTTCTCACGTAATACTCCCGACTCATGTCCGAAGACGGATACTGTGTTGGGGCATGTAACAAACCCCCGACTCATGTCCGAAGACTAACACAGTACCGGAGCACGCGATTCGTTTCTCATTCATCTCATCTCATTCTCACGCACTACTCCCGACTCATGTCCGAAAACTGATACTGTGCCGGGGCCTGTCAACAAACCCCCCCGACTCATGTCCGAAGACTGACATAGTACCGGAGCATGCGATCCTATACCCATTCAACTAGATCATGTCTCATGCAATACCCCCGACTCATGTCCGAAGACTGATACTGTGTCGGTGCCTGTACACAAACCCCCGACTCATGTCCGAATACTGACACAGTACCGGAGTACGCGACAAGGACCCCTTTCGAGTCTGCTGCGACACAGAGTCGCTCAACTCATACACATGCTTGCAAACATTTCGTTCGTTCGTTCATTCATTAATGCATGCACTCATTCATTACGTTCCTCTTTTCATTATCTTCCACTTTATGTTATATAATACTTTTATTAACATTCATTAACATTCAACGCAAAGCCACAGAAGAATAAACATACATCATAACAAGGAACATTAACATGCACAATCACCATCATCATACAAGGCAGCATCATACATAGCATACATCCTACATAAACATGCAACATCATCATCGCGCCCAACATGCTCACTAAGGTCTCAATCGTCATCTTACATGCTCTTACGGAAACCTTTACATCACAACCTATATCTGCACTTTCCCTCGAAAGTCAGAAGTTAAAATACACTTCTCTCCGGGTTCAACAGCCCCATTCGGGCGTATGGACACCCTTCAGTCGCATGGCCTCCATGCGACAGGCCCCATTCATGCGGATGAACTCTCAATCGTGCGAATGGATACTATGCGAATGGACCTTATGCGAATGGACCTCGTGCGAATGAGCACCTATGCGACTGGTCCCTCAGTCGCATGACCTCCATGCGACTGGCCCTATTTGTGACAACCCGAATTTTTTTTTTTTTTGGTTAATACTATCGTGAATTAATCCATTTAGTAAGATTAATAATAATAATATAATAATAATATAATAATATAATATAATAATAATAATAATAATAATAATAATAATGAAAACAATAATAATAATTATTATTAATAAAAAAATTTATAAAAATTATTAAACTTAATTTAATAAGCTTAGGGGGTTAAAATACAAATTTTAAAACTTGTTTTATAATGTTCCTGCATGAAATGTTAAGGGTACAAAACCACAGGGACCATTTGTGTAATTAACCAAAACCAACCCCTTTTCCCCCCGTAATTCCGGCCGACCCTCCGGCCACCGCCGGAGCGGCTCCGGCGACCATCCAACACCCAAACGAACGTGGTTTTTACCTAATTAAAGTTCCCAACCCAATCTCGTGGTGGAGTCGAACGAAGAGCAACTTTCAATTGAATAAAACGAGTGCTATTCCACTAAAACCGACCATCCACTTTGTCGGCCAAACAAATGATCCACAATCGCCACTAACAACTAAATTAATCCAAATAATCGAGTATAAATGGTCGTTATCTGTTCCTAATCAAATACCATTCTCAATTTCAAACAAAAACACACAAACACATCAACCAATTCGACTCTCTGTCGCGACCTGCAACTTAATGGAGATCCATGCTTAGAGCTTCTAAACACAAAATTGACATAGGGCTTTGCATTAGGAACAGTTCCTGAGGCTACCCACGAATTAATTCGATTAATTTCATCAATTGCTCATTCTGTGATTCATCAAGATCGCGAGCTGCTCGACGACCTGTTCATCTTCAAATCATCATCATACGGGTAAATTAAATACATGTTTACACTCGTTTTGACAAAGGGAACAATAGCCCCATGAATTCAGAAGCAATCGAAATCGATTTAGGCTTCAATTTGATCGATTTCATAGTTAGGTTCTTGGTTTGGGGATGGATTTGGGTTTGAGTTTAAATGAATTAAAGTGGAGTCTTATCGCGGCTATATGCCTTTGGTTCACTGGTTCGGTATGTGTGTGGGCAGGGAGAGGACCCGGGTTCGACCCCGGGCAGCCTCTTTTTATTTGTTTTATTTTTTTAAGCTTTTAAAATACTTTAAAAATATGGAAAAATTCCTAAAAATTATAAAAATAAATTTTATAAGTTTCCCTTATTTTACAAAGCAGTTTCCTGTAAATTTATTTTATTTAAAAACTTTAACAAAATTTAATAAAATATTATTTAAAAATATTACAAATACTTATTTTTGTAAAATAAATTCTAAATCGTATATAACTATGCAATAATCATAAAATCATGGAAATTATACATAAATTATTTATAGATATTATAAATAGTTATTTCTATAAATAAACATTATATTTAAATATAGATTAATATATGTTATAAATTCACAAATTATTTACAAATGAAATGTGGGTTATTTCTTGTAAATATATTAATACCTTATTATTAATAAAAATACTATAAATGTGATTATCCTTATTTGTAAATATTCTTGGATGATTATAAATTATATAATTAAACCATATCATTTTTATATTTAATTCTAAAATATTTAAATACATATACGAAACCCTTTTAGTGAAATCAAAATGTAAATAATTATTTGGTAAAACTTAATGCTTATTGATAATTATTACTAATACAAATCTATAAAAATATGGTAGCATATATATACATCTAATTGTGTGTGTGCCACGTGTTAAATCAAATCGACCCAAACCTTACCAAATATATTCGTATTATATTAAAAACTCCATTACAAACAATAATAGGTATTGAACGTGTTTGATCGTGCATTGCCCAATTCTTTGAAGTTCTTGTTCATATACATTACATCGATCCAAGGTGAGTTTATAGCCCCACTTTTACTTTATACTATTTTTGGGGGAGAGAAACATGCTGTTTTCATAAACATTACATTATATTGGATTGTTGTGATACTGCATATACTTGATACTATGTTCGTATACTTTGCCCTTCGGTCCGTTACTACGCAAGTAGAAACGTGAAACAATTTCATTCAGTCCGTTACTACGCAAGTAGAAACGTGGAAACAATTTCGTTCGGTCCGTTACTACGCAAGTAGAAACGTGGAAACAATTTCATTTTCGTTGATCAGTATTATTGTAATATCACCGGTTTACTAGTGTGATACCACTAAAGTCCTCACTCTCGAACCGTTAATGTATGTAGTATAGCGAGGCAATTCTGAGTAGATCTACTGGGTTTGACAAACCCCACCCGGGCTAGTCGCGCTAGCACAACGTTCGTCAAACGGGTGTTTAATTGACCTAAGTTCTGTTGCTGTGACCTGGTATTCACAGCCGAGGCGTTCAGTTTCGATTGTCAGCTTCGGTTTCGAACTTCATACACTGAGTAACTGGTTTAGTAGACTAGCTACCTACTGATATTACTTTGTTTACTGTATCGGTTTACTTTATGTTCTGTTTATCAAAATACATACTTGACGGATTACATAATCCGGGGATTTCATTACTGATACATACTGTTTTCTGAAAAACCTGTGAACTCACCAACCTTGTGTTGACACTTTAGCATGTTTCTTTCAGGTTCACAAGACGCGCACGATTAGGAGCATTCACTCATGCATATCTCACGTGGCTTATTTAATATTTTTCAGTAACTTTCATTTATTCGTTTTGCGCGTGTTGCGCCATTTAAACAATTAAGATTTACTATGCTTCCGCAATTTCTGTTATGTTACTTTAAAAACTTGGTCTTTGGTAATATTAAACTTCAAAAATGAATTATGTTTTACAATTAACGTGTCGTTTGGTGTAACTAGTGGCTGAGATCCTGGAAGTCACACGCCTAACGGTAATACTTCGTTTGTGGAAATTGAGGGTGTGACAGATTGGTATCAGAGCCATTGGTTATAGCGAACTAAATTGACATTGCATCTCATTTGCATTGCATTTAGACTATAGCCGTTGCCTTAGTTACACGCATATAGACACGTTTAGTTTTGTTAGTTGGTTTTGTTACATGCCTTACTAGTTTATACCTGCTCAAGAACTGTTTGCTTTGGCGTCTTCCTGTAAGTGTTCGTCTACAGGGAGGGTGACTCCGAGTTGCTGTGAGTCACAGGAAGGGTGACGGGTGGTTCAAAGAACAACCCTTTATAATGATTAAACGCGTAACATTCTCTCTTTTAATCATGTAATTATCTTGAATTAGATAACTGCAGTTGCTTTTGTTTCAGGCACATTATGGAGCTTAATACGTAGAAAACGTAGCGTTGGACGGACCATGACGGGATGGAACAAGGAAGGATGAGAAGAAGGAACAAAATAAAACAAGTGGGGGTCTACCGTAATTTACGGTAGCCACCGTAAATTACGGTGGCCCCCAAACTCCCATTTTTCCACCGTATGGCAGAGGGTTTCCACCGTACCAATCTTGTGTCTACCGTAACTTACGGTGGATACCGTAAGTTACGGTAGGGTGATTTCCTGGAAAGTGGTTTGCAATTTAAAAACACAAGTGGAAGTGCTTTTGCTCAATAGATGGAAGTGTGACGAGTTTTTGGCTAAAAAGATGGAACTTTTGTTGGTTTGTTTTGTTTTAAAAACATGGAAAAGGAATTGTTTTGATCATCATCTTCTTGGAACAACATAATCACTCTCTGGGAACAAAAACACATTCGGGTATTTGGGATTCAAGATTTTCTTTGGTCAAGCTTTTGGTTGATACTCTTGGTTGTGTTGAAGAACAGAATATTGTGGTAATTTGATCCTTGTTATGTATTTGGTTGTTATGAATTATCTTTTGAATCTTGTTCTTATGCATAAAACTATGAGAGGCTAAACTTATTTGGGTTTTCCCCCGGTTTTCATATTGTAAAATTATGGTTTGTTAATGTTTGAAAACTAAGTTGCATCATTGTGTTTTGTATTTGATTGCTTGAAACATTTATGTTAGTATTTTGATCTTAACTTGAATTCCCAAATTGCATGAATGAGTATGAAATTTGTCTTTGAGAAATGGAGTTGGTCATGTGTGCTATGTAGATGTAGAGTTTGAATGTTCATGTGTAATGAAGTGTATTATTGTCCGTAATTAACGTTGACAATTCTTGACACCTAAGCCTTGTAATGATGAACTCGTTAGCATGACTCACATCTTTGATGCAAATTAGTTGGATTAGTAGCACCATAATTTTATGATATCACCGGGGGTGAACCTTGTTATTAAACTTAGTATTGTCAACTATTGTCTAAGTTCTCAAGTTCTATTAATCATTTTTAAGTAACCATTTTTGTTTTGTTCATTCCATTGTGTTGAACAAAATCTCAACACCATTTTAAGTAAACATATAAATCTTTTATAAACAAAATAGCAAGCTTCATAATTAACTTGTTAGCTCAATTCAAATCTAAACACAAACCACATACTCCTTGTGATTCGACACCCTTCTTACCATTTGCTACACAGTTTTGGTATTAAGAACTATATAAATACTATCTTTGACTAGTGCACGCGACAAGCCGGTCAATTTTGGCACCGTTGCCGGGGAGTAGTGCGCTTTGTGTGTAGAATTGTGTTGACTAGTTTGTAATTTTCTGTTTAAGTGTTTTGGTTATTTTTGCATCATTCTTTTTCCTTGTTATGCTGGTTGTGTTATTTGTGTAGATCACAGGTAGTGCATGCATACTAGAGCATCCGGAAGAACCTCTCCGTTGGTGTTTGAACCGGAAATTGAACGCTTTGCAAGAAGGAACCGAGCCAACCAAATGGAGGGAGGTAGTAACAACCGACCCCCACCACAACACAACATTCCACAAAATCCACCACCACCACCCACTAATGACCGTAACCTCAACCCAAACCGTAGACAAGCTCATAGCCATAGTAACCCACTTTTTGAACATGTGAACCAAAACCCCATGGGTCATTTTGGCCCACCAAACTTAGATGAGCTAAGAAATGCTATTCATGAGGATGAGCCATTTAGTGTTCCATCTTACCAATCACCCGAACGGGTGAGTGTTCACACCTATCACACGGGTGATAGTGATGATTATGAGTATGACAATGAAGGCAATGGGGGGTTCTACAATGAAGGAGGGTATGATGGTGATTATGGCTACCAAGGTGATAATTATGATGAATGGAACCATGGGTATATGGAGAATGAGAACTACAACTACAACCGTCAACATAGACAAAACCAATTTAGGAATCCAAACATGAATGCCAACCCAAACCAAATTCCTCAGTTTGTCGGTGTAGCTAACCAAGGACCACAAAGAAGATACCCAATGCATCAAGAAGTGAATGGTCTCCACGCCAACAACCTCAACGAGCTAGAACACAAGGCGTGAATGGTAGGTTCCGACCCATCATATCGGACAATGTCTCTCCTATTGTTCCACCAATTCCAGGAAGGCGTTCATTTGATTGCAAGCCTAACTACATCAACATCTTACCTCATTTTCATGGCATGTCAACGGAGGATCCTTACACACACATATCCGAATTCTCCGACATATGTGGGCACAATTGGAGGACACAACTTCTCACGGGATGAGGTGCGTTTAAGATTGTTCCAATTTTCATTGAAGGACAAGGCAAAGCAATGGTTTTTAACCTTGCCGGCTAATAGTATTCGAACATGGGGAGAAATGCAACAAGTCTTCCTTGACGAATATTATTCAATGGCCAAAACGGATGAAATGAGGGATGAGATCCGGACATTCCAACAACAATCCGAGAACCACTTCATGAAGCTTTTACTCGTTTCAAAGAGTTGATAAG
This sequence comes from Flaveria linearis, assembly GCA_024085815.1. Classification (NCBI taxonomy): domain Eukaryota; kingdom Viridiplantae; phylum Streptophyta; class Magnoliopsida; order Asterales; family Asteraceae; genus Flaveria; species Flaveria linearis. Next base: position 35,162,406 of record CM044013.1, read on the forward strand.
AAAATGTCCACATCACCAAATTGAACTTTGGGAGCTAGTGAAGAGTTTTGTGAACGGATTGACAAAAGAAGAAAGAAAATACCTCAAGTCTACTAGCAATGGAACTTTGTTGAATAACCCCGAGGAAGAGGATTGGGAGTTCCTTGAAGGATGATAAGAACTCAAGAGCCGAAGAATCCGCGGATAGGAAAGCAAAGCACCCTATTCCAAATCCACCTCCGACATTGACTCAAGTGCAAAGGATCGAATAGCCGCATTGGAAAGGGAGTTAGCTCGCATGAAGAAGAAAGATGTAAATGCGGTTCAATTCGCGGTTTGTGAAGAATGTGGGGACATTGGTCATAGAGCCGATAGTTGTCAAGTAAACATGGCTCAAGGAACCGAAGAGGTGAATCAAGTTTATGGAGACCGGAAGCCTTTTGACATGAACTCCAACACTTATCATCAGGTTTGAGGAACCATCCCAACCTTAGGTATGGCAATCCTTCAAACCAAATGAACCCAAACTTCCAACCGGCCAACCAAGGTGGACAAGGTTTCCAAACCGCCAAGGGAACAATCAAGGGGGAAATTACAACCAAGGTGGCTACCAAAGGAATAATTATAATCAAGGAGGTAATCAAGGCTACAATCAGGATGGTAACTTCCAAAGAAATACAACAATAATCAAGGTGGACCATCGGGAAGCCAAGGTGGTGGAGATGACTCGTTGAATGCAAAGTTAGATGCTCTTATGCATATGGTGAAAGAATCTAACAATGACATCAAGGAGATGAAGAGAGCAAATGAAGTAAGAGACAAATCACATGAAGCTCTCACAAGGCAAGTTGGTCAACTAGCCGAAGATTTGGGCCGACTTAAGGGAAGCGGTGGAAGATTGCCAAGTGATACAACCGTGAATCCACAACATCAAGGCTCAAGTTCTAAAAGCACACGCGAGGTATCAATTAATAAACTTACTTTGCGTGGTGGTAAGATAATTGATAATGGTGTTAAACCACCACCACCTCAATTTGTTGAAGGGGTGGTGGAAGATGTTACTGATGAAAGTGACGAGGAGGGTGAGAGTAGCCAAACGGTCAAAATGAAAATTTTTCTGAAAAAATCTAAAACAAAACCCGTTGAGGTTACACAAACTCCTAAGGCTAAGGAAAAGGTGGTGGAGGGTAATACCGTCCCTTTTCCCGAAGCTCTTAAAGCACCCTTACAAAAAGTGGTAAAGAAAAGAGGTCCACAACAAGATGAAATGTGGGAAATTTTTAAACAAGTGAAGATTAATTTACCACTTTTAGATGCAATCAAACAAGTTCCCTTCATATGCTAAGTACTTAAAAGAACTATGTACCCAAAAGAGAGCTCACAAATTCCCTAAAAAACTTGATTTGACTGAAAATGTGAGCTCTATTCTTTCGGGTGCCCTTCCACCTAAGCTACAAGACCCGGAGCGCCCATTATACCTCTTCAAGTGGGAGAATTCAAAATGACAAGGGCACTCTTGGATCTTGGTGCTAGTGTAAGTATTTTCCGGTAGCTTGTATGATCAATATGACTTTGGTCCACTTCAAGAAGCTAAGACCACCGTGGTATTAGCCGATTTAACACCCAAGCTTCCCCGTGAGATAATTACTGATGTGATAGTAAAAGTTGAGAATTTTTATTATCCGGTGGACTTTTTAGTACTTGATTATGTTTCCATAGATCAAACCAAACAACCTACGGTTATCTTAGGTCGACCATTTTGGCAACTTCAAATGCTCAAATTAATTGCAAAACGGGAACGGTTGACATGACATTTGGTAACAATAGGTTGAGACTTAATGTATTTTCAGGATGACTAACCCTCCCATTAATGATGAATGCTACATAGCCGACATTATGATGAGTGTACACCTCTATGCGACATTGTCGTTGATGAGGAAAACACAATGGAGGATTGTTTCATGTTTGACAGGTTGAGAGTGGAAACTGAAAAGCAACTAGAGGAGGAGGAAAAGGAGATCATGAGTGCTGCCATGAGGAGTGAACGACCACCATGGTCGGTTCAAGTGGAGCCACTACCCGAGAAGATTGACACCGGGTTGAAACCTTCATTGCAAGAACCACCACAAGTTGAATTGAAAGAATTACCAAAGCATTTAAAATATGCTTTCCTTGGTAAGAATGAAACTTACACCTGTTATTATTGCTTCTAATCTATCTATTGAACAGGAAGGTGCGTTGATGGAGGTTGTGATTGCTAACAAGGAGGCGATTGGATGGACCATTGCGGATCTAAAAGGAATTAGCCCCTCAATTGTTATGCACAAAATCATCACAGATCCGGAAGTCAAACCATCACATGATGCCCAACGAAGGTTGAACCCAAACATGAGAGAGGTAGTCAAAAGGAGGTATTGAAATGGCTAGATGCAGGTATCATCTTTGCAATCTCTGACAGTACTTGGGTGAGCCCTACACAAACTGTACCAAAAAAGGCGGGTATCCAAATTGTTAAAGATGACTCAGGTAACGAGGTAGCTACCCGGCCAGTAACCGGTGGAGAATTTGTATTGATTACAGGAAATTGAATGCTGCTACCTCAAAAGATCATTTCCCCTTACCATTCATCGATCAAATTGTTGAGAAACTATCAGGTCAGAAATTTTATTGCTTTCTAGATGGTTTCAGGTTATAACCAAATAGCTATTCATCCTGAAGATCAAGAAAAGACTACATTTACTTGCCCTTATGGCACGTTCGCATTTAGGCGAATGCCCTTTGGGTTATGTAATGCCCCCGCCACCTTTCAAAGGTGTATGATGAGTATCTTTTTCAGATATGGTGGGGGAGTCATAGAAATCTTCATGGATGATTCTAAAACACACATGGAGAATGCCTTAGAGGAATTAATCTCTTTGAAGCAAACGGGTACTCTTAAGGAGTATTGTACTACCTTCGATTATCTGCTCAATAAGGTAGTTATTACTGAGGCTCATGCTGTTTGTATTTTCATTCATGGTTGAAAGAAGAAATTGGAGGACCATTGAGAATGTTTAAACCTCAAACTTTGAGGGACGCATACTCTTTGGCTAGAATCCAAGAAGCTAATATTCTTAGAAGTCAAAACCCTAAGATGGCTTCTCATATTAGCAACATTAATACTCCTGTTAGTGCTGCTAAACTACCCTTATTACCTACCCCTAATGTTCCTAAGAAGCCATTCAATAAATCAGTCTCTTCTAAAGAAATAGATGCAAAAAGGGCAAGGGGGGAGTGTTTTGGTGTCCTGAAAAATTTACCCCTGCACATGTTTGTAAAAATAAAAAGTTGTTCACCATTGAAGTTTGTGATGATGAAAATAGGGAGATTGATCAAGGAGGAGGGGTATTAGACACAACTGAAGGTGTTGATCCCTTGATTTCACTGCATGCTATTATGGGTGTACCTTCTTTTTCAACAATACGGGTAGTTGGTTCCATTGGCACTAGACAATTACAAATCCTGATTGACTCCGGATCTACTCATAATTTCATTAATGAAGATTTAGCCACCAAATTGCATTGCCCTACAAAGCTGTCCCCGAATGTTAAGATCACAATCACGGATGGTAACAAGATTAACTGTCTTAAACTTAGTGAGAATTTCTAATGGATCATGCAAGGAAGTTGGTTTAAGGCTGACATGCTACTTATTCCCTTAAGTAGTTACGATATGGTATTGGGAGTACAATGGTTGTGAGAATTAGATGACATTGTATGGAATTTCAAGAATTTAACTACGAAGTTCCGAGTGGGTGATCAGTCTTTTGAGTTGAAAGGCTTTGACAATAAGTCTGTTGCTTTATGTTCTACAGAAAACATGGTTAATGTGATCAATAGTAAACTCTCTCTAGCCTCTTGTCAACTGTTGAGTATGCAGGCTAGTGATGGTGACAACTTCCAACATGAACCAGTGGTCAAAGGAAGTAGTATGGATAATAACCTGCAGTCACCGTTATCTCAGTTTGATGACATTTTCCAACAACCAAAAGGGTTGCCACCTTGTAGACCCTGTGATCATAGGGTTACCTTATTACAAGAGAATGTCAATATCAATCAAAGACCGTATGGATATCCAGCAGCACAAAAAGATGTTATTGAAAAGATGACCCAAGAGTTATTGGATATGGGGGTTATTCGAGATAGTAAGAGTTCTTTTGCCTCTCCTGTTGTCCTTGTTAAAAAGAAGGATGGTTCTTGGAGGATGTGCATTGATTACAGGAAGCTTAATGAGGCAACAATCAAAATAGATACCCTATTCCCTTAATTAAAGAGCTTTTAGATGAGTTAGGGGGTTCAACTGTGTTTTCTAAGTTGGACTTGCGAGCAGGCTATCATCAAGTTCGAATGCATGAAGATGATGTACATAAGACTGCTTTTCGCACTCATCAAGGCCTATTTGAATTCTTGGTGATGCCTTTTGGCCTCACTAATGCATCTGCCACCTTCCAAGCTCTCATGAATTCTATATTTAAATGCCTACTTCGAAGATGTGTTCTTGTTTTCTTCGATGATATTTTGGTTTATAGTAAAACGATGCCTCAACATTTGTTGGACTTGAAAGAGGTCTTTACCCTTTTCGCAACCATTCTTTAGTTGCAAAAAGGTCCAAATGTTCTTTTGCCGGTTCACACATTGAATACTTGGGTCATGTCATTTCTCATGAAGGTGTGGCTACTGACCCTACTAAGATTCTAGCAATTAAAGATTGGCCACAACCACAAACAGTTAAACAGTTGAGAGGGTTCTTGGGCTTAACTGGGTACTATAGAAGGTTCATTAAAGGTTTTGGATCCATTGCCAAACCTTTAACTGATCTTCTAAAGAAGGATTCCTTTGGATGGACTGCTGAAGCTAGTGATGCATTTACCACCTTAAAGACAGCTTTGATTAATGCTTCTGTTCTTGCCCTTCCTGATTTCCATAAGCCATTCATTTTAGAAACAGATGCTTCATCTAAAGGGTTAGGTGCTCTCTTAATGCAGGACCATCATCCATTGGCCTTTATGAGTAAAGCACTCTCTATTAGACAATTGAGTTTGTCTGTTTATGAAAAGGAATTATTGGCAATCCTCATGGCTGTTAAAAGCTGGCATCATTATCTTGTTATGTCTGAGTTTGTCATTCGTACAGATCAAAAGAGTCTCAAACATCTTCTTAAACAGAAGATTACCACTCCACTTCAACAAACGTGGTTGTCTAAGATGATGGGGTATAACTATGTCGTTGAATATAGGAAAGGCAGTGAGAATAAAGCGGCTAATGCTCTTTCTAGAGTCCAAGGTGTTACCCTATTCACTACAAGCATCTCATCCTTTCAACCTTTATTATAGGATCAAATTATGGCCTCTTGGGCTGCCGACCCTATGATCCAAACTTTAATTGCCAAGTTAACTCAAGGTGTTCAAGTTCGAGGCTTTACTTGGGATGGGGTTAAACTGTTAAAGAAGAACAAGATTTATATTGGCAATGATCCTACACTGCAGAAGCATATTATCACCTTATTCCATGATTCCCCTATGGGTGGCCATTCAGGATTCATTCCTACTTCTAAACAGATTAAGCAGTACTTCACTTGGAAGAAGTGTTCCAACTCTATCCGAGATTACATCAATCAATGTGATACTTGTTTACGCGCTAAGTATGAGCCAGTTGCTTCTCCTGGGTTGTTACAACCCTTACCTATTCCTACTTCTATTTTCAGTGATCTATCCATGGATTTTATATCCGGTTTACCTAAGGTGGGGGGAAAAGACACTATTTTGGTGGTTATCGATCGTCTGACTAAGTATGGTCATTTCTTTTCCCTATCTCATCCATTTACAGCTTCACACATAGCCCAACTCTTCCTTGATCATATCTTTAAGCTTCATGGGTTTCCCCAAACCATTGTGTCTGATCGAGATCCAATTTTCCTTAGTCATTTTTGGAAAGATTTCCTCAAACTGCAGGGTATTACTTCTGCCTTTTCAACTGCATACCACCCCCAATCCGATGGTCAAACGGAGGTTCTTAATCGTTGTTTATGGATGTTCCTAAAACTTGGCCTAAATGGTTATCCTTGGCAGAATGGTGGTACAATACCACTTTTCACTCAGCCATTCGCATGTCTCCTTATCAAGCTTTATATGGCATTTTACCTCCATTACACATTCCCTTTATTCCAAATGACACCCGAGTTACAGCTGTGGAACAATTGTTTCATTATCATGAACTGATGATTCAAACTTTAAAGTTCAATCTTAAACGCGCCCGCAATCGCATGAAACAACAAGCTGACCATCGTCGAACGGATAGAAACTTTTCTACTGGGCAATGGGTTTATGTTAAGCTTCATTCCTATGTTCATTCTACTCTAAGGCAGGATCGCTATTCGAAGCTTAGCCCTCGTTATTATGGGCCGTTTTTTATCATAAAAAGGTGGGGAAGGTGGCGTATACTTTGGACCTTCCACCGGATGCTCAGTTACATCCTACATTCCATGTGTCGTTACTAAAAGCAGCTCCAGGACCTCCGGCAAGTGTTACTCCATTACCAGCAGCCCCTCGTTTTGCTTTCCAGCCTTGAGCAATTTTAGATCGCAAGCTGGTTCGTCGTGGTTCTACTGCTGAAGTTCAAGTTTTGGTGCACTGGCAACATCTTCCTATATCGGAGGCTACATGGGAATTCCTCTCTGATTTTCAACTTCGTTTTCCACACTTTAATACTTGAGGTCAAGTATGTTGTTTAGGAGAGGGTATTGTTACAGTTGGAAATGTATAGGGGTCGTTTTGCAATTGGTTGAACTAAAAGGACCAATTGTGTCAATAATTGTAATAGGTCGTTACTAATCTGTTGGGATTAGTTAATATCGGTATTAATACCGGATAGTAAAATGAATCGATAGCTTGGTTTTGAAATTACTTCTCTTCTGTTTTCTTTTTCGAATTCAAGCTAACATTTCGCATGATGTAAAGAAGTGAAAACCTCAATGTTTTCGCATATGTTCAAAAAGTCAATAAGCCATGGTTTTCGCTTAAGGTAATGTTTTCGCAACTATTTATGATTTTTGAAATGCTTTTGCATGCTACAGTTCACGCGACACCCAAAAACTATTAGTTTAATTCGACCATTTTACAAGTTTTCAATCCATAAGACTTATTCCATAACCAGTGTCCATCAATTTCATTTAAATTTAAGTCCTCTATGTCCATTAAAATATATTAACTATTAAACTCATTGAAATCTGATTTTAAAAATTATTAACTCTTCAATATGATTACTGATTTGATTTTAATTCATAGATGATCTACCTTATGATAATCAACAACACAAACTGAACACAGTAAATCTAATAATTTATCCAAATAACCAATTTTGAAAAACTAGATATGAAAAGTAACACTAAATGCATAAAGATTTTGGAAATTAGAAATGTGTTCACCTGGAGTTCACTTATATACTCATAGAAGTTTTCTTTTGGATATGTTTTCGCATGTCCCACAATGCAAAACATTTTTATTTTAATTTTGGACTTTTCAAAAATATTCAATCTTTTCAAATTGAATCAGAATAGATCATGTTTAAGCATTGATGTATGATTAATCGGGAATTTTCAAATTGATTTTAATCAAGACAACTCAAATATTTTGGTATTTTTGCTGATTTGTAAGAAATATTTCAGAAATTCAGACGACCTAGACTAAATAACTTATATTTTTGTGAATTTTTTTGTTATATGATCATTCTTAAAAGTTAATTATTAATATATTCTAGCTATATTTAGATTAAGACTTTGTTCATTTAAACTCATAATTCAGTCTTTAATAAGACAAATATTTATGATAATTATCATGTTTTGATATATTTATATAAAATCAATGTATCCCACAATCAAAAATCATATAGAACACTAATTCAGTTTCAAGACACTATTGAGATTTCAAGTCTCTCTAACTTGACTTAAACATTTTACCGCTCATCAGTAATCTCATTGATTATTATTTTCCTAATATTAATATTAAGCATAACTAATAAGAGAACCGTTTCTTAACACATAATTCAACAAGTTTCAGGACTTACCAGTGATACACTTTTACATTGCAATCCTAAGATGTCTAGGATTTACATGTCGATCCGGTCTTAAAATCCTTATTTTCGAATTTGCCTCCCGTGTCAAAACATATTCTCAAAGACGACGATATTTATCACATAGTATGTATGCTCCTTGATATATCGTTTCTTTTTGTACGCATATTGGCATCTTTTATCCTTATGTAGCCTTTGACATTTTATTTTCCTATTTCCTTTTCAATCATTTTCGTTTTCCTTTTCTTTCTTTTGATTTCTTTTCTTCATATATACATATACATATACATACGCATACGCGTACGCATACGCGTACGCATACGCGTACGCATACGCGTACGCGTGCGTACGCGCGTGCGTACGCATGTGCGTACGCATGTGCATGTACATACCCATATGCATACGCACATGCATACGCACCTGCGTACGCACCTGCGTACGCACCTGCGTACGCACCTGCGTACGCACCTGCGTACGCACCTGCGTACGCACCTGCGTACGCACCTGCGTACGCACCTGCGTACGCACCTGCGTACGCACCTGCGTACGCACCTGCGTACGCACCTGCGTACGCACCTGCGTACGCACCTGCGTACGCACCTGCGTACGCACCTGCGTACGCACCTGCGTACGCACCTGCGTACGCACCTGCGTACGCACCTGCGTACGCACCTGCGTACGCACCTGCGTACGCACCTGCGTACGCACCTGCGTACGCACCTGCGTACGCACCTGCGTACGCACCTGCGTACGCACCTGCGTACGCACCTGCGTACGCACCTGCGTACGCACCTGCGTACGCACCTGCGTACGCACATGCGTACGCACATGCGTACGCACATGCGTACGCACATACGTACGCACATACATACGCACATACATACGTATATACATACACATATACATACGCATATACATATACATATATATATATTTATACATATATGAGTAGGATCATATACAAACATTTGTTTCCTTAAAAACCATGAGAACCAATAATTTTTTATCACTTGAATTAAGTAATCATTGGACAATAAGGGTATTATTGTCATATTTATTAATTATTGTATTAACTATTTGCATTAAATGCTAGTTTCATTATTTTTTATAAACTAATAACTTTTATACACCTTATTTTTATTAAAAAAATACCATAATATAAACAATATGTTAATCATTATTATGTGTATAATATTACTATAACTTTTTAAAAAAAATAAAATAAAATAAGATTTACAACAATGTACGATATACTGTGCTATTATACAACTTACTTTGTGCCATGGTTGCAAAAGTCGCTAGGCGCTCCCAACTTGGTCGGGGATCGAACTACGAGTACTCGGCCTTAATCGGGGAGTACTCGGGGAGTACTCGGCCTAGGCAGGACTACTCGGCAACTAGGATGACCAGTGAATAGCGAGTACTCGGGGAGTACTCGGGCGCCTAGACCGACTTTTACAACAGTGCTTTGTGTTATTATCGAGTTTTATGAAACTGGTTGTGTTATTATACAAATTAAGTGTGTTATTATCGTGTTTTACTTAAAATCATAATGCTATTATACAATTTACATTGTGTTATCATAGCACAATGTACATTATATGAAGTAAATTTGTGAATTATATAAATAGTACAGTTACTTTCACAAACCAAAATAATAGCACCATATAAATTGTATAATAGCACAATTATATCACACATTATCGTAAAATTTTCAAGAAAAATAATAAAGCAATACTATACACATATTAATAATAAGATGATGCTTAATTTTATGATATATTTTTTCCTAAAAACTACTAATGTATATAAAAGTTATTTTGATTTTAATAAATAAGTGGAAATTTTACTTAGTGACAAAAGTAACTTCTTTTCACTAATTATGAAGGGTTTTTTTAATATATATAACACAAATGATGAAAATGCTCTTAATCTAATAAATTAGTACACTAATTGTTAATTGATAATATGTTATCAATCTCATTCATTGATCTAATTAGTTAATGATTAGGATTGGTTCTCACGATTTTTAGGCTAACAAGGGCTTGTATTGGATCCATCCCATATATATATATATATACATATACATATACACTAATGGGAGTGTCGCGCGATGTTGTGGCGGTGAAAATTTACATAACAATACTCGTTTTATGTTAGTGTATCATTCTTCTTGTGATATATTGTATCGTACTTTCATTAGTTTTCTTTTATGAACCTTTTACTTACATCGTGTCTAGAAGAACCAAAACAAAATAGTATCGTCTCTGTAAGGCCCCGTTCCCGGGCACCTCACAGCTGGTCATTCATCGCACTCAAAACATAATTCTTTATCGTTTTTCATAAAAACGTTACAGCGGAAACATTGAAAACATCCTTTTCATTTCAATAAAATGCTCTTACAAAATATTACCACAGTTCATTACATAATATCATTTTTTATTTCATTATAAAAGCATTATGACAATGCATGACATCCCAAAGGAACTGAGTAGTCGCCCCGTGCCATATCAGCAACATACCTACCAACTGTAAACACATCAAAGTCAGCGTTGCTGAGTGAGTTCTAGTTTTATATTAAAACATACATTTCTTTCGTTAAAACCGTTCTTTACTTTCTTTCAAATCATACTATACTTTCGTACATGATCACACATCATACGTACATACAGATAATATAATTATCATCTTCTATCACGTTCGTTAACTTTCGTTCGTTCAACGTACATCATTATCTTTCACTTCTTTCTAGATCATGTCAGACTTTACCCTCTTCATGGCACTCAGCCATGATTACTGAGGTCGAATGACACGGATCCCGTCTCGTTCTTTATTATTATATTTCGTTAACGTTCATTTCATACATTCTTTCTCACGTAATACTCCCGACTCATGTCCGAAGACGGATACTGTGTTGGGGCATGTAACAAACCCCCGACTCATGTCCGAAGACTAACACAGTACCGGAGCACGCGATTCGTTTCTCATTCATCTCATCTCATTCTCACGCACTACTCCCGACTCATGTCCGAAAACTGATACTGTGCCGGGGCCTGTCAACAAACCCCCCCGACTCATGTCCGAAGACTGACATAGTACCGGAGCATGCGATCCTATACCCATTCAACTAGATCATGTCTCATGCAATACCCCCGACTCATGTCCGAAGACTGATACTGTGTCGGTGCCTGTACACAAACCCCCGACTCATGTCCGAATACTGACACAGTACCGGAGTACGCGACAAGGACCCCTTTCGAGTCTGCTGCGACACAGAGTCGCTCAACTCATACACATGCTTGCAAACATTTCGTTCGTTCGTTCATTCATTAATGCATGCACTCATTCATTACGTTCCTCTTTTCATTATCTTCCACTTTATGTTATATAATACTTTTATTAACATTCATTAACATTCAACGCAAAGCCACAGAAGAATAAACATACATCATAACAAGGAACATTAACATGCACAATCACCATCATCATACAAGGCAGCATCATACATAGCATACATCCTACATAAACATGCAACATCATCATCGCGCCCAACATGCTCACTAAGGTCTCAATCGTCATCTTACATGCTCTTACGGAAACCTTTACATCACAACCTATATCTGCACTTTCCCTCGAAAGTCAGAAGTTAAAATACACTTCTCTCCGGGTTCAACAGCCCCATTCGGGCGTATGGACACCCTTCAGTCGCATGGCCTCCATGCGACAGGCCCCATTCATGCGGATGAACTCTCAATCGTGCGAATGGATACTATGCGAATGGACCTTATGCGAATGGACCTCGTGCGAATGAGCACCTATGCGACTGGTCCCTCAGTCGCATGACCTCCATGCGACTGGCCCTATTTGTGACAACCCGAATTTTTTTTTTTTTTGGTTAATACTATCGTGAATTAATCCATTTAGTAAGATTAATAATAATAATAATAATAATAATAATAATAATAATAATAATAATAATAATAATAATAATAATGAAAACAATAATAATAATATTATTATTAATAAAAATAATTTATAAAAATTATTAAACTTAATTTAATAAGCTTAGGGGGTTAAAATACAAATTTTAAAACTTGTTTTATAATGTTCCTGCATGAAATGTTAAGGGTACAAAACCACAGGGACCATTTGTGTAATTAACCAAAACCAACCCCTTTTCCCCCCGTAATTCCGGCCGACCCTCCGGCCACCGCCGGAGCGGCTCCGGCGACCATCCAACACCCAAACGAACGTGGTTTTTACCTAATTAAAGTTCCCAACCCAATCTCGTGGTGGAGTCGAACGAAGAGCAACTTTCAATTGAATAAAACGAGTGCTATTACCACTAAAACCGACCATCCACTTTGTCGGCCAAACAAATGATCCACAATCGCCACTAACAACTAAATTAATCCAAATAATCGAGTATAAATGGTCGGTTATCTGTTCCTAATCAAATACCATTCTCAATTTCAAACAAAAACACACAAACACATCAACCAATTCGACTCTCTGTCGCGACCTGCAACTTAATGGAGATCCATGCTTAGAGCTTCTAAACACAAAATTGACATAGGGCTTTGCATTAGGAACAGTTCCTGAGGCTACCCACGAAATTAATTCGATTAATTTCATCAATTGCTCATTCTGTGATTCATCAAGATCGCGAGCTGCTCGACGACCTGTTCATCTTCAAATCATCATCATACGGGTAAATTAAATACATGTTTACACTCGTTTTGACAAAGGGAACAATAGCCCCATGAATTCAGAAGCAATCGAAATCGATTTAGGCTTCAATTTGATCGATTTCATAGTTAGGGTTCTTGGTTTGGGGATGGATTTGGGTTTGAGTTTAAATGAATTAAAAGTGGAGTCTTATCGCGGCTATATGCCTTTGGTTCACTGGTTCGGTATGTGTGTGGGCAGGGAGAGGACCCGGGTTCGACCCCGGGCAGCCTCTTTTTATTTGTTTTATTTTTTTAAGCTTTTTAAAATACTTTAAAATATGGAAAAATTCCTAAAAATTATAAAAATAAATTTTATAAGTTTCCCTTATTTTACAAAGCAGTTTCCTGTAAATTTATTTTATTTAAAAACTTTAACAAAATTTAATAAAATATTATTTAAAAATATTACAAATACTTATTTTTGTAAAATAAATTCTAAATCGTATATAACTATGCAATAATCATAAAAATCATGGAAATTATACATAAATTATTTATAGATATTATAAATAGTTATTTCTATAAATAAACATTATATTTAAATATAGATTAATATATGTTATAAATTCACAAATTATTTACAAATGAAATTGTGGGTTATTTCTTGTAAAATATATTAATACCTTATTATTAATAAAAATACTATAAATGTGATTATCCTTATTTGTAAATATTCTTGGATGATTATAAATTATATAATTAAACCATATCATTTTATATTTAATTCTAAAAATATTTAAATACATATACGAAACCCTTTTAGTGAAATCAAAATGTAAATAATTATTTGGTAAAACTTAATGCTTATTGATAATTATTTACTAATACAAATCTATAAAAATATGGTAGCATATATATACATCTAATTGTGTGTGTGCCACGTGTTAAATCAAATCGACCCAAACCTTACCAAATATATTCGTATTATATTAAAAACTCCATTACAAACAATAATAGGTATTGAACGTGTTTGATCGTGCATTGCCCAATTCTTTGAAGTTCTTGTTCATATACATTACATCGATCCAAGGTGAGTTTATAGCCCCACTTTTACTTTATACTATTTTTGGGGGAGAGAAACATGCTGTTTTCATAAACATTACATTATATTGGATTGTTGTGATACTGCATATACTTGATACTATGTTCGTATACTTTGCCCTTCGGTCCGTTACTACGCAAGTAGAAACGTGGAAACAATTTCATTCAGTCCGTTACTACGCAAGTAGAAACGTGGAAACAATTTCGTTCGGTCCGTTACTACGCAAGTAGAAACGTGGAAACAATTTCATTTTCGTTGATCAGTATTATTGTAATATCACCGGTTTACTAGTGTGATACCACTAAAGTCCTCACTCTCGAACCGTTAATGTATGTAGTATAGCGAGGCAATTCTGAGTAGATCTACTGGGTTTGACAAACCCCACCCGGGCTAGTCGCGCTAGCACAACGTTCGTCAAACGGGTGTTTAATTGACCTAAGTTCTGTTGCTGTGACCTGGTATTCACAGCCGAGGCGTTCAGTTTCGATTGTCAGCTTCGGTTTCGAACTTCATACACTGAGTAATGGTTTAGTAGACTAGCTACCTACTGATATTACTTTGTTTACTGTATCGGTTTACTTTATGTTCTGTTTATCAAAATACATACTTGACGGATTACATAATCCGGGGATTTCATTACTGATACATACTGTTTTCTGAAAAACCTGTGAACTCACCAACCTTGTGTTGACACTTTAGCATGTTTCTTTCAGGTTCACAAGACGCGCACGATTAGGAGCATTCACTCATGCATATCTCACGTGGCTTATTTAATATTTTTCAGTAACTTTCATTTATTCGTTTGCGCGTGTTGCGCCATTTAAACAATTAAGATTTACTATGCTTCCGCAATTTCTGTTATGTTACTTTAAAAACTTGGTCTTTGGTAATATTAAACTTCAAAAATGAATTATGTTTACAATTAACGTGTCGTTTGGTGTAACTAGTGGCTGAGATCCTGGAAGTCACACGCCTAACGGTAATACTTCGTTTGTGGAAATTTGAGGGTGTGACAGATTGGTATCAGAGCCATTGGTTATAGCGAACTAAATTGACATTGCATCTCATTTGCATTGCATTTAGACTATAGCCGTTGCCTTAGTTACACGCATATAGACACGTTTAGTTTTGTTAGTTGGTTTTGTTACATGCCTTACTAGTTTATACCTGCTCAAGAACTGTTTGCTTTGGCGTCTTCCTGTAAGTGTTCGTCTACAGGGAGGGTGACTCCGAGTTGCTGTGAGTCACAGGAAGGGTGACGGGTGGTTCAAAGAACAACCCTTTATAATGATTAAACGCGTAACATTCTCTCTTTTAATCATGTAATTATCTTGAATTAGATAACTGCAGTTGCTTTTGTTTCAGGCACATTATGGAGCTTAATACGTAGAAAACGTAGCGTTGGACGGACCATGACGGGATGGAACAAGGAAGGATGAGAAGAAGGAACAAAATAAAACAAGTGGGGGTCTACCGTAATTTACGGTAGCCACCGTAAATTACGGTGGCCCCCAAACTCCCATTTTTCCACCGTATGGCAGAGGGTTTCCACCGTACCAATCTTGTGTCTACCGTAACTTACGGTGGATACCGTAAGTTACGGTAGGGTGATTTCCTGGAAAGTGGTTTGCAATTTAAAACACAAGTGGAAGTGCTTTTGCTCAATAGATGGAAGTGTGACGAGTTTTTGGCTAAAAAGATGGAACTTTTGTTGGTTTGTTTTGTTTTAAAAACATGGAAAAGGAATTGTTTTGATCATCATCTTCTTGGAACAACATAATCACTCTCTGGGAACAAAAACACATTCGGGTATTTGGGATTCAAGATTTTCTTTGGTCAAGCTTTTGGTTGATACTCTTGGTTGTGTTGAAGAACAGAATATTGTGGTAATTTGATCCTTGTTATGTATTTGGTTGTTATGAATTATCTTTTGAATCTTGTTCTTATGCATAAAACTATGAGAGGCTAAACTTATTTGGGTTTTCCCCCGGTTTTCATATTGTAAAATTATGGTTTGTTAATGTTTGAAAACTAAGTTGCATCATTGTGTTTTGTATTTGATTGCTTGAAACATTTATGTTAGTATTTTGATCTTAACTTGAATTCCCAAATTGCATGAATGAGTATGAAATTTGTCTTTGAGAAATGGAGTTGGTCATGTGTGCTATGTAGATGTAGAGTTTGAATGTTCATGTGTAATGAAGTGTATTATTGTCCGTAATTAACGTTGACAATTCTTGACACCTAAGCCTTGTAATGATGAACTCGTTAGCATGACTCACATCTTTGATGCAAATTAGTTGGATTAGTAGCACCATAATTTTATGATATCAACCGGGGGTGAACCTTGTTATTAAACTTAGTATTGTCAACTATTGTTCTAAGTTCTCAAGTTCTATTAATCATTTTTAAGTAACCATTTTTGTTTTGTTCATTCCATTGTGTTGAACAAAATCTCAACACCATTTTAAGTAAACATATAAAATCTTTTATAAACAAAATAGCAAGCTTCATAATTAACTTGTTAGCTCAATTCAAATCTAAACACAAACCACATACTCCTTGTGATTCGACACCCTTCTTACCATTTGCTACACAGTTTTGGTATTAAGGAACTATATAAATACTATCTTTGACTAGTGCACGCGACAAGCCGGTCAAATTTTGGCGCCGTTGCCGGGGAGTAGTGCGCTTTGTGTGTAGAATTGTGTTGACTAGTTTGTAATTTTCTGTTTAAGTGTTTGGTTATTTTTGCATCATTCTTTTTCCCTTGTTATGCTGGTTGTGTTATTTGTGTAGATCACAGGTAGTGCATGCATACTAGAGCATCCGGAAGAACCTCTCCGTTGGTGTTTGAACCGGAAATTGAACGCTTTGCAAGAAGGAACCGAGCCAACCAAATGGAGGGAGGTAGTAACAACCGACCCCCACCACAACACAACATTCCACAAAATCCACCACCACCACCCACTAATGACCGTAACCTCAACCCAAACCGTAGACAAGCTCATAGCCATAGTAACCCACTTTTTGAACATGTGAACCAAAACCCCATGGGTCATTTTGGCCCACCAAACTTAGATGAGCTAAGAAATGCTATTCATGAGGATGAGCCATTTAGTGTTCCATCTTACCAATCACCCGAACGGGTGAGTGTTCACACCTATCACACGGGTGATAGTGATGATTATGAGTATGACAATGAAGGCAATGGGGGGTTCTACAATGAAGGAGGGTATGATGGTGATTATGGCTACCAAGGTGATAATTATGATGAATGGAACCATGGGTATATGGAGAATGAGAACTACAACTACAACCGTCAACATAGACAAAACCAATTTAGGAATCCAAACATGAATGCCAACCCAAACCAAATTCCTCAGTTTGTCGGTGTAGCTAACCAAGGACCACAAAGAAGATACCCAATGCATCAAGAAGTGAATGGTCCTCCACGCCAACAACCTCAACGAGCTAGAACACAAGGCGTGAATGGTAGGTTCCGACCCATCATATCGGACAATGTCTCTCCTATTGTTCCACCAATTCCAGGAAGGCGTTCATTTGATTGCAAGCCTAACTACATCAACATCTTACCTCATTTTCATGGCATGTCAACGGAGGATCCTTACACACACATATCCGAATTCTCCGACATATGTGGCACAATTGGAGGACACAACTTCTCACGGGATGAGGTGCGTTTAAGATTGTTCCAATTTTCATTGAAGGACAAGGCAAAGCAATGGTTTTTAACCTTGCCGGCTAATAGTATTCGAACATGGGGAGAAATGCAACAAGTCTTCCTTGACGAATATTATTCAATGGCCAAAACGGATGAAATGAGGGATGAGATCCGGACATTCCAACAACAATCCGGAGAACCACTTCATGAAGCTTTTACTCGTTTCAAAGAGTTGATAAGAAAATGTCCACATCACCAAATTGAACTTTGGGAGCTAGTGAAGAGTTTTGTGAACGGATTGACAAAAGAAGAAAGAAAATACCTCAAGTCTACTAGCAATGGAACTTTGTTGAATAACCCCGAGGAAGAGGATTGGGAGTTCCTTGAAAGGATGAGTAAGAACTCAAGAGCCGAAGAATCCGCGGATAGGAAAGCAAAGCACCCTATTCCAAAATCCACCTCCGACATTGACTCAAGTGCAAAGGATCGAATAGCCGCATTGGAAAGGGAGTTAGCTCGCATGAAGAAGAAAGATGTAAATGCGGTTCAATTCGCGGTTTGTGAAGAATGTGGGGACATTGGTCATAGAGCCGATAGTTGTCAAGTAAACATGGCTCAAGGAACCGAAGAGGTGAATCAAGTTTATGGAGACCGGAAGCCTTTTGACATGAACTCCAACACTTATCATCCAGGTTTGAGGAACCATCCCAACCTTAGGTATGGCAATCCTTCAAACCAAATGAACCCAAACTTCCAACCGGCCAACCAAGGTGGACAAGGTTATCAAAACCGCCAAGGGAACAATCAAGGGGGAAATTACAACCAAGGTGGCTACCAAAGGAATAATTATAATCAAGGAGGTAATCAAGGCTACAATCGGGATGGTAACTTCCAAAGAAATTACAACAATAATCAAGGTGGACCATCGGGAAGCCAAGGTGGTGGAGATGACTCGTTGAATGCAAAGTTAGATGCTCTTATGCATATGGTGAAAGAATCTAACAATGACATCAAGGAGATGAAGAGAGCAAATGAAGTAAGAGACAAATCACATGAAGCTCTCACAAGGCAAGTTGGTCAACTAGCCGAAGATTTGGGCCGACTTAAGGGAAGCGGTGGAAGATTGCCAAGTGATACAACCGTGAATCCACAACATCAAGGCTCAAGTTCTAAAAGCACACGCGAGGTATCAATTAATAAACTTACTTTGCGTGGTGGTAAGATAATTGATAATGGTGTTAAACCACCACCACCTCAATTTGTTGAAGGGGTGGTGGAAGATGTTACTGATGAAAGTGACGAGGAGGGTGAGAGTAGCCAAACGGGTCAAAATGAAAATTTTTCTGAAAAATCTAAAACCAAACCCGTTGAGGTTACACAAACTCCTAAGGCTAAGGAAAAGGTGGTGGAGGGTAATACCGTCCCTTTTCCCGAAGCTCTTAAAGCACCCTTACAAAAAGTGGTAAAGAAAAGAGGTCCACAACAAGATGAAATGTGGGAAATTTTTAAACAAGTGAAGATTAATTTACCACTTTTAGATGCAATCAAACAAGTTCCTTCATATGCTAAGTACTTAAAAGAACTATGTACCCAAAAGAGAGCTCACAAATTCCCTAAAAAGCTTGATTTGACTGAAAATGTGAGCTCTATTCTTTCGGGTGCCCTTCCACCTAAGCTACAAGACCCGGGAGCGCCCATTATACCTCTTCAAGTGGGAGAATTCAAAATGACAAGGGCACTCTTGGATCTTGGTGCTAGTGTAAGTATTTTACCGGGTAGCTTGTATGATCAATATGACTTTGGTCCACTTCAAGAAGCTAAGACCACCGTGGTATTAGCCGATTTAACACCCAAGCTTCCCCGTGGGATAATTACTGATGTGATAGTAAAAGTTGAGAATTTTTATTATCCGGTGGACTTTTTAGTACTTGATTATGTTTCCATAGATCAAACCAAACAACCTACGGTTATCTTAGGTCGACCATTTTGGCAACTTCAAATGCTCAAATTAATTGCAAAACGGGAACGGTTGACATGACATTTGGTAACAATAGGTTGAGACTTAATGTATTTTCAGGAATGACTAACCCTCCCATTAATGATGAATGCTACATAGCCGACATTATTGATGAGTGTACACCTCTATGCGACATTGTCGTTGATGAGGAAAACACAATGGAGGATTGTTTCATGTTTGACAGGTTGAGAGTGGAAACTGAAAAGCAACTAGAGGAGGAGGAAAAGGAGATCATGAGTGCTGCCATGAGGAGTGAACGACCACCATGGTCGGTTCAAGTGGAGCCACTACCCGAGAAGATTGACACCGGGTTGAAACCTTCATTGCAAGAACCACCACAAGTTGAATTGAAAGAATTACCAAAGCATTTAAAATATGCTTTCCTTGGTAAGAATGAAACTTTACCTGTTATTATTGCTTCTAATCTATCTATTGAACAGGAAGGTGCGTTGATGGAGGTGTTGATTGCTAACAAGGAGGCGATTGGATGGACCATTGCGGATCTAAAAGGAATTAGCCCCTCAATTGTTATGCACAAAATCATCACAGATCCGGAAGTCAAACCATCACATGATGCCCAACGAAGGTTGAACCCAAACATGAGAGAGGTAGTCAAGAAGGAGGTATTGAAATGGCTAGATGCAGGTATCATCTTTGCAATCTCTGACAGTACTTGGGTGAGCCCTACACAAACTGTACCAAAAAAGGCGGGTATCCAAATTGTTAAAGATGACTCAGGTAACGAGGTAGCTACCCGGCCAGTAACCGGGTGGAGAATTTGTATTGATTACAGGAAATTGAATGCTGCTACCTCAAAAGATCATTTCCCCTTACCATTCATCGATCAAATTGTTGAGAAACTATCAGGTCAGAAATTTTATTGCTTTCTAGATGGTTATTCAGGTTATAACCAAATAGCTATTCATCCTGAAGATCAAGAAAAGACTACATTTACTTGCCCTTATGGCACGTTCGCATTTAGGCGAATGCCCTTTGGGTTATGTAATGCCCCCGCCACCTTTCAAAGGTGTATGATGAGTATCTTTTCAGATATGGTGGGGGAGTCATTAGAAATCTTCATGGATGATTTCTCAATTTTTGGCACATCTTTTGAATTATGTTTGCTTCAATTAGAAAAAGTTTTAAAAAGATGTGTTGAGGGGATAGTATTGGGTCATGTTGTGTCTAGCCGTGGGATAGAGGTAGACCATGCCAAAGTGAAGGTAATTTCCACTTTACCTCACCCCACTAATGTTAAGGGCATTAGGTCATTCTTGGGGCATGCCGGTTTTTATAGAAGATTCATAAAGGGATTTAGTGTCATAACCAAACCATTGTGTAATCTATTGTTAAAAGATGCCCCATTTGAGTTTAATGAAGAATGTGTAAAAGCCTTTAACATTTTGAAGCAAAAATTAATCGAAGCTCCGATCTTGCAATCACCTAATTGGAAACTGCCTTTTGAAATAATGTGTGATGCAAGTGACTATGCTATTGGTGCTGTCTTGGGTCAACGGGTTGATAAGAAACCCGTTGCCATATACTATGCAAGTAAAACTCTCTCAGATGCCCAATTGAATTATACAACAACTGAGAAAGAATTACTTGCGGTGGTATATGCTTTAGATAAATTTCGGTCCTATATATGGGGTAGCAAGGTTATTGTCTATTCTGACCATTCTGCTGTTAGGTACCTCATGGAGAAAAAGGACGCGAAACCAAGGTTGATTCGTTGGATTTTGTTATTGCAAGAATTCAATCTTGAGATCCGAGACAAGAAAGGGAGTGAAAATGTAGTCGCAGATCACTTGTCAAGAATTCAACCGGTGGAAGAAGATACCACGCCGGAGATAAATGAACAATTCCCGGATGAACACATCATGTCTATCACCACCAATAACCCCTGGTACGCCCATTTTGCAAACTATTTGGCTACAGGTACATTGCCGGAAGGATGGAATAGAAGAAAGAAACAACACTTCAAGTCTCAAGCAAAACATTACATTTGGGATGAACCGGACTTGTTCAAAGTTGGAGCCGATCAAATCATCCGAAGATGTCTACCGGATGAGGAGATCCCATGTGTATTGAGCATGCTTCACGCATCGGCATGCGGAGGACATTTCAGTGGACAAAAGACGGGTCACAAAGTCCTTTCTTGTGGTTTTTACTGGCCTACCATCTTCAAAGACTCCCATGAATTTGCCAAGAATTGCATAAGATGCCAACAAATGGGGAGTCTGACAAGAAGAGATGAAATGCCTATGCAACCAATTTTGGTGGTGGAAATCTTTGATGTTTGGGGCATTGACTTCATGGGCCCTTTTCCAAACTCTCTTGGTAATCTGTATATCTTGGTGGCGGTCGATTATGTCTCTAAATGGATAGAAGCAATCGCCACCAAGACCAATGACCATAAGGTAGTATGCAAGTTTGTCCAAACCAACATTTTTTCAAGATTTGGTATCCCTCGCGTGATAATAAGCGATGGGGGGTCACATTTCAAAAACTTCAACTTTGGCAAACTTCTAAAACGTTATGGTGTTGACCATAGGATTGCAACACCATACCATCCACAAACAAGTGGACAAGTAGAGGTTTCTAATAGGCAAATCAAAGAAATTTTGCAGAAAACGGTACGACCCGATCGCAAGGATTGGTCAACTAAATTAGATGATGCCTTGTGGGCGTACCGTACCGCTTATAAGACGCCTATTGGAACCACTCCCTATCGGTTGGTCTATGGAAAGGGTTGTCATTTACCTGTAGAGTTAACTCATCGTGCCTTGTGGGCAATTAAAACTGTTAATATCAATTATGAGTGCGCAGGTAAACAAAGACAACTGGCGCTGAACGAGTTAGAAGAGATAAGGGACGAAGCTTATGAAACCGCATCTGCATACAAGGACAAGATGAAGCGGGTTCATGATGCCAAGCTTCGTTTGAAAGAGTTCAAGCCCGGACAAAAGGTATGGTTGTACAACTCACGCCTAAAGCTATTTCCCGGGAAGTTAAAAAGCAAATGGACTGGTCCATATTTGATCATCCGGGTGGGCAACTTTGGAGACGTGGAGATTGAAGACTTTGATGACCATTTACGGCAAACGGTGAATGGACACCGCCTCAAACCATATTTGGAACCAAATGACATAAATGGGGCGGGCAAACAATCCGAGTGCTTGTTGTTGAGTACTCTTGATGAGGTAACGATGTGATCACAGCACCACAAAGTCCGGCTAACGACAGGTAAACTTAGCGCTGTGTGGGAGGCAACCCACGAGAGGTAACTTGTACATATTCGTTGCTTTGCATTGGTTAGTTTAGTATAAACCTTTTCAGCCTTTTTAGAAGTATCAAGCCAAATCCGAGACACAAAATCATATTGCGCATGCGACTTGTGTGTATTCGGGACAATACACGTGTGTTCGGGGGGTGATATATATTTAGGTATAAGGTATATATCTACATTTTTTGGATTGTTATTTTTATTATTATTATTATTATTTTTTTTTGGTGTATGTGTGTTAATTTATTTTATTTTATTTTTTTTATTATTTTCATTTTTATTATTTTTTTATTTTCTTTGGTGTGTGTTGTGTGATAATTTTTTTTATCTACATATTTTTATTTATTTACATATTTTTTTTTATTTATTTACTTTTTCTTTTATTTATTTACTTTATTTATTTCCTATGTTGTGTGATATCTACATACTTTTTCTTTTTTTTTATATGTTGGGTGATAGTTTTTTGAAAAAAAAAAAAAAAAAAAAAAAAAAATAATAATTTTTAAACCAAAGCTACCGTAATTTACGGTAGGTACCGTAAATTACGGTACCTTTGGTTTTGGTTACGACAGAAAGACACTGCATTACGGTGGGGAATTTAGCCCAAGGCCACCGTAAGCTACGGTGTCCACCGTAACTTACGGTGGACCTGGGATGGGCATACGATGGTACCATGCAGGAAGTTATCGAGAACCAACGTCCTCCGGCACCCATTTTTGATTCATGGTCGGGTTCTGAACGAACATTGTTTGATCAGCACACAATGATGAGTGCTAGTATGGAACGAGCCTTGAAGCACAATTTTGACCGACAGGAAGCATGGAATCGTGCACATGCTTATTCTCATGAGGTGGAGGTGAATCATCGGTATGAAGATGATCAAGCAAGAAGGATGCATGCAGACTGGCATGCAGGGCGGCCTGTGGTTGTGGATCCACCTCCGGTGGATTATGCGTCTCTACCACCTTACGATGGTAGTGTATCGTATCCGACCCCGCCGTTCCATCATTCGCAATGGGTAGATCCTCGTCAACAACAGGGAGCAGCGCAATCAGAGGGAAGTGGTAGCGGCGCGTTTGCTTTCGGAGAATGGAATGACATGATGTCTTCTATCTTCGGGCCTCCTCAGCCCCGCTACTATTAGTCTCAATCACTTCATTATCAGCCCTGCTACTATTAGTCAGGTTGTGTTCTTTCTTTTACATTTTGTGAATATTTGTTAGTTTGTCATGTTTACGGATGGGTGGAGTTAAGTGATTTTCTTTTGTTTTGGGCTATGAGAGAGTTGGTGGTGTGTTTCTTTTAAAAAAAAAAAAATAAAAAAATAAAAATAAAAAAATTTATCAAAAAGAAATCCATGGTTTGAGTTATGAACGTTTGGTTCGTTGAAGCGATCAAATCTTCTTAAAACCGTACATTGGGGTCAATGTACCTCAAGTGTGGGGATGGGGAGAAAATTTTGAAATTTTTAAAAAAAAAAAAAAAAATCAAGCAAAACATTGTGATAATTTGAACACCTTGGATTAAATCCAAATGATGCATCGGCAACCTTTAATCATTTTTATTCTTGGTGAGAGTTGAAGCCACACTTGTAGATAAATAACACATTTTCTTGTGAGAGTGGCAATAGGTGGGGGTGCATTAGAACTTGTGCTTGAATACGATCTGAGACTTTAAGTTGGATGTGAATGTGTAAGGAATAAGGGCATTTAGGTAACCTCGTCTGGGATGTGTGCGAGTGTGGGATTTGGGAGGTTGGACCTCATAAATTATATATATGAGCTTTGTTGCGAGAGGGGCGGGGGTTTGGACGTTTAGTTACCCAATTTTGTGCCTAAAAGCCTATCATTTGTTACCCCTTAGCTAGTTACCTTAAAAATTTACCTACCTTGACCTGGTCTTATAGTGTTATTAGTTGATTAGTAATTGTATTTATCTTCAATACTGTGTTAGATGTTTGCATGAAGATTTTGTGTTTGTTTTATTGTTAAAAAAAAAAAAAAAAAAAAAAAAAAAAAAAAAAAAAGAGGAGAATAACAAAGAAAAAGCAAGAGAAAAATTACGAAAAAAAAAAAAAAAAAGGAATTGAAGTTGAGTACTTTGTTCATAGTATTAGGTTTGGTATTTAGTTGTTTATGTTATTATGTAATGAAAGACCAGGTTAAGTCTTCGCCTCCTCATATATATTCCATTTCCTACCCATACACCTAGCCAAGTTACAACCTTGAAGTCCCTTTGATATGCATTCATGTTTGGCAATCGCTGAGAGAACGGTCGATCTAAGTACAAGTTTATAGTTGTGCAACCGCTTATTTGCCTTTTGTGTGTCTAGCTCATAGATCCTAAAGCTTACTTGTCACCGAGAGGAGAGACATAGCTAGGGGTGTATCATTTTGGGTATTACGAAAGGGTTAGTAAAAGTATTACATGTTTATGCTTGAGTTGTATTGATCGCTTGTTTGGAACGGATTCGATATGTTGCTTGGGACAAGCAACGGTTAAGTGTGGGGATGTGACGGGTGGTTCAAAGAACAACCCTTTATAATGATTAAACGCGTAACATTCTCTCTTTTAATCATGTAATTATCTTGAATTAGATAACTGCAGTTGCTTTTGTTTCAGGCACATTATGGAGCTTAATACGTAGAAAACGTAGCGTTGGACGGACCATGACGGGATGGAACAAGGAAGGATGAGAAGAAGGAACAAAATAAAACAAGTGGGGGTCTACCGTAATTTACGGTAGCCACCGTAAATTACGGTGGCCCCCAAACTCCCATTTTTCCACCGTATGGCAGAGGGTTTCCACCGTACCAATCTTGTGTCTACCGTAACTTACGGTGGATACCGTAAGTTACGGTAGGGTGATTTCCTGGAAAGTGGTTTGCAATTTAAAAACACAAGTGGAAGTGCTTTTGCTCAATAGATGGAAGTGTGACGAGTTTTTGGCTAAAAAGATGGAACTTTTGTTGGTTTGTTTTGTTTTAAAAACATGGAAAAGGAATTGTTTTGATCATCATCTTCTTGGAACAACATAATCACTCTCTGGGAACAAAAACACATTCGGGTATTTGGGATTCAAGATTTTCTTTGGTCAAGCTTTTGGTTGATACTCTTGGTTGTGTTGAAGAACAGAATATTGTGGTAATTTGATCCTTGTTATGTATTTGGTTGTTATGAATTATCTTTTGAATCTTGTTCTTGTGCATAAAACTATGAGAGGCTAAACTTATTTGGGTTTTTCCCCGGTTTTCATATTGTAAAATTATGGTTTGTTAATGTTTGAAAACTAAGTTGCATCATTGTGTTTTGTATTTGATTGCTTGAAACATTTATGTTAGTATTTTGATCTTAACTTGAATTCCCAAATTGCATGAATGAGTATGAAATTTGTCTTTGAGAAATGGAGTTGGTCATGTGTGCTATGTAGATGTAGAGTTTGAATGTTCATGTGTAATGAAGTGTATTATTGTCCGTAATTAACGTTGACAATTCTTGACACCTAAGCCTTGTAATGATGAACTCGTTAGCATGACTCACATCTTTGATGCAAATTAGTTGGATTAGTAGCACCATAATTTTATGATATCAACCGGGGGTGAACCTTGTTATTAAACTTAGTATTGTCAACTATTGTTCTAAGTTCTCAAGTTCTATTAATCATTTTTAAGTAACCATTTTTGTTTTGTTCATTCCATTGTGTTGAACAAAATCTCAACACCATTTTAAGTAAACATATAAAATCTTTTATAAACAAAATAGCAAGCTTCATAATTAACTTGTTAGCTCAATTCAAATCTAAACACAAACCACATACTCCTTGTGATTCGACACCCTTCTTACCATTTGCTACACAGTTTTGGTATTAAGGAACTATATAAATACTATCTTTGACTAGTGCACGCGACAAGCCGGTCAAAGGGTTACTTACGAGGTTTCCCAAACTTTTAATTACCTGAAAACTTTTGCTTTAACATATCCCTGTGAGCATATGGCTACCGGGATGGTGGCTCCAAGTTGCTGTGAGTCACGGGTTTGTGTGCATTTGACATCGCCTAAATGTTCTTCGTGATTTGTGTGACACATAGACACCTGTATTCTGGATTTCCTGGCAAAAGGCCCTCGGGCTAAGGCAAGCATATCGCATATATCTCATTGCGAGACCTGGTATGCTTACCTGGGGATTTCTGGGATGAGTGATAAACTATGGTCAATACACAGGTCTCTAAGGCAAATGGGTCAAATTACCTTGGCGTGTCGATGATACCCAAAACTTTACTGATCCTTTCGTATACTTTGATTAAACAACCTCGATATAATGCATACATACTTGGTACTTCTATCATTGATGACCACTGTACTTGACAAGATATGTTAACCTGATAGGAGGAACCGGGGTGATCATGCAAAGCAAATTACCATTACGGGTGCACACGTAATTGTAATTTGTCGTGCATGCTAAGTCCGGTGAATCTGGTCGGGTGGTAACATTACAGTCGGTATAAGTCATCATTCCTACACCTTGAGCAAGAAAGTCTCGGTCTTCATAGAACATAGCTATTAACTATCTATCAGTTCTACTTGTAGAAATGCTCACCCTTACCTTGAATTTGGACGAAATACAAACCATGACATTTGTGTTAATCCCACGGATTCGGACTGATTCTCTAGCTTGTCTATTTCTTTAAATCCTTGAATTTCTCTTCCTTTTCATTTCAAGGCAAAAGGTCTATTTTCATACGACTGATAGCTTTTGATATTTGGTAATGTAAAGAATGTCTGGAAGAGGACGTGGACGTGGAAGAGGTAACATCTCACTGACGCCTGCAGAATTGGCAGCAATAATCAATCATAGTATTACCGCAGCGTTAGCAAACCAACCCCCTCCACAGCAGAACCCTATTGGTCAACCGACTTGCACCTACAAGTCCTTTATGGACTGCAAGCCTAATCCGTTCAATGGAACCGAGGGAGCGGTGGGACTGCTCCGTTGGTTCGAAAAGCTAGAATCGGTGTTCGAAATCTGCAACTGCCCTGCTGGGAATAGGGTAAAATATGCTGCTGGCACACTAGATGGTGCTGCTCTAAGCTGGTGGAACACACAAGTTCAGATGCTGGGCGTTGAAGCTGCAAACGCCACAACATGGGTAGAGTTCAAGAATCTGCTGAAAGAGGAGTACTGTTCACGAGATGAAATACAAAAGCTGGAAACTGAATTTTGGAACCTGAAGATGGTAGGTTCTGAAATTGAAGCTTACACAACTCGTTCCCACGAGTTGGCTACTCTGTGCCCTACTATGATTAACCCGTCTTACAAACGGGTTGAAAGATACATCGACGGACTGGTACCTGAAATCCAGAGCATGGTCACCACTGCTAGACCAGCTACTATTCAGGAAGCTGTTCAACTGGCCCACAAGTTGACTGATCAGGCTGTCGCACAAGGTAAACTACCTCCACGTGGTTTTACCTCTACCACTACTGACGGCCATAACAAAAGAAAGTGGGAGTCAGGCTCACATAACAAGCAGAACACTTCCCACCAGCATCGGAAGTTCGACAACCAAATTTCTACATCTTCACAGCATGGTAGTGGCTACAATGGAACATTACCTAAGTGTGAAGAATGCAACTACCATCATATTGGGTCGTGTAACAAAAACAACTGTGAGAGATGTGGCAAGTTTGGTCATTCTGCTAAGAATTGTCGTGTGAATTTATCAGACAAGCAACCAGCTCAACGGGGGGAACAAAGAGGCTGCTATGAGTGTGGTCAGACTGGGCACATCAAAAGGTATTGCCCAAAACTACAGAAGAACAATGGAAATGGCAACAGGAACGGAAATGGGAATGACAACGGTGGTGCCAAAGGCAGAGTGTTTATCATAGGCTCAGGTAAACCCTTAATGACCCTACTACAGTATCCGGTAGACTCCTTGTAGATAGTCACTATGTCTTCTCTTTTGATTTTGATGCCAATTAGAAGTAGGTATCCAACAGGTTAGGAATAGTACCTACTGACTTGAACCCCGAACATGCCATAAAAATAGCTCTCACGAAACCTTACGGTTTGTTCAGAAACTCCCGAATACCCTATCTTGCCTATGTCCTAGATAACTAATCAACTTACTCACTGACCAGCTTGCTTGCTAGTAGTTCGTTAACGCGTGTGTTCTAATTTTCGGGACGAAAATTCCTTCAACAAGGGGATAATGTGACAACCCGAATTTTTTTTTTTTTTCGGTTAATACTATCGTGAATTAATCCATTTAGTAAGATTAATAATAATAATAATAATAATAATAATAATAATAATAAAAATAATGAAAACAATAATAATAATATTATTATTAATAAAAATAATTTATAAAAATTATTAAACTTAATTTAATAAGCTTAGGGGGTTAAAATACAAATTTTAAAACTTGTTTTATAATGTTCCTGCATGAAATGTTAAGGGTACAAAACCACAGGGACCATTTGTGTAATTAACCAAAACCAACCCCTTTTCCCCCCGTAATTCCGGCCGACCCTCCGGCCACCGCCGGAGCGGCTCCGGCGACCATCCAACACCCAAACGAACGTGGTTTTTACCTAATTAAAGTTCCCAACCCAATCTTGTGGTGGAGTCGAACGAAGAGCAACTTTCAATTGAATAAAACGAGTGCTATTACCACTAAAACCGACCATCCACTTTGTCGGCCAAACAAATGATCCACAATCGCCACTAACAACTAAATTAATCCAAATAATCGAGTATAAATGGTCGGTTATCTGTTCCTAATCAAATACCATTCTCAATTTCAAACAAAAACACACAAACACATCAAACCAATTCGACTCTCTGTCGCGACCTGCAACTTAATGGAGATCCATGCTTAGAGCTTCTAAACACAAAATTGACATAGGGCTTTGCATTAGGAACAGTTCCTGAGGCTACCCACGAAATTAATTCGATTAATTTCATCAATTGCTCATTTTGTGATTCATCAAGACCGCGAGCTGCTCGACGACCTGTTCATCTTCAAATCATCATCATACGGGTAAATTAAATACATGTTTACACTCGTTTTGACAAAGGGAACAATAGCCCCATGAATTCAGAAGCAATCGAAATCGATTTAGGCTTCAATTTGATCGATTTCATAGTTAGGGTTCTTGGTTTGGGGATGGATTTGGGTTTGAGTTTAAATGAATTAAAAGTGGAGTCTTATCGCGGCTATATGCCTTTGGTTCACTGGTTCGGTATGTGTGTGGGCAGAGAGAGGACCCGGGTTCGACCCCGGGCAGCCTCTTTTATTTGTTTTATTTTTTTTAAGCTTTTTAAAATACTTTAAAAATATGGAAAAATTCCTAAAAATTATAAAAATAAATTTTATAAGTTTCCCTTATTTTACAAAGCAGTTTCCTGTAAATTTATTTTATTTAAAAACTTTAATAAAATTTAATAAAATATTATTTAAAAATATTACAAATACTTATTTTTGTAAAATAAATTCTAAATCGTATATAACTATGCAATAATCATAAAAATCATGGAAATTATACATAAATTATTTATAGATATTATAAATAGTTATTTCTATAAATAAACATTATATTTAAATATAGATTAATATATGTTATAAATTCACAAATTATTTACAAATGAAATTGTGGGTTATTTCTTGTAAAATATATTAATACCTTATTATTAATAAAAATACTATAAATGTGATTATCCTTATTTGTAAATATTCTTGGATGATTATAAATTATATAATTAAACCATATCATTTTTATATTTAATTCTAAAAATATTTAAATACATATACGAAACCCTTTTAGTGAAATCAAAATGTAAATAATTATTTGGTAAAACTTAATGCTTATTGATAATTATTTACCAATACAAATCTATAAAAATATGGTAGCATATATATACATCTAATTGTGTGTGTGCCACGTGTTAAATCAAATCGACCCAAACCTTACCAAATATATTCGTATTATATTAAAAACTCCATTACAAACAATAATAGGTATTGAACGTGTTTGATCGTGCATTGCCCAATTCTTTGAAGTTCTTGTTCATATACATTACATCGATCCAAGGTGAGTTTATAGCCCCACTTTTACTTTATACTATTTTTGGGGGAGAGAAACATGCTGTTTTCATAAACATTACATTATATTGGATTGTTGTGATACTGCATATACTTGATACTATGTTCGTATACTTTGCCCTTCGGTCCGTTACTACGCAAGTAGAAACGTGGAAACAATTTCATTCAGTCCGTTACTACGCAAGTAGAAACGTGGAAACAATTTCGTTTGGTCCGTTACTACGCAAGTAGAAACGTGGAAACAATTTCATTTTCGTTGATCAGTATTATTGTAATATCACCGGTTTACTAGTGTGATACCACTAAAGTCCTCACTCTCGAACCGTTAATGTATGTAGTATAGCGAGGCAATTCTGAGTAGATCTACTGGGTTTGACAAACCCCACCCGGGCTAGTCGCGCTAGCACAACGTTCGTCAAACGGGTGTTTAATTGACCTAAGTTCTGTTGCTGTGACCTGGTATTCACAGCCGAGGCGTTCAGTTTCGATTGTCAGCTTCGGTTTCGAACTTCATACACTGAGTAACTGGTTTAGTAGACTAGCTACCTACTGATATTACTTTGTTTACTGTATCGGTTTACTTTATGTTCTGTTTATCAAAATACATACTTGACGGATTACATAATCCGGGGATTTCATTACTGATACATACTGTTTTCTGAAAAACCTGTGAACTCACCAACCTTGTGTTGACACTTTAGCATGTTTCTTTCAGGTTCACAAGATGCGCACGATTAGGAGCATTCACTCATGCATATCTCACGTGGCTTATTTAATATTTTTCAGTAACTTTCATTTATTCGGTTTGCGCGTGTTGCGCCATTTAAACAATTAAGATTTACTATGCTTCCGCAACTTCTGTTATGTTACTTTAAAAACTTGGTCTTTGGTAATATTAAACTTCAAAAATGAATTATGTTTTACAATTAACGTGTCGTTTGGTGTAACTAGTGGCTGAGATCCTGGAAGTCACACGCCTAACGGTAATACTCCGTTTGTGGAAATTTGAGGGTGTGACACTATTCGTGCGGATGGACTCTCAATCGTGCGAATGGATACTATGCGAATGGACCTTATGCGAATGGACCTCGTGTGAGTGAGCACGTATGCGACTGGGCTTTCAGTCGCATGACTCCCCATGCGACTGGACCCCTAGTCGTACGACTGGACCCTCAATCGTGTGACTGAGCCTCAATTGCCCCCAGTCGGCCGTATGGCCTCCAGTCGGTCGCCTAGCCCTAACTGGTGCAGAATGCAATTCACCCCGAACTGCTGCCGCGAC
Source organism: Flaveria linearis (assembly GCA_024085815.1). Classification (NCBI taxonomy): domain Eukaryota; kingdom Viridiplantae; phylum Streptophyta; class Magnoliopsida; order Asterales; family Asteraceae; genus Flaveria; species Flaveria linearis. The sequence goes on from CM044013.1 coordinate 35,194,637, forward strand.
TTTCGACCTCCAAACCCTTCCAAACTTTGTTTGAGCTCAAATCCACCCTTCTAATCCATAGGGAAACATACCACGACCTCATTTAAGCATATTCAAGCCCGAAATCAAACCCTAAACAAATCATACATATACACATACATACATAAACGGGTTTACGCCCAAAATACCCAAAAACGATTTTCAGATGTGTTCCAGCCCCAAAATCATTCAAAAACGTGTAAAAGAGGGGTCCTAGAACTCACTTAAACGATCCTGTCGAGTAGAGCTTCGATTTGACCCGCTACATATCGATTTTGCACTCTCGAACCCGCTCGAACCAAGCTTTCTTCTTCTATTCTCCCTTTTTCTCTCTTCTTTCTCTTTATGGCTGGTGTTTGTGAGTGTGGGGAGAGGGTAAGGGCTGTCCTCTCCCTTAAATACTCCCACTCACCCGACTTTTTCTCGTTGGCGAGTTTGATTCCTCGACTTTAGACTTTATTTCTTTTTCTTCTTTCGTTGGCTTTAAACAAAATTTCCGGGTGTTACAAGTCTAGCCCCCTTAAATAGGTTTCGTCCTCGAAACCTGTTGTCCCTTAAACCTTTGCGGGCAATACTGTCTCGTCTCTTTTCCAGTCTCTCACCTAGAATTCAATCGCTCTACATCGTTTATCAATATACGACTTCGGGTCTATCTTTGACTATCTCCATCAGGGCTTTAGTCCTTTCAAGCTTTTTGTCGTAGTCTCGATCACCTCAACACTTCCAATACGATATTTGGTGCTCGGCCTTCACTTGTAAACAAGTAAGGCATTTACCCTTATACTTTACCATATCACGCTTCATACCTGGCCACCAATAATCTTTACTCGGGTTTCGATACATCTGACGGTTGGGATATTAATATATCCACACACCTTACATCAGCCAAGTAGGCAATACGTCCACGCCTTGTGGATTACTAGCCCATTCATCTTATGGTGTACGCCTATTCACCTAAGTCTGTCCCGAACGATCTAGCAGAAACAAACGCTTTCTCAATTCTATCATGCAATCCTCTAGGGCATCAGGTAACCTAGTGAATTCATTAATAGCGATCTCTGCATCGAAGGGCTCATCAATGTTCCTCCTCCCAACATGCAACTTTCAACAGAAAACAGTAGGAACGAAACTACTTCTAGCATCGCATTCAAGGCATAAGTGCACAAACTTAAATTACCAGAAACATACCTGTCGTCAAGTTGAAGTCCGCTCTAACCTCCTCTTGGTCATGGCAAAAGCTCTACCCTTCACCCTCTGTTCCCCTTCCTCGCACCAGAGCTTCCTGCCTTCGACTACTTACAATCCCTGCTCAGATGTCCAGTCTCACCGCAGTTGTAGCACTTAGCCACGCGGCAATCCCTCTCCCTGTGGCCTTCCTTCCCACACTAAAAACAGACGTTTAGTCCCCACTTGCACTCCCCCTCATGGCCTCTACCATACTTCCTGCATACCTCTCCTCTTCTTTCTATTTTCTTCCGATCATCGTCCCTCATCGCTGTACCTTCAGACACAAATCCATCATCATCGTCTCGCCTTCCTTTTCCCTTCTTAACATAGGCTCGCTCCTCCGCTTCGTCCGTTATCGCCATCACCTCCCGCTCGTCGTACAACCTTCCCGCTAGATCAACCGTCGACCTGAACGTGCTTGGTCGGCCAGCGATCATATGCCTACGGATATCCGCCGTCAAGCCCTGAATATACCTCTTTATCTTTCGCAACAGAGGTGTCACCTGATCAGGCACCAGCCGTGCCATTTCGTTGAATTTGGTGGTGTACTGCTGATGCGTCATCGTCCCCGCCTCCAACTGCAGGAACTCCCTTACAACTTTATCCATCTCACGGTGAGGACAGAACTCCTCAATCACCAGCCTTTTCAATCTGGCCATCTCATCCTTCCGATAGCTCGGCTCCCCTCTACTTGGACTATGTTGTCCCACCAGCATAAAGCTGAGTTTACAAAAGAGTGGGCAACAAACTTTACCTTCTGATCTTCCCAGCACTCACTGATATTTAGAACAGCTTCCATTTCCCTCACTCATCAGTGAGCAGTAGCAGCAGTGCCATTACCATCAAAAGTTGGGGGCTTGCATCATTAAAACGCCCCATAATTATAGCCTCGTGCTGACTCCTGCACAGGCTCCTCCTCCTCCTCATTATCGGAGGGAATCGTTTCAGTCTCCGGTTGCTCCCGACCTCCCGAGGACCGGTTCTTCTCTTGTCTTTCCCCTTTCCGTACAACCTTTATCACTTCGGTCACCACAGACGGTAAGATCGTCTGCATGACCTGATGCACTTCTTCAACCACCGCCTATTTCACCGAGGCTCTCAAATTTCCACTCTCATCACCACCCTCCGGATAAGGGGTCTCGGATCACTCAGGAACCACCTTCTCAACTCTAGGTCTGCCTCTTTTGGGCCGCGATGCAGCAACAAGTCCACCATGTGAGGCTTTTGATGATTTATCACCGGTCATCCTCTATCACACACTGAAAGATGCAAACACCAACATGGTCATTCAAGGGAATAGCTCAATTTATGTCAAGTATAGTAAGTCCCTAATTACAGTGGCCAGTTGTAATTAGCCACTTACTTTACTCTTCGTACCCCGAGCATTACCTATCCTTACTACATCAGTATCTAAATCTATCAGCAACACATAAACCACATAACATGCGCATATAATTCCGGTTAACATTAAGAAAATACCTGATGGCACGCAGCTACTTAGATTGGCATCCATTTCCTTTCCGTCCCATTTTCAGTTTAAGTTAAGGTTAATTTTAAAATTTTACCCATTTCATTTAAACTTTGGCTCTGATACCAACTTGTAAGGCCCCGTTCCCTGGCACCTCACAGCTGGTCATTCATCGCACTCAAAACATAATTCTTTATCGTTTTTCATAAAAACGTTGCAAAACATCCTTTTCATTTTAATAAAATGCTCTTACAAAATACTACCACAGTTCATTACATAATATCATTTTTCATTTCATTATAAAAGCATTATAACAGTGGATGACATCCCAAAGGAACTGAGTAGTCGCCCCGTGCCATACTGAGCAACATACCTGCCAACTGGAAACACATCAAAGTCAGCGTTGCTAAGTGAGTTCTTGTTTTATATTAAAACATACATTTCTTTCGTTAAAACCGTTCTTTACTTTCTTTCAAATCATACTATACTTTCGTACATGATCACACATCATACGTACATACAGATAATATAATTATCATCTTCTATCACGTTCGTTAACTTTCGTTCGTTCAACGTACATCATTATCTTTCACTTCTTTCTAGATCCTGTCAGACATTAACCTCTTCATGGCACTCAGCCATGATTACTGAGGTCGAATGACACGGGTCCCGTCTCGTTCTTTAATATTATATTTCGTTAACGTTCATTTCATACATTTTTTCTCTCCATCATTTCTTTTCTCATTTATCAACTCACGCAATACTCCCGACTCATGTCCGAAGACTGATACTGTGTCGGGGCCTGTAACAAACCACCCGACTCATGTCCGAAGACTGACACAGTACCGGAGCACGCGATTCCTTTCTCATTCATCTCATCTCGTTCTCAACCACTACTCCCGACTCATGTCCGAAGACTGATACTGTGCCGGGGCCTGTAAACAAACCCCCGACTCATGTCCGAAGACTGACACAGTACCGGAGCATCCGATCCTATACCCATTCGACTAGATTATGTCTCATGCAATACCCCCGACTCATGTCCGAATACTGATACTGTGTCGGGGCCTGTACACAAATCCCCGACTCATGTCCGAAGACTGACACAGTACCGGAGTACGCGATAAGGACCCCTTTCGATTTTGTTGCGACACAGAGTCGCTCACCTCATACATATGCTTGCAAACCTTTCATTCGTTCATTTATTCATTAATGCATGCACTCATTCATTACGTTCCTCTTTTCATTATCTTCCACTTTATGTTATATAATACTTTTATTAACATTCATTAACATTCAACGCAAAGCCACAAAAGAATAAACATACATCATAGCAAGGAACATTAACATGCACAATCACCATCATCATACAAGGTAGTATCATACATAGCATACATCCTACATAAACATGCAACATCATCATCACGCCCAACATGCTCACTAAGGTCTCAATCGTCATCTTACATGCTCTTACGGAAACCTTTACATCACAACCTACATCTGCACTTTCCCTCGAAAGTCAGAAGTTAAACTACACTTCTCTCCGGGTGCAACAGCCCCATTCGGGCGTATGGACACCCTTCAGTCGCATGGCCTCCATGCGACTGGCCCCATTCGTGCGGATGGACTCTCAATCGTGCGAATGGATACTATACGAATGGACCTTATGCGAATGGACCTCGTGCGAATGAGCACCTATGCGACTGGTCCCTCAGTCGCATGACCTCCATGCGACTGGCCCCATTCGTGCAGATGGACTCTCAATCGTACAAATGTATACTATGGGAATGGACCTTATGCGAATGGACCTCGTGCGAATGAGCACCTATGCGACTGGGCTTTCAGTCGCATGACTCCCCATGCCACTGGACCCCTAGTCGTACGACTGGACCCTCAATCGTGCGACTGAACCTCAATCGCCCTCAGTCGGCCGTATGGCCTCCAGTCGGTCGCCTAGCCCTAACTGGTGCAGAATGCAGTTCACCACGAACTGCAGCCGCGATTTCGACTTCCAAACCCTTCCAAACCTTGTTTGAGCTCAAATCCACCCTTCTAATCCATAGGGAAACATACCACGACCTCATTTAAGCATATTCAAGCCCGAAATCAAACCACAAACGAATCATACACATACATATACATACATAAACGGGTTTACGCCCAAAATACCCAAAAACGATTTTCAGATGTGTTCCAGCCCCAAAATAATTCAAAAATGTGTAAAAGAGGGGTCCTAGAACTCACCTAAACGATCCCGTCGAGTAGAGCTTCGATTTGACCCGCTACACATTGTTTTTCAATCTCGAACCCGCTCGAACCAAGCTTTCTTCTTCTCTTCTCCCTTTTTGTCTCTTCTTTCTCTCTATGGTTGGTGTTTGTGAGTGTGGGGAGAGGGTAAGGGCTGCCCTCTCCCTTAAATACTCCCACTCACCCGGCTTTTTCTCGTTGGCGAGTTTGGTTCCTCGACTTTAGATTTTATTTCTTTTTCTTCTTTCGTCGGCTTTAAACAAAATTTTCGGGTGTTACAGTCTCTTTTTTCTTACCCATGACAATCCGACTAACAACATCTACAATGACCATAGTGTTCTAGGCTAACTTATACATGTTGTATAAGTTTCGTAAAAAAATACATCGAGAAACCTACACGTACCAATTATTAACTTTCGTAGTCATTTATGAATAGAAACGTTGAATGTGTGATTTATAAATTAAGTTATATTTGAAACACCAGGAACATATGATTTAATGAACAATCTTTAGTTCTTTTATGTCAAGTTGTGTACAAAAGACAATGATGATTCCTTTCTCTAAGGTGATATACAACCAAGTGTTTCTCCATTTGAACAAGGTTTACTACCGCTTGGTGAGAAAACAAATGGAATCCATTGCAAGTAACTAACTAACTTTGATATCACCGGCAAAACTTACTTCATTAGTGTTGGGAAATGGGAAACTGCTCGAGCAAAAGCACATAGATCTATAATTGATCTCTTCATAAAAACCAATCCCTTTCTCAGTTGTTGCTTGTTGCTATAGCTACCACTAGCTCACCAATGAGGATACCTAGCTAAGAATTATTAACGAATGGGTGTATCGATTCAGATAAATATGAGCCAAGAACATAAAGAACCTTTAAACAGACTAAATAGGAAACTATATATATAGTACTAATAATCTGCAGCCAGATTCTACCATTAAAAAAATCTACCATTAACTAGGAAATTATAAAAGATTACCAACGTACATTCAATATAATGTTTAGTTACAACCCTTTACAATTTTGAAACCAAAATTACAGTATAAAATTTAAGATTAAAACAGACTATCCACATACTTCTGCAAAATATTTCATTAGAACATAAACCTTAGTTAGAATTTAAAATCAATAAATACAGTGTTTAATTGAACATTAAAACAGATATATAACATACTTTTGTAATTTTATGTAAAAACCATAACCTAATTTACAATTACAAAACATAATTACAGATTATACTCGAAAACCAACATAGATTGACAATATAATGTTTTGTTAAAACTACCTAATATGCATATCAGAAACCATAATTAGAGGGTAAAAACTAACACATATTAGCAACTTATCTTCTGTATAATGTGTGTTTCATTTTCGTACATAAATATGATATGAAAGAGGCATAAACAACATACAAAAGTTGGATAAAGAGAAATGCCTATTCACACTATATAAATCCTAATACCGAAGTTTAAAGCCAAAACAAAGTAAGAAAATACTTTAGGGGATGTAATGTAACTGTTGCTTAAACACCACCAAGGTTGCAATAATGCAAGAATTCGGAATGATAGTTTTAGAAAATGAAAAAGAAGAGAATTGGGGAAAGAGTAAGGAGACAAGTCAGAAAAAAAAACGCTAACCTACTTTTTATTTGACATCCGTTTCGAACCAGGTTTATAATGTAGAAGCTTTCGTTGAAGTGACTAACCGAAAATATTTAGACATATGAAACCCTGTTTAGAAATCGAAATCAACAATACACCTCAAATAGAAGGGTTATAATGTAGAAGCTTTTCATTGAAGAGACTAACTGAAAAGATTTAGACATATCGAACCCTAAAGTTATAGACCGATTTGAGATGGTCAGTCTCCCGATAGACCCGTTGAGTGGGTTAGGCTCTAAAGAACAAAGAAGATATAATAAAGACACAAACTTTAGCTTCAATTTTCTGATTACTTCATTCATAGAGGACACACCCTTTTATAGTCTACTAACAAACACATGAAATTAACATAATGATCCACTAACCCACCCCACTAATTATAACTACTAGACGTGCATAAAAACATAATAATCAATAACGTAGAACTATTATACTAATATGCTTGATGAAGTAATGAGCAACATGATTGGCTGCATAATACATGTATCAACTAATTAGATATCAATATCAAAAATATTCCTCAGATAGAAGGGAAGAAGATTCGCAACATCCAGAGGATGAACAACATGCCTACAAATCATAACATCAAAGCAATCATTACAAAGTATTCAAAATCGACAACAATTGGTGTACATTAAGAGAAAACTTATCACATGTACTCAAAAGGATCATCCAAATACTTCTCAGAGTATTGGATCTGAACCATAGTCATTTTAAATTTACATAGTTCAATAAAATACTAATCAAACGATGATCAAAACAATCGCAAATTACAATCCATGAATCAAACAACGAATGAATTGTATGAAGAGGTTTGTCTTCCAAAAAAGGATAACAAACCATGTAATACCTAAATGTATGCGTAGTAAACCAGGTTTTTCTAAAAATTTGAAAACTAAGAACCTTAAATCCCTACAAAACTAATCGAACAAAGCACTCATGAATCCTTACAAGAAATTTCAACATTATTCAAATAATAAATCACGAATAAACAATTCTACCTCTTTCAAATGCAGAAATCAAATCCACCATATAAGAAATTACAATTCAATTTGAAAAAGTATAGCATGGTAAAAAGAACAAAAGGGAGTCTAAGAGGCAGAGGAAGAAGGCAAGAACCATTCCGTTTTCATGCTAAGTTAGGCTCCGGGAAGAAAAGCCCTAGCGATGACCTTCTCAAAATGGTTATGGGAAGAGCTTCTATGTATGGTGTAAAACAAGAAAGCAACGAAGGAGATGTTTGGGTTTTCATTTATTTTCTCTTTAATAGTTATGTTGCTTAACTGGGTTGTACGTTATATAATATTATTATTACATCTTTTAATTTTAACAGTTTTAAATGAAAAAACGTCTTTACCCTTCCTATATACATATTAATATAATGTGTGAGTGTGTGTGTATGAATAAGAATCACTAAATCAAAAAAATGAATGTGACTGTAACTCTCAATATGTTTTAGCATGAAATTAGTATTACCAATATGCTCCCAACTATAATCATAGGTGATTTAGTTGCAATGAAACACAAGTCATGTTGCTTTTTAGTCTTGATAACCGAGCCTATCAACATTCCAAACAAAATCTAAGTCAATTCATTTTTAATCATTAGGCTGCATTATTTCAAGATCGAAAAACATACTTTCTTTCCTATATACATAGGAAAGTAGGACGGGATGACATAGGAGTTGAAGTAATCTTAGAATCTTAAAACTTGTATTTATCCGATATGCCTTTAGGATACTTTTCTTCATGAATCAGAATACCAGCTTCATTTTGTTTCACTTGGATGCCCAAGATATTTCACCAAGGGAACTCATCTTGATTTTCTTTTCAACACTGCTTAAAACTCTTTGCACATGTTATCATTTGTAGATTCAAAGATTATATCATTGACATAAAACTGAGTAAGAATAAGATCATAAATCATATTCTATATAAATAATGTTTGATCAAAAGCTCCTCGAGTATTCCTATTTTCAAGCAAATGTCTTGTGAGAGTAGTATATTAAGCACGAAGTGCTTGATGTAAACCATATAAAGACTGGTCTACTTTATATACGTAATTTGGATATTCTAGATCTTTAAAACTTGGTTTTTGGCAAACGTATATTTCTTTCTTGACCTTGTCATACAGAAAAGCAGTTTTAACATCTATTGAGTCGACTTGGAAATTGATTAATGAAGCATACGCAAGAAAAGTGAAAATATCTTCAAGTCTTTCTATAGGAGCATAAACTTCTTTATAATTTAGTTCCTTGATCTGATAACATCCTTGCACTACCAGACAAACTTTGTTTTGAATAATCATACTATTTTTCATCCATTTTATTATGGAAAATCCACTTTGTTGTGACAACCTTAAAATTAAGGTTAGGTAACCTAACATCTTAAGAATTATTATAAGTTGATAGTATATATTTATATATCTTATTAGAGATTTTAAAGGTACTTTTATTTGACTAACTTTATTAGAACTTTGAATATATATTTGAACATGCATATATATATATATGAATATGATGTGTGAACATGCATGCATACAAAAGTATTTACATGTGCATGCATATAAATTTGTGTGAACTTTGTGATTATTGAACCATATGTGTAAGTTACCAAATCATATGTGACATCCGTCACCGAAAGGTCCGTCATTTAACGTGACTTCCGTTAACCTTTCTATGATCATTCATTCCTTATCTTTATAAACTATTCGTGTGGATATTATTCTTGTTTATCATCATCTTGCTTGTGTCCTCGTTGTTAGCGTTGCTATCATTTTAAAAATTTCTACAATCGTCGTATCGTTATTATTAAACCTATCATTATTATTTATTACTATTATTACTAATAAAACCATTTTTAAGTTACTAATATTATTATTTATGCTTTTATCATTAACATAACTAACCGAATTAAGGACAATTTTAACTAAAAATGAATTTGGGAATTTGGGGATTTAAGTGCATGGACTAAATGTGTCATTTTCCAGACTTGGGCTAGGTATAAATACCCCTTATCAGCCCTAACCCTAAAACTCTTTTCTTCTCCTTCTTCAATCGCCTCTTTTCTTCTCCTTGCACAACCGCCCCTTTTTCTTCATGATTTCTCCGGCAAAACTTCGGCATCAGCCAATTCTACTTCATTCTCGCAGGTAGACAACCTTAGTCGTCCTTTTCCTCGTTTGTTTCTGTCCTTTTCGCCGTGATTCGAGTGCTCGGGGCTAACCCGAGCATATGTGACCGTGTCGCCGCGTGTAATGTCCATTTTGTGTGTCTTTCTTACTTGTGCATGTGCAAAATGCGTTTCTGGGAGTGTTTGTGGTGTGAATCAAGTGCACGCAGCAGCCGAAGGCTGCTATGCACATCTCTGTAGTCGCGATTTCTGCTCAGGCGACTGAGTTCTGTCGTGCGACTGAGTCGTGCGATTGGGTGTGTCATGCGACTGAGTCGTGCGATTGGGTGTGCCGTGCCACTGAGTCGTGCGATTGTGTGTGTCGTGCGATTGAGTCAATGCGAATGAATGTGTACGATTGTGCGTGTATCGCACGACTAAATGTTGAGTCGCACGAATGGAGGTTCATTCGCACGAATGAAGCTGATTCGTGCGAATGAAGGTTGATTCGTGCGTATGGATGTTAAGTCGTTCGATTGAGTGCTGTGTGGTACGACTAAAGGCTGAGTCGCACGAATGAAGGTTCATTCGTACGAATGAAGCTGATTCGTACGAATGGAGGTTGATTCGTGCGGATGGAGCGTTGAGTGGTGCGTCTGGTCCTGTTTTGCGACTGAAGCTATTTATGTGTGCATTTCCTTCTTGTGTGTGTGGTGTTGTATGTCGTGTGATGTTAAGGTGACGTCAACACGGTTACCATTGCTAATGACATTATTAACGCTTACGCTATAAAAATTACTAATATTACCACAAATCAAATCAACATTAACATTTTTACAATTATCAAGAACTGATTTGTAACCATTAAAATTTACTAAGTACTTCTCTAACAACAATTGAACCTTTACACTAATATCATCGGCAATGGCGACGATTCCAAGTACTTGGATCTATATAAGATCTAATACTTATGTCTGCTTGTGTGTGTTCCGCGTGACCGAACCGATACAACCCGAACCGATCGAACGTTACAATTTTCATTAAACGTATCATTAATGCTTAACGATAACTGTTAATAGGTGTTTGACCTTCTATTACATACAACATTTGGAACTTGACCATCCATACTTATCACCGAAGAAGTGAGTTTCGTGGCCCCTTTTTATGCTTATTCAATACTTCAATCATTTACAAACTTGGGGGAAAAGTATGCTCAGCCATTTTTATGCTGTACAACTTACATTGTTGGAATCAACGTGCTACTGTTTTGTGAGTACTTATCTGATACATACATGAGTTCGCTATGTGATACTTTCTTTACAACTATTTAATTCTGGTGTTGGAACCGACGGATAGGTATTGGTAGTACTACTAGGTTGACACCCCCGCCCTTGTTTGTTGGTATACTAGTTGGTACCAACAGTGGCCAGGAATGGGCCCTTGGGTGAATATATTCCGATAAGATTCTGTGTGTACGTCATTAGGTTTGGTTGTAAAGCTCATTGTCATGTGATTTTACTTACTTATAACTGTATTCACGATATTCCGCAAAACTATTATGCAACATCAATTTACTTGCTATTTAAACCTGCGAGCTCACCAACAATTTTAGAGACCATTTTGAGCATATCTTTTCAGATGATAATGCTAATTGAAGATTCTAGGAGTGCTGTCTTAGTGGGGACCCTAGGATGCATTTTGAGACTATACAATACTTGACAAACATTCTTTTGAAACATTGTTGGTCTGATCACACATCATTATTCTTTTGGATACTTGTTCCCGGGTTGTGGGAATTACATTACAATGATATTATTTTTGGTTATATGATTCAATTACAATGTTTAAGCTTATGGCTATGTTGTCATGAATATTGACTAAGCACGACACAAGTCTCCTTTGTGTCGGGTGTCGTCGTGACACACTTATCATCATTTATTTATATTGCATCTCTATTGTTTACAATGTGTTATGACGATCCCGTCTCGTGACATCCCCGTGTTTCCGCTCTCAGCTGGGGTGTGACAGACAGGTATCAAAACCATTGGTTATAGAGAATTAGGCAAATCACTTGACCTAGACTATAACCTATGAACATTAATGTAGAATGCATGCTAGGATTGGCTGCATCTGATATTACATGTATGTTCCTCTATACTTGTTCTTTATCTCTATGTCTTGTTATCTGATGACACACCCCAACCTTGACGACGGAATCGTCGAGATGTGAGGGTTACGATTGTTCACAGCCACATAACGCTATTATTAAATCCAAATATATATTATTCATAAGTTTGAAAGGTACATTACTAGCATAAGTCTCACTAATGAAATAAGTTTCAACATGAAATAACACAGAATAATCAATTGATTTTATTAACTAGGTCCAAGTCCTAGATTATGCCAGCAACATAAGTTCACTTCAAACTTGGGGATTTTCCTGAAACATGATAAAAATAAAAGGTCAACTATAAATAGTTGGTGAGTTTCCAAGGTTTTCATACATAATATAAAAAAGATTACAAGTAGCAATTCATGTCATAGGTTATAAGCTAGTAAGGTTATAGAATACATATCGTTACAACCAAACCTCGACTTGATTACAAGTATATAAGATTGGCTAAGTGTATTTGGTTCCCTAGTGCACAAGCATACGACTCCTAGGAGTCGGCAATACATCGACTTTAGCACCAAATAGGCTTGTCATGCCCAAAGATCTAAGACGTCGCCAGGCTAGCAATAGTTAATGATTGTGAACAAACTATGTATCTCATATAATCACTTACAACACATAAATAACCATGACAAAAATATGAATTGCAAGTGCTTTACAAGTCTCAAACGTTTATAAGTGTATGATGTATAAGTATCATGTTTCACCCCAAAATAGTGTGAAATAAAATTAAAAAAAAGGGTAAGAAAAACTCACATGATATTTAAGTATATATAAGATGATTAAATAGGATAATAATCGATGTTCCAATGAAATCCTTCACAAGGTACCTAAACATGTATATATTTACAAGATTTAAGTCTAACAATAAGTTTAACGATTTAACGAGTACTAGGGTTTCAAATAGAATTTGGGGTTTTCATAAATAAGATTAGTTATCAAAATCATATATACTTTAATACAATGAAAGAAAACTTAATTAATCCTTTTATAATAATTTATGAAATTATAAGAAATTAAATTCTTATAATGATTAAATTATAAAATGTAAATAAAATTTTATAATTGACATAATTAATCTATAATTAAAGATAACGTAATGACTAATAATAATTTAGTGATTTCAACTATTTAAAGTTTATTTTTATGAAAATAAACTAATTATAACATTTGTTAATGATATTTTATATAAAAATTATTAAGGTGTTTAAAGAAATAATTTTACAGAAATCATTAGATGGCTATTAAAATAAACAAAGTTTATAAAATTGATTTTTATAATTTTTAGAAATTTTCTATAATTTTTTTAAAGGCTGAAAAGCCTAAAAAAATGTTTTGAAGGTGCCCGGGTTCGAACCCGGGACCTCAAGGTTGGGATGGGGATGGGTAACCAGTGAACCAGGCTCTAAGTTGCGGTATGTATTGGTTTTTAATTCTTAAATATGTAACCTAAACAAATCCCCAAATCTCCACATGAACCCTAGATCAAACGAACCCAAAATTAAGCAATGATTCGTGAGTTTCAACCCAATTAACCTTAGGGATTTTAATCCCTAAGTGAAATCGAGTAGATTGATGCGTTAAACCTACCTGATTAGGATCAATTTCGATGCAACAGATCGAGTAAATAGTCACGACCCGAGTGGTATAGCGTTCACGATGCAAATGGTAATGGAAATTCAATTAATTGTGTAGGAAACTTCCACGTGACTCAAAGGTTGAAAGCCCTCTATCAATTTCACGTATTGAAGTCCAGATGATGATGTTCGATTGGGTTGCAGGTCGCGATGAAGGTGATGATTGAATTCGATGTATGTGTTTGATTCAGGTGCAATTGAAGGGTGTAATCGATTGGAGATAGATAGATGATTGTTTGTGCGAAGTTAATTCGATTATTATTGTAGTTTAGTGCTCGATCAAGTGGCGGGGAATAGGCCGAAATCGGGGAAGAAAATGGGGGGTGGGGTTGGGTTTTTCAAAAATTACACAAATGGTCCCTGTGATTTGGTTCCTTATTATTTCATGCCAAAAACTTTTATTTTAAGTTTCATAATTTGCAATTTAAACCCTTAACTTATAAAAAAACAAAATTTAAATAGTAGATAGATCAATTATTATTAACTAACAATATTAATGCTTTTATTATTATTATTATTGTTATTATTATTATTATTATTATTATTATTATTATTATTATTATTATTATTATTATTATTATTATTAATCATTCAAGTCAAAGGATTAAAAGACGAGTTAAAACAATATACATAAGTAACCCATGAGTTCCATTTTAGGCAACAATGGTCCTTATAAGAATCAACAAAGCTAACTCTAAATTAACCCAAAATTACAAGATGTTACAGTCTCCCCAACTTAAAAGAATTTCATCCCGAAATTAAAAATGAAACTATACAAATAAATACGGGTATTTCTTCTTCATGTGCTCCTCACGTTCTCAAGTAAATTCAGCGCCACGTTTATTCTCCCAACGAACCTTGACGATTGGGGTAGTGGTGGTTCTAGTCTTCTTCATAATGCGATCCATAACTTCAACAGGTTTCTCAACAAAGTGTAATGACTCGTCGATCTGGATGTCATCCAGCGGGACATGTAGACTTTCGTCAGCCAGACACTTCCTCAAATTCAAGACATGGAACACAGGATGAACTCCACTAAGGTCAGAAGGTAATTCCAGTTTGTAAGACACTTTCCCAATCCTTTTCAGAATCTTGAAAGGTCCTACAAATCTTGGAGCCAGTTTACCCTTCCTTCCAAAGCGAACAACATCCTTCCACGGTGAAACCTTAAGAAGAACCATCTCCCCAACTTGGAATTCCAATGGCCTACGTCGCTTATCAGCATAGATCTTTTATCGACTTCTTGCCACTTCAAGGTTCTTTCGGATGATAGAAACTTTATCGGTCGTCTCTTGTATGTGTTCAGGACCAGTGATGAAGTTTTCACCAATGTCGGTCCAGCAGATCGGTGAACGATATTTACGACCATAAAATGCTTCGAATGGTGCCATCTTGATACTCGAGTGGTAACTATTGTTATACGAAAATTCCGCTAGCGGTAGATGCGTATCCCAATCACCACCAAAGTCAAGGACACAAAGGCGTAGCAAATCCTCCAAGGTTTGGATGGTTCGCTCGGTTTGACCATCAGTTTAAGGATGGTAAGCTGTGCTTAGATCCAATTGAGTTCCTAAGAGTTCTTGCATAGACAACCAAAAATGTGAAGTGAAACGAGCGTCTCAGTCAGATATGATGTGTAGAGGTACCCTATGACGACTTACAATTTCATCTACGTATATACGAGCCAACCTTGATGTCTTGTAAGTGTCACGTATGGGTATAAAATGTGCCGATTTGGTCAATCGGTCAACGATCACCCATATGCTATCATGTCCTCGAAAGGTTCGGGGTAGTTTAGTTATGAAGTCCATGGATATGTGTTCCCACTTCCACATAGGGATCTTGGGTTGTTCAAGTAACCCACTTGGACGTTGATGTTCGGCCTTAACCTTCGTACACGTGAGGCACTTAGCTACATAAGTCGCTATGTCTTTCTTCATTCCAGGCCACCAATATTGACCACGCAGGTCCATGTGCAACTTATCGGAGCCATGATGAATAGAATAACGAGTTCGATGAGCTTCGTTCATGACGAGGGTACGAAGATTATCACGATTTGGAACCCAAATTCGATTTGCGAAATACATCAACCCATTAGGTTTCGTCTCCAGTTGAGTTAGAAGGTTATACTCCAGTTCATCCTTCATTCTTCCTTCTTGTTGAATCATTTGTTGAGCCTCCAAGATACTAGACTCGATGTCACTATCTATTCTCAAATTTTGTAGCAGTACGGTAGCCTTGTTGACATCTAGTCGAATTTTAGTATCGAATCCTCTCAAAGTATCAAACCATTGTCGTCGATCATGAATCTATTGAAAAAAGGTCATCTTGTTATGGACTTTACGACTTAGTGCGTTGGCTACGACATTTGCCTTCCCAGGGTGGTAACGAATATCACAGTCATAATCACTAATCAACTCAACCCAACGACGTTGTCTCATATTGAGATCTTTTTGATTAAAAACGTGTTGAAGGCTTTTGTGATCGGTGTAAACTATACATTGCGTACCATAAAGGTAATGTCTCCAAATCTTCAAGGCAAAAACAACAGCACCAAGCTCGAGATCGTGTGTTGTGTAATTCACCTCTGAACCTTCAATTGTCTCGATGCATAAGCTATGACCTTTCCTCGTTGCATAAGAACACAACCAAGGCCTTGTTTTGAAGCATCACAATATACGGTGAAATCATCGTTTCCATCGGGTAGGGTCAAGATAGGAGCATTGCACAGTTTGTGCTTTAACGCTTCAAAAGCTTCCTCTTGCTCGGGCCCCCACTCGCATGGTTTATTCTTTTGTGTCAAGGAAGTGAGCGGCTTCGCGATCCTTGAAAAGTTGGCGATGAATCGTCGGTAATAACCAGCAAGACCAAGGAAAGAACGAATCTCGGTCGGAGTCGTGGGAACACACCAATTCTTCACAGCTTCCACCTTTGCAGGGTCAACGTGAATTCCCTGGCTATTCACCACATGTCCTAGAAATTGAATTTCCTCGAGCCAGAAATCACACTTCGAGAACTTCGCGTACAATTGCTCTTTCTTCAACAACTCAAGAATTTGTCGCAAATGCAGTTCATGCTCGTGTTGGTCTTGGAGTAGATAAGTATGTCATCAATGAAGACGATCACAAACTTATCTAGATAGGGCTTGCATACTCGGTTCATGAGATCCATGAAAACAGTAGGAGCATTAGTTAAGCCAAAAGGCATCACCATAAACTCATAGTGCCCATAACGAGTACGGAATGCGGTCTTTGGGATATCATCATCATGGACTCGTAATTGATGATATCCAGAACGTAGATCAATCTTCGAGAATATAGCAGCTCCTTGAAGTTGATCAAACAAGTCATCGATGCGAGGAAGAGGATAGCGGTTCTTGATGGTAAGCTTGTTAAGCTCACGATAGTCGATGCACATGCGAAATGACCGATCTTTCTTCTTTACAAATAGAACAGGTGCACCCCAAGGTGAAGAACTAGAACGAATAAAACCTTTCTTGGTTAGCTCTTGAAGTTGACTAGAGAGTTCTTGCATTTCCGATGGTGCAAGCCGATATGGTGACTTAGCCACGGGGTTTGCTCCCGATATCAAGTCCATTTTAAACTCGAATTCACGCACGGGAGGTAAACCACTAAGGTCATCGGGAAATACTTCAGGAAAGTCTCGTACGATAGGGGCATCCTTAAGTTATTTCCCTTTGACTTTTGTGTTGACCACGTAAGCCAAGAAGGCCATATACTTCTTGCTTAAGCACTTTCGGGCTTGAGTGCAAGACATGAGTTTAAGTCCTTTGGAAGATTTTTCACCGAACACTTTAAAAGTATCCCCAGAGGGTAACGGTATACGAATGCACTTCTCGAAACAAATGATCTTGGCATGGTGTTTGGCTAACCAATCCATACCAATGATGACGTCGAAGCTTCCAAGTTTCATAGGAATGAGATCAATAAGAAAGTCATGTGTGTCAAGACTTAAGATGCAATCACGGATAACGACATCCACGGTGATCGGCTCTCCATCAGCAACTTCAACGGTGAAAGGTCTTTCTAGTTTCGTATGTGGCTTAGCAAGTATAGGTTCAAACTCTAATGAAACAAAACTCTTATCGGCTCCAGAATCAAATAGGACATAGGCATAAGTCTTATTAATAAGAAACATACCTGTTTAATTTTTTTAAGGTATTTAACGATACAAGTAACGCATGAAAAGAATTAGGTTGCAAAATTTAAAGGTAAATTAACGTACCATTCACCACATCGTTGTTCGCTTGTGCTTGATTTGCGTTGATGTTGAAAGCACGTCCTCGGGCTTGTGAAACATTACCCACCAGACGAGGGCATTGTGGGCGGAAATGACCAGGTTCCCCACAGTTGTAGCAAGCACGGTTCGTGGCCATTGCGGCGTTGTTAGGTGCATGGTGACAAGTCGCCACCCAGTGACCATATTTACCGCATAAGTTACAGATACGGCATGGTTGATTTCCCGGATGATGATACCTACACGTATTGCACATAGGTTGAGGACCAGCATAGGCTCTAGCCCCAAGCACTTGTGCCACAGGTACAACGACAGGTACAAGTTGTCTTTGGGATTGTTTGGGTGCAGCCACGGCATAGTTGCGTGCTGGTGTAAACTTGCGCTTCTTGTTGTTGTTGTTGTTGTGGGACGGTTCAACTTTAGTCTCCTTAACAGCCTCAGTAGCCGTCTTTTCCACCTTCTTTGCACCCTTCACAGACATGGTGCCCGCTCGTATATGGTTCTCGGTGAGTTGAGTGGTGATAGTGATGGCTTCCTCCAAGGTTGTGGGTCGGCTACCCACCACAGCATCTTGGATTTGGGGTGGTACACCCTTTATGAACTACTCAATGTTGTGGGGGACAGTGTCGACCATATGGGGCAGTAGTAAACTCAACTCATGATGCCTAGTTGAGTAGGCCAAATGGTCACCACCATCTTGCTTCAAGTTCCAAAACTCTTCCTCCAGCTTTTGCAGTTCGCTTCTCGGGCAGAACTTCACGATGGCGATGTTCTTAAACTCTTCCAAGTAAGTGCCAAAATAGCATCAGCTCCTCGATTCTTCTTCTCGCTATTCCACCAGGTAAGTGCCCTTTGTTGGAGCATACTAGTGGCATAACGAACTTTGAGTGCCTCGGGACACTCACAGTTGACAAAAGTGTTCTCCATACTCTCAAACCACTCAAGGAGACCAGTGGCTCCTTCCTTGCCACTAAAACTAGTGGGCTTGCAAGAGCTAAAGTGCTTGAAAGTGCAAGTTTGGTTGTTGCGCCCTTGGTTAGCACTATTTTCTCCTTGATCATTCCCATTGTTGCTAGAATTGCTCATCAAAGTGCTATTGAGTTCAGCAACCATGGTCGGGATGACAGCAGCCATTTGTCAAGCAATCATGGCGGCTAGCTTACGATCGGAACTTCCACGCTTTCCATGATGACGAGACATGCTAGAATATACAAAATGAATTAGACACGGGAAAGGAAGAATAACAAGGTCTATAAGTTAAACAAGGGTAAGTCAAAAGTTATAAGGTATACGGAATGGTTCCATTTGGTAACGCATTACCATTTGGAAACATTGACACGTCAATGTAAATTGACCCATTCGCCTTAGAAACATGTGTATGTTGACCATAGTTTATCACTCATCCCAGAAATCCCCAGGTAACCGTAACTAGTCTCGTAGGATTTATGCGAAACGCTTACCTTAGCCCGAAGGCTTTTGACAGGAAAAACCAGAAAACAGGTGTCTATGTGTCACACAATATTTCTTAGGTTCATGAAATCAAAACTTTGATGAGATTTATATAGATTAGACATATCGTCTAAAGATTCAAGTCATAAGTATAAGCATAAGATTCCACACGTCGTCGAGAATAAGATTAAGAGGTTTCATGTTCGGGGAGAGTCAAAGAGTCAAGTTAAGTCTAGGGAGATAAGTAACAATGTTTAGGCAATCCTATGCTACGGCATCAAATTGCACATAAGAAGGCATAGCATTACGTAGCATGCGAACAATGTATATATTTACAAGAATATAAACATTATTCTATAAGGCTCATGCATAACCTATAGTCTAGGTCACCATTTCTAATAACCTAAATCCCTATAGTTATGGGCTCTGATACCAATCTGTCACACCCCAACCTTGACGGCGGAATCATCAAGATGTGAGGGTTACGATTGTTCACAGCCACATAACGCTATTATTAAATCCAAATATATATTATTCATAAGTTTGAAAGGTACATTACAAGCATAAGTCTCACTAATGAAATAAGTTTCAACATGACATAACACAGAATAATCAATTGATTTATTAACTAGGTCCAAGTCCTAGATTATGCCAGCAACATAAGTTCACTTCAAACTTAGGGATTTTCCTGAAACATGATAAAAATAAAAGTTCAACTATAAATAGTTGGTGAGTTTCCAAGGTTTTCATACATAATATGAAAAGATTACAAGTAGCAATTCATGTCATAGGTTATAAGCTAGTAAGGTTATAGAACACATATCGTTACAACCAAACCTCGACTTAATTACAAGTATATAATATTGGCTAAGTGTATTTGGTTCCCTAGTGCACAAGCATACGGCTCCTAGGAGTCGGCAATACATCGACTTTAGCACCAAACAGGCATGTCAGGCCCAAAGATCTAAGACGTCGCCAGGCTAGCAATAGTTAATGATTGTGAACAAACTATGTATCTCATATAATCACTTACAACACACAAATAACCATGACAAAAATATGAATTGCAAGTGCTTTACAAGTCTCAAACGTTTATAAGTGTATGATGTATAAGTATCATGTTTCACCCCAAAATAGTGTGAAATAAAGTAAAAAAAACAGGGGCAAGGAAAACTCATATGATATTTAAGTATTTATAAGATGATTAAATAGGATAATAATCGATGTTCCAATGAAATCCTTCACAAGGTACCTAAACTGTATATATTTACAAGATTTAAGTCTAACAATAAGTTTAACAATTTAACGAGTACTAGGGTTTCAAATGGAATTTGGGGTTTTTATAAATAAGATTAGTTATCAAAATCATATATATTTTAATACAATGAAAGAAAACTTAATTAATCCTTTTATAATAATTTATGAAATTATAAGAAATTAAATTCTTATAATGATTAAATTATAAAATGTAAATAAAATTTTATAATTGACATAATTAATCTATAATTAAAGATAACGTAATGACTAATAATAATTTAGTGATTTCAACTATTTAAAGTTTATTTTTATAAAAATAAACTAATTATAACATTTGTTAATGATATTTTATATAAAAATTATTAAGGTGTTTAAAGAAATAAATTTACAGAAAATCATTAGATAGCTTTTAAAATAAGCAAAGTTTATAAAATTGATTTTTATAATTTTTAAAATTTTCTATAATTTTTTTAAAGGCTGAAAAGCCTAAAAAAATGTTTTGAGGGTGCCCGGGTTCGAACCCGGGACCTCAAGGTTGGGATGGGGATGGGTAACCAGTGAACCAAGCTCTAAGCCGCGGTATGTATTGGTTTTTAATTCTTAAATATGTAACCTAAACAAATCCCCAAATCTCCACATGAACCCTAGATCAAACGAACCCAAAATTGAGCAATGATTCGTGAGTTTCAACCCAATTAACCTTACGGATTTTAATCCCTAAGTGAAATTGAGTAGATTGATGTGTTAAACCTACCTGATTAGGATCGATTTCGATGCCACAGACCGAGGAAATAGTCGCGACCCGAGTGGTATAGCGTTCACGATGCAAATGGTAATGGAAATTCAATTAATTGTGCAGGAAACTTCCACGTGACTCAAAGGTTGAAAGCCCTCTATCAATTTCACGTATTGAAGTCCAGATGATGATGTTCGATTGGGTTGCAGGTCGCGATGAAGGTGATGATTGAATTCGATGTATGTGTTTGATTCAAGTGCAATTGAAGGGTGTAATCGATTGGAGATAGATAGATGATTGTTTGTGTGAAGTTAATTCGATTATTACTGTGGTTTAGTGCTCGATCAAGTGGCGGGGAATCGGCCGAAATCGGGGAGGAAAATGGGGGGTGGGGTTGGGTTTTTCAAAAATTACACAAATGGTCCCTGTGATTTTGTTCCTTATTATTTCATGCCAGAAACTTTTATTTTAAGTTTCATAATTTGCAATTTATACCCTTAACTTATAAAAAAAACAAAATTTAAATAGTAGATAGATCAATTATTATTAACTAATAATATTAATGCTTTTATTATTATTATTATTGTTATTATTATTATTATTATTATTATTATTGTTATTAATATTATTATTAATCATTCAAGTGAAAGGATTAAAAGACGAGTTAAAACAATATACATAAGTAACCCATGAGTTTCATTTTAGGCAACAATGGTCCTTATAAGAATCAACAAAGCTAACTCTAAATTAACCCAAAATTACAAGATGTTACATCTGATCAATCTGAGGAAAGCACCATTACTCTTACTCTTTCCTCACGGGATGTCTTCGACTGGAATCTTCCGTTCCCATGCACGCCGCATTATACTATTAGGTTTGGATACCCAACCTGAAGGGATCTTCACAGATCACGCGAAGCGTTGATCTCGGATATTGAGTCCGACCCTGAGATAGTTATGCCTGAGGTCCTGAAAGAAGAAGGGATAGGCAACTTTTGTTAGACTAATTGAGATTATGTACTTGGGTTCTAATTGTTATGGTGGACTACTATTGGAATACTATTGGTATATAGACATGAGAACTTACATGATCTGTGCATGATGAATGGTGTCAATACTGTGATGTTAACTTGGGTAGGTGAAGCTGAGGGGGACCATGCAAGGCAAATTACCATTAAGGGTGCACACGTAATTGCAATTTGCAGTGCATGTGAAGCCTGGCGAATCTTACCATGAGGTAACGATCATAGTTAGTACAAGTCTTCCATTCTATACCTTAGGGCACTATAATCATAATTCTAGTAAGACTTTGTAAATGATGATAAAACATTTATAACCTCTACTATTACTTAAGTCCTGCTCTACTTAGAGCCTTCATGGGATTTCAATTATGATATTAGTCTTATTCTCTATGAAACATTGTTCCGTCTAGCATTTCAGTAACTATAGAACTAACTAAATGCTTAGAATGAATGTGGACTTCAACGAGTTATAGAAGAGTGGTGATACTCCCTACACATGCATTACGTGGTTCATTAGGATGATGTTAAGGAAAATCGGATGTCATGTAACCAGTTTAAGCATCGTTCTCGGTATATCACGGATGTGGTGGGAACGCTGCGGGGAACCCTATATATAAGCATCACCGGTATACTAAGAATGTGCTTGAACTGGGCTACGTGATGATCTTGATTAACTGAAAGTATGAAATGTTGGAACTTGATGAGTGGAGTTATATGTGTATCGTGAAGTGACTAAAGTTTACATGTTTACTTCTTTTATGAATAGAAATGCCGCCTCGAAGAGTCACCCGCAGTACGAGTCGCGAAGGTGGGACCCCAAGGGGCAGAGGTAGAGGTAGAACACCAGGAATAGGTGGTGGTCCCGCCGGCAACAATCAGGTGACTGGAAACCCCGATATAGCTGCCATGATGGCTAAGCAGCTAGCCGCACTGATTCCAACAATTGTGACCCAAGTGAGCAAAACTCTTCTGAATCATAACCTCCACGGGGATAACGATAATGACAATGAGCATAACCAAGGAACAGGAGAAGAAACTGAGAATGGTGGTACTACTAGCAATGAAACTGGGATTGTTAATACAAGACAGGGATGTTCATACAAGGAGTTTGTGGCCTGCAAACCAAAAGAATTTGATGGGAAAGGTGGGGCGATAGCCCTAACTAGGTGGCTTGAGAAGATGGAGGTAGTCATTGATATAAGTGAATGCCTAGACAGCCAAAAGATTAAGTATGCCACGTGTTCACTACATGGCAAGGAACTAACTTGGTGGAACACACAGATTCAAGAGAGGGGAAGAGAATCAGCAATGCAGATGACTTGGGATGAGTTTAAAGCATTAATCACCGAAGAATACTGTCCACTCAATGAGATGCAGAAGTTGGAACAGGAGTTCTGGAATCATGCTATGGTAGGAGCTGGGCACGCAGCTTACACTGATCGTTTCCATGAATTGGCAAGACTGGTCCCTCATCTGGTCACTCCGGAATCCAAGAGGATCGGAAGGTACATCTGGGGACTTGTGCCTCAAATCCAGGCAATGGTAACAACAGCAGCCTCTCCTACTATTCAGAGTGCGATTCTAAAGGCTGGTACTTTAACAGATGAGATGGTGAGAACTGGGGTTATGGGGAAAGGAGCTGAGAAGAGGAAGGATGTTGGAGAAGCGAGCAAGTCGAGTACCGGAAATTTGACAAACGGGCCAAGACGACCAGGAATTTTATGGCAGTGGCCCAGGGTAGGAAGGAATATGTCAGGTCGCACCCTAAGTGTAACAGGTGCAACTTTCATCACCCCCCAAGCAATGTCGTGTCGGGTTTGTGTAAACTGCAGACGCCCGGGGCATTTGGCGCGAGACTGCAGAGTGGCGCTGAATCTGGTTGCGCCGGTTAATGCGGTTAACCCCGCAGGAAATGCTTGGGTTTGCTATGAGTGTGGAAGCCCTGATCACTACCTGAACATGTGCCCCAGACTGAATCGGGCACAGGGTCAGCAAGGAAACAATCAACAACAGGTGATGGCCATAGCTGGAAATCAAGGCCCGTCAAATCAAGGAAATATTGCTCAGGGACGCGCATTCGTCATTGGAGCAAACGACGACCGTCAGGATCCGAATGTCGTTACGGGTACACACTTACTCAATAATCACTTCACATCCATATTATTTGATACGGGAGCAGACAATAGCTTTATATCTTATGAATTTGTGCATCTGCTCGATGTGAGTCCTACTGGGCTAGAAACTAGCTACTCTGTAGAAATGGCCAATGGTAGGGTTGTACAGGCTGACGAGATTATTAGAAAGTGCTCGATGATATTGGAAAACCATGCCTTCGATATAGACTTAATACCTTTTGAGCTGGGAAGTTTTGACGTGATTGTGGGAATGGATTGGTTGTCAAAACACGGATCCGAGATTGTTTGTCGGGAAAAAGTAGTACGAATCCCCATGCCAGACGGGGAGGTGCTCAGGATTCAAGGAGAACGATCGGGAAGAAACCTAAAGCTTAACTCCTACATGAAAGCACGCCCAAGTTTACGAAAGCAATGCTACCCATTTCCGGCTCATGTGGTAGAAAAGAAGGACGAGGAGAGGAAATTGGTAGACATTCTAATAGTACGGGACTACCCGGATGTATTCCCTGATGACTTGTCGGGTTTGCCTCCTCCATGACAGGTGTAATTTCGTATAGAGTTGGTTCCTGGAGCTACACTGGTAGCAAAGGCGTTGTATCGGTTAGCACCATCAGAAATGCAAGAGTTATCTAACCAGTTACAGGAGCTACTAGGGAAGGGTTTTATCCGGCCGAGTCACTCACCATGGGGAGCATCGGTATTACTTGTCAAAAAGAAAGATGGGTCGTTCCGTATATGCATTGACTACCGGGAGTTGAACAAATTGACCGTGAAAAATTGATATCCTCTCCCCAGGATCGACGATCTGTTTGATCAGCTACAAGGAGCCTCGTATTTCTCCAAGATCGACCTTCGTTCGGGATACCATCAGCTAAGGGTTTTCGAGGATGACATACCGAAAACAGCATTTAGAACGCGGTATGGGCACTATGAGTTCTTAGTTATGCCGTTCGGACTGACTAATGCACCAGCCATGTTCATGGATCTGATGAATCGAGTGTGCAAACCTTATTTGGATAAGTTCGTGATCGTGTTCATAGACGATATACTTATCTACTCCCGATCGAAAGAGGACTATGAGGAACACCTTCGGGCAATACTGAGTCTATTACAAGAAGAGAAACTTTTCGCTAAGTTCTCGAAGTCCGAGTTTTGGCTACGAGAAGTGAAATTTTTAGGACACGTGGTGAACGAAAATGGGATTCACGTGGATCCCGGCAAGATCTAGGCAGTGAGGAAATGGCAAGCACCCCAGACACCTTCAGAAATAAGGTAATTCTTAGGATTGGTCGGATACTATCGATGCTTCATCATGAATTTTTCAAAGATCGCACAACCGTTGACTCTGTTGACTCAGAAAGACAAGAAATTTGACTAGGGATGTGCACAAGAAGAGGCCTTCCAAACATTGAAAGAAAAGTTGTGCAATACACTGATATTGTCCCTTCCGGATGGATCTAATGATTTTGTGGTGTACTGCGATGCTTCACATCAAGGACTAGGATGTGTACTAATGCAAAGGGATAAGGTAATCGCCTACGCCTCACGACAACTTAAGGTGCACGAAAAGAACTATGCAACTCATGATCTGGAGCTGGGCGCCGTAGTATTTGCACTTAAGATATGGAGGCATTACCTGTGTGGAACCAAATGCATCATCTACACAGATCATAAGAGCCTCCAACATATCCTAGATCAGAAGGAACTTAATATGCGTCACCGACGCTGGGTAGAGTTACTTAGTGACTACGATTGTGAAATCCGGTATTATCCGGGGAAAGCGAACGTGGTGGCCGATGCTTTAAGCCGCAAAGAACGCGTGAAACCACTACGTGCACGAGCATTGGGGTTGACTATTCAACCGAATCTGAAAGCCCAGATCCTAATTACACAAAGTGAGGCGTTGAAAGAAGAAAACATCGTGGGGGAAGAATTTCAAGGGTTGGATAAATAAATGATTTGCAAGGATGATGGTATATAGTACTTCATGGATCGTATATGGGTACCCAGATGGGGAGGTGTCCGTACCCTAATCATGGATGAAGCGCACAAGATACGATATTCTGTTCATCCTGGTGCAGACAAGATATGCCATGATCTTAAAGATATGTACTGGTGTCCAGGCATGAAGAAAGACATTGCTATGTACGTAAGCAGGTGCTTGACATGCTCGAAAGTCAAAGCCGAACACTAGAAACCATCAGGATTATTACAGCAACCTGAAATCCCCGAGTGGAAATGGGAAAATATAGCTATGGATTTTATTACCGAACTTCCTAGAACGAGTAGCGGGCATGACTCGATATGGGTCGTAGTGGATCAGATAATGAAGTCAGCTCATTTCTTGTCGATCCGAGAAGACTAGAAAATAGATAAGTTGGCGAGATTGTACATAAAGGGGGTCGTGACAAGGCATGGGGTCCGATGTCGATCATATCCGACCGTGACAGCCGATTTATTTCACAATTTTGGCAGACACTACAGAAAGCGATGAGCACTCGATTAGATATGATTACCGCCTATCACCTGCAAACAGACGGCCAAAGTGAACGAACAATACAAGCATTGGAAGACATGCTCAAGGTTTGTGTAATCGATTTTGGTGGTAGTTGGGACACTCATCTACCATTAATTGAGTTCTCTTACAACAACAACTACCATACGAGCATTGGATGCGCTCCATTTGAAGCATTGTATGGGAGGAAATATAGATCTCCAGTTTGTGTGGCAGAGATTGGAGAAAGCCAATTGACAAGCCCAAAGATCATTCAGGAAACAACATATAAGATCTTCCAGATCAAAGACAGACTAAAAGCAGCCAGAGATCACCAAAAGAGCTACGCCGACAGCCGTCAGAAACCTCTGGAATTCAATGTGGGAGATCGTGTTCTACTTAAAGTCTCTCCCTGGAAATGGATTTTACGGTTTGGAAAGAAAGGGAAGTTGGACCCGAGATACATAGGACTATTTGAAATTACAGAAAGAATTGGTCCAGTGGCATACCGATAAAGGTTACCACCAGAACTCAGTGGTGTACACGATACGTTTCACGTATCAAAGCTCAAGAAGTGCTTGGTGGATGAAACTCTTCATGTACCAATGGAAGATATCATGATCGATGAAAAGCTTTATTTTATCGAAGAACCTATAGAGATCATGGACCAAAAGGTTAAATGATTAAGGCGCAGTAAGATACCGATTGTCTGCATGAGATGGAACTCCAAACGAGGACCAGAATTTACATGGGAATAGGAAGACCAGATGAAACTCAAATATCCGCACCTATTCGTGGATGACACTCTAGGACCTAACTCCAGCTGAATTTTGGGACGAAATTCTCTCAACTATGGGATACTGTCACATCCGTCACCGGAAGGTCCATCATTTAACGTGACTTCCGTTAACCTTTCTATGGTCATTCATTCCTTATCTTTATAAACTATTCATGTGGATATTATTCTTGCTTATCATCATCTTGCTTGTGTCCTCGTTGTTACCGTTGCTATCATTTTAAAATTTTCTACAATCGTTGTATCGTTATTATTAAACCTATCATTATTATTTATTACTATTATTACTAATAAAACCATTTTTAGGTTACTAATATTATCATTTATGCTTTTATCATTAACATAACTAACCGAATTAAGGACAATTTTAACTAAAAACAAACTTGGGAATTTGGGGATTTAAGTGCAGGGACTAAATGTGTTATTTTCCAAACTTGGGTTAGGTATAAATACCCCTTATCAGCCCTAACCCTAAAACTCTTTTCTTCTTCTTCTTCAATCACCTCTTTTCTTCTCCTTGCACAACCACCCCTTTTTCTTCACGATTTCTCCGGCAAAACTTCGGCATCAGCCGATTCTACTTCATTCTCGCAGGTAGACAACCTTAGTCGTCCTTTTCCTCGTTTGTTTTTGTCCTTTTCGCCTTGATTCGGGTGCTCGGGGCTGACTCGAGCGTATGTGACCGTGTGGCCACGTGTAATGTCCATTTTGTGTGTCCTTCTTACTTGTGTGTGTGCGAAATGCGTTTCTGGGAGTGTTTGTGGTGCGAATCGAGTGCACGTGCACATCTCTGCAGTCACGATTTCTGCTCAGGTGACTGAGTTCTGTCGTGTGACTGAGTCGTGCGATTGGGTGTGTCGTGCGACTGAGTCGTGCGATTGGGTGTGTCGTGCGACTGAGTCGTGCGATTGTGTGTGTCGTGCGATTGAGTCAATGCGGATGAATGTGTGCGATTATGCGTGTATCGCACGACTGAATGTTGAGTCGCACGAATGGAGGTTCACTCGTATGAATGAAGCTGATTCGTGCGAATGAAGGTTGATTCGTGCGTATGGATGTTGAGTCGTGCGATTGAGTGCTGTGTGGTACGACTGAAGGCTGAGTAGCACGAATGAAGGTTCATTCGTACGAATGAAGCTGATTCGTACGAATAGAGGTTGATTCGTACGAATGGAGGTTGATTCGTGCGGATGGAGCGTTGAGTCGTGCGTCTGGTCCTGTCGTGCGACTGAAGTTATTTGTGTTTGCATTTCCTTCTTGTGTGTGTGGTGTGTGTATGTCGTGTGATGTTAAGGTGACATCGACATGGTTACCATTGCTAAATGACATTATTAAACGCTTATGCTATAAAAATTACTAATATTACCACAAATCAAATCAACGTTAACATTTTTACAATTATCAAGAACTGATTTGTAACCATTAAAATTTACTAAGTACTTCTCTAACAACAATGAAACCTTTACACTAGTATCATCGGCAATGGCGACGATTCCAAGTACTTGGATCTATGTAAGATCTAATACTTATGTCTGCTTGTGTGTGTTCCGCTTGACCAAACCGATACAACCCGAACCGACCGAACGTTACTATTTTCATTAAACGTATCATTAATGCTTAACAATAACTGTTAATAGGTGTTTGATCTTTTATTGTATACAACATTTGGAACTTGATCATCCATACTTACAACCAAACAAGTGAGTTTCGTGGCCCCTTTTTATGCTTATTCAATACTTCAATCATTTACAAAATTGGAGGAAAAGTATGCTCACCCATTTTTATGATGTAAAACTTACATTCTTGGAATCAACGTGCTACTATTTTGTGAGCACTTATCTGATACATACATGAGTTCGTTGTGTGGTACTTTCTTTACAACCATTTAATTCCGGTGTTGGAACCGACGGATAGGTATTCGTAGTACTACTGGGTTGACACCCCCACCCTTGTTTGGGGTTGACACCCCCACCCTTGTTTGGGGTTGACACCCCCACCCTTGTTTGGGGTTGACACCCCCACCCTTGTTTGTTGGTATACTAGTTGGTACCAACAGTGGCCAGGAACGGGCCCTTGGGTGAATATAATCCGACAAGATTCTGTGTGTACATCATTAGGTTTGGTTGTGAAGCTCATTGTCATGTGATTTTGCTTACTTATAACTGTATTCATGGTATTCCGGAAAACTATTATGCAGCATCAATTTACTTACTACTTAAACCTGCGAGCTCACCAACAATTTTGTTGACCATTTTGAGCATATTTTTTCAGGTGATAATGCTAATTGAAGATTCTAGGAGTGCAACCTTAGTGGGGACCCTAGGATGCATTTTGAGACTATACAATACTCGACAAACATTCTTTTGAAACATTGTTGGTCTGATCACACATCATTATTCTTTTGGATACTTGTTCCCGGGTTGTGGGAATCACATTACGATGATATTATTTTTTGTTATGTGATTCAATTACAATGTTTAAGCTTATGGCTATGTTGTTGTGAATATTGACTAAACACGACACAAGTCTCCTTTGTGTCGGGTGTCGTCATGACACGCTTATCATCATTTATTTATACTGCATCTCTATTGTTTACAATGTGTTATGACGATCCCGTCTTGTGACATCCCCGTGTTTCCGCTCTAAGTGGGGCTGTGACATCATAAGATTATGTGTTTAGTTATTTGATTGGTATATGCTTTCATCTAATAAGTAATAAACTAAGATCAAAAACTTAACCAAACATTAACCAATTAAATTAGCTACTAGAAAGTTGATACCAAAAACTAAATCCAAATTAATCATGATAATTTGAATACCAAACCGATACACAAACTGAACAAGATTCTCAGATCATTAAGATTCATATAACAGGTTGCGATCGTGGATTGAGGTGTCATAGGTTGGTATCGGAGCCCTAGGTTTTACCAAATTAAAGTTCAAGTAGATCCTTAAACTTTAACTCGAAAGGTGCGAGACCATAATAGGATTTCAACTACATCAAGGATCGTTAGCAAAACCTGACATGTGACTAATTAGTATGTGCACATGAGACAATAAGACAAATATGCTAGTTCAATGTAGTTATCAAGTTATATTTATGTAAGCATGTTGATTGTTGTCTATTGTGTGGAACAACGTAGAAGCCTCTTCAGGAAAGGCAAAGTGTGCATGACATGAGGATCGTAAATGACTTGTTCTAGTTTAGTTTTAGTAAAAGTTCAATCAAAGAGTTGGTATCATAGTCAACTAGGTGTGTGGAAAATCCAAAATGGAATCGGTTCAAGAGCATTAAAATGTTTAAAAACTATGCATTTGAAAACTAATACAATCTATATTTATATTTATTCCATAGAAGATAAATGGAGAGTCTAGAGAGAGAAAGGCTATTGGAGTATTCCAAGAGTTAGCGGAAAAGACGAAAGGTGTTCCTCGACCATAAGAAATAACCAACCCTATGTCTGAAGACCCATCAGAAAAGGAAGATGGATGGACTAGAGTTGAAGAGAAGAAGAAGAACCATGCTAAGAAGGAAAGGAACTCAAAACTCTCAAAAACAAAGAAAGTTGTAACCCTATTCTTGTCAAACCTCTTGAACCACTGTAAGAGCTCTATGGTTTGGAAGTGGTTCTTAAATAATGAGGTTCTTGTTAACATACTTTTTTCATCAAACAAAGACAAACAATATGATTATTGGAACATTCAGCGTAACAACAGCTTGGATGATAGTATTATGTCATTTTGATATGTAAATGATTGTATTAGAATGTATAAATTTTGATTGTTCAAAGCTTATAACATCTCGCTAGTGTATTGCACTAGGTGAAATTACAAGCGAAATTGGTAATTTTGCTTGGACTGCATAGCCAGGCAAATTTAGCTTCTTATTCAATTGCATGTTGTGTGCGCATTTAAAGGGGCCTTGAGACTTAGCGAGAGATAGGGAAAGAGAGATTGTAGGCCAAGGTGTTTGTGTGTGTAACTCTTATATAATCTTGTTTGTGATGGAATGAAGATCAATGTTTAAATTACATAATTATGTTGATGTGCTTGATTGCAACTTGTTTGTTGTCAACATTACAAGATGCCAAACACATGGATTCTGCACATGCGTTTGGTAATTTTGAGTCAAACATGAAGATCCGAGATCGTAACCAGGAAATATGTTTAAGCATAAAGTCTATGTCAATAATTTTGATTGTTTTGTACTTTGTATTTTTATGATGTTGGTCTTGTATACTTATTTTTATTAGTTAAAAGTTGTGATGTTTTATCTTCATAATTCTCAAATATAATTAGTCAATTTCACTTGAAGTGAATTAGGTAATTTTGCTTATGATGTTATAATAAAAATTACCTATAGATTTTGTTTAGTATAAACAAATCAGGGGTCAAGATCAATTATAGAGTTGGACACAAAACATTTCAGAAATAATTTGATGTACTAATTGTATACATAATGAGTATTTTGTCATTATATTTACCTATCGTGTTGAATTCTAGCATAGACCTTGGGTTTTGTTTTGATTATTTGGTGGACCAAACAATTTTGAATTAAGCTACAACCAAGAGAGAAGGGAGGCAAGGGAGCACTGGTTTTGGATCACTACAACTCGTTTCTTGTTGCACTAGCTTCTACGACCTAGTATAGCCTTAAAGCTACTTAAAATAAACCTATTTCATGTAATATTACTCGTTTTAAGGTCCCATAACAGCTAGAAGTCGGGTCTCAAGAACAAGATATCACTAGACAAAAAGAGAGTCTTTAGTTACACTTATGTTGCAGAAGTATAACACGCTAAAAACCAAAGCTAAATCATGATTTAGGACTTGTAATAGGTTTATTTCATACTAGCTTTATTTTTCTAACAAGTATATTACTGGTTTCCTGGTCAAACACCTAAAAACATGGAAACAAAGTGAGATCTTAGTGTGGATAGTAATCGACAAGAACATAGACCAGACTTTCGGAGTTATATCTTGGTCAAATCTAAAACAAATAATCTGGTTCTTGAACCTAAAATTAAGAAGTTAAATTTCTAACCCAACTGGTATCATGATTTTTATGGAGATTTGACCTCCTAAAAGTCTAAAACAAATTGAAGTGTCAAAAGTTGATTTGTGATAGAATATTTGGTCCCACTTTGCAAGGCCATAACTTCTTAATGGTTAACCAAAAAATATGATTTTGGTATCAAACTTTAGCTTAATTTCTTAGCTTTCCAACGCATAATAGCACGCTTGTTAATGCTTAGATTGGACCTATAAATGACCAAGATACAATCACCTGTCTATAATGTTGCTATAGTGAACTTAATTGGGAAAAACGATTTTTAAAAGGGTTGTAAGTGATGGCTAGAGCTTGGTTTTATACATACATTAACTTAGGAACTATATTTAGTCGTTATACAATTCCTATGATGTATTTCAAGTCATTTAGAGGCCATGATGCACGTTACAAGTAGGAACATAAAAGTTGGATCATATGGTTAATGATTTAAGTCATAGATGAATAAAAGTTTGTTAATATTATAAATTATGATAAGCATACATTTCCAATAATAGTCTAACAACCTTTAACGTGTCATGTTACCCGACAACTTCAACAATGAACTTAAATACTTAACCTATAACGACTTATATCATGATTTACCAAACTTATCGCCAAACCCTATGTGTATGTATATACAAATAGATATATATATAAATAACTATATCTATATATATATATGTATATATGTATGTATGTATGTATGTATGTATGTATGTATGTATGTATGTATGTATGTATGTATGTATGTATGTATGTATGTATGTATGTATGTATGTATGTATGTATGTATGTATGTATGTATGTATGTATGTATGTATGTATGTATGTATGTATGTATGTATGTATGTATGTATGTATGTATGTATGTATGTATGTATGTATGTATGTATGTATGTATGTATGTATGTATGTATGTATGTATGTATGTATGTATGTATTTATGTATGTATGTATGTATGTATGTATGCATGTACGTATGTACGTATGTATGTACGTACGTATGTAGGTACGTATGTAGGTACGTACGTATGTATGTACGTATGTACGTACGTACGTACTACGTACGTACGTACGTACGTATGTATGTATGTATGCATGCATGCATGCATGTATGTATGTATGTATGTATGTATGTATGTATGTATGTATGTATGTATGTATGTATGTATGTACGAACATACGTACGTACGTTCGTATGTACGTATGTATGTATGTCTGTCTGTATGTATGTATGTATGTATGTATGCATGCATGTATGTACGTACGTACATAAGTATGTATGTTTGTGTGTATGTTTGTGTGTAGGTATGTGTGTATGCGTGCGTGCATGCATGCGTGAATGCGTGCATGCGTGCATGCGTGCATGCGTGTGTGGAGGCGTCGTGGTGTCACACCCCGACCGACGGCGGAATCATCGGAGCGGACGAGGGAATGATTGATTGTTCATTACAAATGATTGTCTAATAGTGGAAATAATATTAAAATCAGATTACAGGATAGCATGAATTTAACAGGTACAAATACAACGGTTAAAGTCACAAATAGTAATTGTCTTTTGTTTTGACTAAGTCCGAGTCTTAAATGAGCATGTAGAAGTCCACTAACTTGCTTAACCTGAAATCATGTAAGAAAATAAAGTCAGATAACGAATTAGCTGGTGAGTAATCACAGTTTTGAATATACATATAGATTGATTGATTGATTGAGAATAATCCAATTCACAAGGTAACGTTAAGGTTTATATTGCAATAGCAAAACATATAGATAAACCGACACAATATAAACCTCTTGACTTGACACTTGCACATAATAGACTCCACACATACACCATAGATTGACTCTTGCCTCTGGCACAATCACCACTCGACTATTTATATGGGGTGGGTTATCCAAACCAATAGATCTACCATTGATACCAGGATTGATTGATTGAATTAGGGTTTTACTGTCGTCCAGTTTACCATAGTATGTTCACATAATTGCAAGTAATAACATAACCTGTCTTGAATTGAATTTAGAATGAAATAACAATAGCATATCATGATTGAATATATTGTATCACATGATTTCCCCTAAATAAGAAATGATATAAAAAAGGAATATGAATACTCACTTGATCGATGAGATTAGAATTTGGACTTGATAGATTAGACACCAACGATTTCCTTATGATTAACCTAAGGAACGGTGTCTCGAATTAGAATAATAGTGATTTGAAAATTTGGGAATGTATTAGGATTTCTATTGGGTTTTATATAATAGTTTAAATAAATAAATTTTATTTAGTTTGAATGTCCTGAAATAAATAAACGAATTTATTAAAAGTGATTTTTGTTTAGAATTTAATAGAAATAAATGTGTTAATACGCGTAATTGTTCGATTTATCGTTAAAGTGTGAGAAAACAAATAATTAATTTTATTAATTAATTATATGATATAATTAATTAAAATATTTAATTATTTAAGTGACTAAAAGAAATGAAAATGATTTTTTTATAAAACTTTTATAAAATTAATTTTGTAACACTTGTAATTTTTATTTATTTAAAACAAATAATAAAATAAATAAATAAAATGTTAAAATAAATTTCAGAAAATAATTAGGTGATTTTTAAAAATTTTAATGTTAGTAGAAACATTTTTAGAAATTTTCAGAATTTTTAAAGCTTAAAAAGGCTTTTAAAAAAATATGTGTAGGTGCCCGGGGTCGAACCCGGGACCTCTTACATATCGAATGGACACAGAACCGGTGAACCAAGGGCCTAAGCCGCGTTTGGTTTGGGTTCCATTTGGTTTTAACCTTCTTCAGCTCTTTCCCCCAAACCCGTTTGAGCCCTAGATCGATCCCAGCCAAATCAAAGTTCAATTCGATCTCTAATGCATCTGAAATCATGGGGCTTTTGTTCCCCATGAAAAATCGAGTGTGTGGATGTGTGAAATTTTCCCTTATGATGATGAATTGATGTTGAACTCATCGATGAACAGACCGCGACAATGTGGTGATCGAGTGATGCTTAAACAATGATTATAATCAAATTAAACTTGAAGGAAGCTTTGAATGATGATAGGGATTAAAAGCCCCTTATCCAATTTAGTTAAAATCGATCGGAGATGGGCTTTAATTCGAGTTGCAGGTCGCGAGTTTGGAATGGTTCGAAGGAGGTGTTCTTGATTGTTTCTGTTGCAATTAACTTCGAGGATTGGTTATATACAATTGAAAGTTAGTTAGTGCGAGATTACTTTGCATATTAAAAGCCAAAGTGCCTGATTTTGCTGCGGATTTTTGACCGATCGTGGGAGGCAAAAGAAACGGGGAAGAAGGGGTGGGGTTGGGGTGTTTTTTCGCAATTTACACAACAGGTCCCTGTGGTTTCAATCAGTTGGTAATTGAAGTTTATAATTATGTTTCAGTTTTAAATAATTTACAACTTAACCCCTGAAGTTTTAGAGGGTTATTATTTCATGTAAATTTTATTATTTACAATCTAAAGTTGTAAAAACTTAGATTATTATTGTTAATATTATTATCATGATCATTATTATTAATATTATTATTACCATATTATTATTATTAATATTGTTAATATTATTAGAATTTTAATAGTAATAATTATTATTTTATTTAAGATTATTATCATCTTAAATTTTTATAATAATAAGCAAACGTTATAACACTTATAATGTTATTGTTATTAATTTGTTAATCACCCAAATTGAGTATAATGAATCTTCAAAGTTTCAAATTAATAATAGTATTTATGAATCATAATATTTTTATAATTTGTTCAATTGTTTAAAATAGATGAAAATTAATTCATTGTAATGAATATTCTAACAATGGATTCGGGTTTGTATTTTGAAAATGGGTCGGATAACGAAAATATGCGATGTTACACGTGTAGGCGCGCGTGGAAGCGTGCGCGCGTGGATGCGTGCGCGCGTGGATGCGTGCGCGCGTGGATGCGTGCGCGCGTGGATGCGTGCGCGCGTGGATGCGTGCGTGGATGCGTGCGTGCCTGCGTGCGTGCATGCGTGCGTGCCCGGATGCGTGCCCGGATGCGTGCATGGATGCGTGCATGGATGTATATATATGTATGTATGTGGACTAACTTGAGGATGGTTTAGGAATGCTAGACGTGGACTAACCCGACTCGGATTTAATTGTAGAAAGCACAATGGCGGAGGATAGTAAGGGCCGGGGGGCCGCTGCTTCCCCTATTTTTTTATTGGTAGTGTTAAATTTTAGTCGTAAGTGTAAATTTTTGGCCCGGTAGTGTAAAATTTTGGTCCGGTAGTGTACAATTTTATACAAATATCAAGTCCTCCCCCCCCCCACCGTAGAAAAAATAGTTTCGTCCCCGCCCCCCATACGAGGATGTTCAAGCTCCGCCACTGAGCAACGCCAATAGTTCTTCAATTTCATCCGGTCTAAGGAGACATCACCTTTCATTGTTGGTTGATTGATAACACCATGTATAATCCACATATGTCTTATTTCATAGTAACATAGTTTATTCGCTTTATTTTAATCTGTTTCAGTAGATAACTTCACATCAAAATGAAACGTATTGGTATATTTCTTTGATCCGTGGCCTTAACATTGATGGATATCATTCTCATATTATACTCAAATTGTGAATGTATTGTTTTATTTTGCTCTCAAAGTAATTCACGAGAAGCATGACACTTTCTACGGTTCTTTTACTTGTCTCGAGAAAAGCATTGAACCATTTATTTATCTTTTTAACAACATTATAGAAGCACAAGTGCTTGACATAAAGATTAACCCTTTTTAGGTATTATCATTTTAAGGACAAGCTTCCTCAAAATCTATTGTATGAAACTAACAAAACATTTTACTAACCTTAAGAGTCTAACCATAAAATATGCATTACTCTTATATCCTTATTTTATGTTTCTTAAATATAAGTGTATTATGATTAAAAATTATGCCACTACAATAACATCGGACTATTATAACATATGAGTTAAGAAGGCAGCATGTTGCATGCATCGGAAATAGCTTGAAAGAGAACACATTTTCCAACTTTTCTCATTTTGTATAAATAATAAGCATATTAAAAATGTTAGAAAGATTACATAAAATAATTCGTGTTTAAGATTAAACATAACTCTTATCTAAATTGCCACCTTTAGTGAAAGCCAAATTGATATTGTCCTCACATGACCAGATGCAACAATTGAGACAGGTGAAGTGATGGGAAGGAGTGGGTTAGTGAAGAAAGCAAGGCTTGCGGATAGGATTGCAAACGAACCGAACGAACACGAATAAGGTTTTGTTAGTGTTCGTTCATTAAGAAATAAACTTGTTCATGAACTATTCACGAACACTTATCGAACGGGTTTCCTTGTTCGTGTTCGCTTATTAAGGAAATGAACATGTTCATGAACTGTTCACGAATACTTATCGAACGCAAACGAACACAAACAAAATCAATGAAAACAAACAAATGTTCATGAACATGACGAACACAAAGAAGTCCATGAACACAAACGAATATACAAATGATCACATCTTATTTAGAATAAAATTAGTATTTTCATTACAAAATTTACCAAAAATAAATAAGCATGTAATATAAATATCCAAAAACACTTGACATAATTGTTATAAAGATAACTAACATAAAAATTAAGAACATAATCGAACACATTAACGAACACATTATCGAACATTCATGAACGTATATTAACGAACATAAACGAACACATTATCGAACGTTCACGAACATAAATGAACGAACACGGCTTGTGTTCATGTTCGTTCGTTTAACTAAACAAATGATATTTTCTTGTTCGTGTTCATTCATTTACTAAACAAACTTCCCGGCCGAACAGTTCATGAACTGTTCGCTAAACTTTCAGTTCGTTTGCAAACTAGTTGCAGATAGTGCACGGCTTGCAAAAGTGAGTTTTTGTATGTGAATGCAAGAAAGCTTATAACTAGCACCGATACCCACGGACCCGACCATGGATGTTCCCATATGCGAAAATTTGCTAGAGAGAATTGTCAATAACAAATCCCAAACACCTCACAGAACAACCCATCTATCTAAATACTCTTAAAACAACTTATCATCAAATAAAACATTAGACCAATTTAATAAGTAATCTCAAACGTACTTAAAAGACTTGGGTACTGCTAGAATCCGATTGATTTGTTGGGTGACATGGGTAAAGAAAAACTTATGTATTATATATCATGTAATACTATTTTTATGCGTTACATATGTATTAGACATCAAATTGAGATTGGTTCAACGAACAATTTAAAAAAGTAACATCAGTGACCAGATACTGCAGCAATAATCATAAATTATTGAGAAATACTAAATACAAACTAATTATAAATAACAACTTTCACCAAAAGTATAATCATATCTCCAAATCCCTTGTTTAAAATTACAATAAAAAATCAATTTACCTGCTCTTTACTCTGTTCTTTCCCCTGTTCTTTACTTTGATCCACCAATCCTTCTTGTTCACTATTAGTTTTTCCAGCTATAAGATCTCCAATCTTCCTAAACAATTTCTTCCGGTTGTAAAGTCCGTACATATAAAACCCCTGATCCTCATTCTCTTCTGTATGACTTCCATTACTGTTGTTTGAATTCACATTGTTATCCACCTCTTCAAACTGACCCGACTCATCCGAATCAGTAGAACCCGTTGCATCACGCCGATGTTGAGCTTTTGATTTTGGCGTTTGCGGTTCTGAGTTAGTATCGAAAACTGGATCATCATCTACAACAACTTGATTTGGATCAGCTACTTTATTAAACATGGTGTCATCTTCTTTGTTTAACACTTTCATGTAATTAAAATCGAAACTAAACCCCTGATGTGGTGTAGTTCTTCCATCTAAATGATCTTCATAAAGAGAAGAAACCGGGGAGTTGAAAACATCGGGTTGTTCTTTATCTTCGCATGGTTTATTAGCTTCGGCTTTTGCAGCTATAGAACTTTTGATTTCCATCAAGTGTTCATGATCCACGACTTCATGGATTCTTAATATCTCATTTTCTGTAGTGAGAAAGCGTAAAGATTCTTCCTTTTTGGCAAGCAAGTCTTTCAGTTCTGAGTTTTCAGCTCGCGCTATGTTGGAAGCATCCCTAGCAGCCGATGACTCGTTCATCGCTTGTTTGAGAATACCCCGTAGCTTGAAAGCTTCTTCTCTTGTGATTCTTATGGTGTTTTCGGCTGCTGCTAATGCTTCGTGTAGCTTATTGTTCTCTTGTTTAAGTGATGTGTTTTCTTCATCTGCTTTTCTTATACAACTTATAAATCCCATTTCTTTCGCAGTCCATGCCAAAATGGATTCATCAGCTTCTGATCTTAATCGTTCGGATGTGTGTGTTTGCAAGTCAAGTTTGTGGTTAAGTTGTTGGATTTCTTCTTTCAAATGTGTCACTTGTTCTTCGGATGATTTCAGCTTTGCTTTTGCAGTGCTGGCTTCTGTTGCTACTTCCCTTAAAGCTGAAGCTAAATCATCCATGGCTTTCTTGCTTTTCTCCTCTGCTTCTGTCGCTAACTTCACTTCGGTTTTCAGTATCGCGATTTCATCTTTCAGTGTTTTGGTTTCCAAACATGAACTGAGATTACCCTTTTGATCAAACTCATTTTTACTAACTTTCTGAAGGTTGTTTAGCTTCTCATTGAGTGTAATGACTTCAAGCTTTGATTCTTCTAAGTTGATC
Source organism: Flaveria linearis (assembly GCA_024085815.1). Taxonomy (NCBI): domain Eukaryota; kingdom Viridiplantae; phylum Streptophyta; class Magnoliopsida; order Asterales; family Asteraceae; genus Flaveria; species Flaveria linearis. The sequence goes on from CM044013.1 coordinate 35,235,105, forward strand.
TTAGCTTGCTCAAATTCTCGTGTCTGAAGCATCAACGATTCCAACATATTCGATTCTGATTTCTTCGTCTTCTCCACTTGATCTTCCAATTCAAGAATTCTTTTCTTCAACTCCTCTAAACATGCATCTCTTTCAGATAACTTAACCTCAAACACCTTCGCAGATTCAAGCCGATTGCTCAACAAACTGATCTCATTATCTCTCAATTCGATCTCCTTCTTCGAATTCGACAGTAAATCTTCAACACTCTTGAGCTCTAAAAACACTTGTTGAGCTCTATTAGGTGATAATCCTCCTTTACTCAACTCTTTAACCTCCTGAAGCTCATCAATCACTCGATCTCTTTCGGCTTCTACTTCATCTAACCTCTCTTTCGTGGTCTTCAATTCCTCTTCTAAACTACTCAATCGTTTCTGCATCATTGCAGCCTTCACAATCCGATTCTACGCAACAAAACCACAAATCATCATCACCAACACAATTAATCATAGCCTAATCACACAAAACTGTCAAATCGTATCATATATTCATGATTCTTCAAACTAACTAATCAGATTATACGTTTAAAACAATAAATACCTCAGATAAACTAACGGAATTGCGACCAACGGAAACTAGGGCTTCTTTATCGACTTGTGAAGCAAGTCCATCACCTCTACAAAACTTCGATCCAGAAATGCTTCTAAGCAGAAACGATGAATGCTTCTTCTGTCCGAATTCCATATAACCAGATCTACAAATCAACAAAGTTCATAACGAATTAGAAACTGAAACGATGAATCTAAATGTAACGCGTGATTTTGACCTGATTATAGACGATCAAACAAAACAACAGATATGGAGATAGAGGTTGAAGATGAAGTTGATACCTTGATTTGGAACGTAACATTGTGAAAGATTGATTGAGTGATTTGTGGAAAATGAGAAGAAATCGGAGAGAAAAATCGATGAAAATGGTTGAAATTCAGAGGGTTGAAGATTGGCGGGTGGAGACTTTGAACAAATGTTTACGATGAACCTTTATAAATCTTACATTGCTTCAACTTTGCTCCGTTACGTTTCTGAAAATCAAATATTTGTGAAGTACTGTTGAAGTATCATACATTTATAAGCAAATATTGGATTTTGAATAATTTAAACTATTATATGTTGACCAATAGTTTTTCATTTAATAATATAACCGGTGACATTTCAACTATAAATTTTGCTATCGATAACAATTTTGATAACATAATAGCCAAATGTTTACACTTGATCTGATTAATTTCTTTTATAACATTGACTATGTATAAAATGAAAAACAAACAAGCAAAATAACTATGAATTATTTATAATTATTATGAATTACAATTGATAATAAAAGGAAAATTTGTCATTCTCATTAATCAAATTATCAATATACATTATTATCGTTCAATACGTAATAGTCTCGCTTTTAAAATCATGTCATTTTGTAATCTTATATTATAAATTTCTTAACATGGTATATTATTTAATTTGAAATATGATAACATGTGTGCATTTAATTTTAATATTATTTTTCTTTGTTTTCTTATTACAACTTTTCGTGATGTTATAACGACAATGGGAGAATAATTATTAAATGGTATAAAATCGTATCTTAATAGTATGTAAATTTATATTTATGATTACCGAATATTAGATAGAATATCACAGGTTTTGAATTGGTTGAGTCTTAAATCACAACACAATTGGTTTGAAAGGTACGGATGAGATATTTGATACAGGCTTGTCAAAAACTCCAATCATGTCGATAAATAAGCTTTTGCTTGACTCCTGCTTTATACGCCATGACTAGCCTCACAAGTCTAGTCAAGTATATTTTTATATTAAATAAATATACGAGTTATTTGAAAAACAGTTGTAATAAAAGTATTACTATTCTTATTAAAGACATTGGTCGGTGGGGGTGACGGCAGGCGATTCGGCGACTTCTGCTTCCGTTTACCTTCGAGATCGGAGACCACACGCTTCTTCTCCGGCAAAGTCGCCGGAAGATTCTCCGTTGTCATCCATGTCGTCTCTATCATCCCTAAGCCATGGGTTCACTCCCGAACGATTTGAAGTAGAACCAGAGCCACAAGCGGAACTAGAAGCGTCACACGGATCGCCGCCGTTAGATCCGCTGCCGGAGTTGCCGGCGTAGAGGGTACGGTCGCCGGCGCCGGTGCCGATGGTCAACAGGTTCGTTCGCGACGAGACTCCGCCGATTACGAAAGCGGATCTCGGCGCACACGACGGATTCGTCAGACGGCCGGTGGCGGCGGAGGAGGAGGTGCGGACGGGCGGCGGTGGTCAAGGGCGGCGGTCGCGGCCGGCTCCGGCGAGAGGCAAGAGAGGTGGTGATGAAGGTTCGATGAGGAAGATAGCATTAGGGTTTAGGGTATTCGGATTGTTGTTCTGTTTGGTGTCGTTGTCGGTGATGGCGACTGATAAGCGTAAAGGATGGGCCGTTGATACATACTATCGATACAAAGAGTTCCGGTGACTCTCTATATCTCCGTCCGCCGTGTGAACGTATTTCAATGATTCGATCATTTTTTAGTTGTTTGATCAGAGTGTTTTTGATAACATTGGTGGATTTGCAGGTACTCTATGGGAGTGAATGTGGTGGGATTTGCATACTCTGTGCTACAGGAATGTGATTTAGCTTATCAATTGGCTACTGGTAATCAATCCACCAGACGCCACCATCTCCGTTACTACTCCGATTTTGCCATGGATCAGGCAAGTTTCTTGGTGGAGAAGATGATATTTTGATGTTCACTTAAAGTTTTAATTATCACTTTTGACTGTGTTAGTTATAGGAAAACAAGAGTATATCGGTCACTAGCATCAATGTAATACTCCATTTTCAGATAATCATATGTTGAATTAGGGTAACTGAACGCTGTAAACTGTTAACTGCAACTTGAATTGACAATGGTTGGATAATATTTCCATACTCGTGTCTAAACACTCTCTTAGAATGTTTTTTAGGGTCTAAACACTCTCTTAGAATGTTTTTTAGGTCAAAATCTTTTTGTCCTTTTGATAGTAGTGTTGTTTAAAGTTGCATATGCACTTAGCTTAGGAAAAGACTCTAATCCAAATGATATAACATTCTACAGAAGGTCCTAGATCCATGGTTGCATCATCTAATCTTAACGAAGTGCTATAAACCTATAAGATTTAATCTACACACACCTTTTCTCACCCTATGTATGATCATTTCTGCGTGAAAGCCATTTTTATCATTTGTTACAAGGAAAAACCTGTATTTTGGATTGTTTTGGTGATAATGATGATTAATAATGGATGTTTGTATACATTATATTACTTTCAAACTTTTTCTATTAGCTGGATAAGTTATTGCTAATTATAATAGTTCTTTTTTATTATATCTCTGGATTGTTAGCTTAAATTACTATTTTTATAGCATTTGTGTTTTGGTTGGACTTGGTTTAGGAATGACGCATGTTTACTTGACATGTTAGATAGGTTGGTGTTAGAAAAAAATTCATTTGCTTCTCTTTTGAGTTACTAGAATTCAATTTCATAGCGTTGTGTATAAAGATTATTTAGGATTGTTAAAGATATAGTCAATATATAGTTCCTAGAGTTTTGATATGGTTTATTGATTAGTGGAGTAAGTTCATATGGTTTTTAATTTCTCAAATTTGGAAAAATTGAAGATTGAATTTGATGCTACAATGAACCTCATTGAACAGTTTGATCATAAATATCACATTGGATCAGGCACGTATGGCTCATTAAATGAGATATATATGTTTGTCAGTTGCTTCATTATCTTTAATTTTTGGTTCTTAATTTGAGCGTAAGAGTAATCAATTTTAACTCATCTAATGCTGCAGTACCAAATTTTTTATGGTAAGTTATTGCAATCACTTTGATAAGCTTTAGTGTAACAGTTTGGAACATTAGTTGATATGTTGTGCTTGGTTAGTTGCATATGGATCGATTTTTGTTGTAAATGTGACGAGCCATTGGTAATTTTAAGAAATCTTTAGTGGATACTTTTAGCCAATTTGAACATCAATTTTAGCAACAATATTGATGCTACTTCTTTTTTACTTATAATCCAACACTATTTGTCTTGGTTTTGTCTTTGAGGGACAGGTCATAACATTAGATGGAAGTCAAGGTCAATAATAAAATATGCATCAACCTCCACAACCCATATTTGGGCGCAGGGTAATTTAGGTGGCGGTCTTGGAGGCAACATGACAAGATATACAACATACAACCATTGACAGTCATGCATCTTCAACCGAGTTAGTTTGTTATTGTGTAGTTTTTATATTTAGTTATGTTTAGTGCAGTGGTTTAGCCAAGTTGTAGTAGCTTTCTTTCACTATTAATCTCATTATGTTGGATTAATAGAGTTGTTAATTTTGAATATACAAACAACAAATCCCGCGGCATCGTGTGAGTATGTTTGCTAGTTATTTTTTAAATGATATTAGCTAAATAATATGTATATATAATTAATATTAACTATTCGAGCATAAGTTTGAAAATTATTAAAAAGCCAAACTTGAGCTTTAGGCATAGAACTTAAAATGAGTTGACTTCTAATTTTTTTTAAGTGAACTAAGTTGAACTCCAATTTAGACGGACTCGAACTCGTTTCAGCAAGTTTTCACCCCGGGATTTAATTGCCTAATTGTCTATGACAAAATAAAAGAAAAATATTCACCATCAACCTATAGCCAAACGTACCATAAAGTCCATAACATATAACAGTACCAAACCAGCTTTTCTCATTTATGGAACTTAATTGTGGTGCCATGTAACGTTAAGTTTCTCTCTCTCCTTCTCTCTCTCTCTGCTCCATCTCTCCATCTCCGGTCACCATCACCACTTCCGGTCTGCGGTCACCACCACCGGCGCCGGTCACCGGTCACAACCACCACCAACGGTAATCTTCATAAGGTTTGACTCCTCTCTCTCTCTGCTCTCTCTCTCTAAACATCTCTCTCTCCCTCTACTCTCTGCTCCCTCTCACTAACCCCCACCACCACCGGTCACCACAACCATCACCGCAACCGCCTACCCACCCCCACCCCCGCAGTCAGCCACCATCGTTGCATTCACCGTCACCCAACCACCTGACACCTCACCCTCGTCACCGTCACCCACAGCCACCTGCACCGCTGCCCACCCTCACCCACCTAGCCACCACCGCCACCATCGGCGACCCACAGCCACCTTCACTGTTGTCCACCCCCACCCACCTAGCCACCCACCACCCCCACCAGTGTCCACCCTCACCCACCTAGCTACCACCGCCACCACCGGCGACCCCCACCACCATCGGAGCCACCACAACAGTTACCTCCTCTAACCCTACCTACCACCGTCTCCACCGGTCAGCGAAAACCCGGACCAGTACCAGCAGCATAAACGAAGAACCCTAAATTGGGTGTACATTGGGTGAGATCGTTCTATCTCGGGTTTACATATCTGTTTTTACTCGTCTTTCATTATATCTTTAACTATACCTTTAGTTTATATCTGTTAGTTTAGATTGTTTGGCTGGGTTAGGGGTACCAGCATTCTGATTTTAAATAGCTACTTGTTCGTGTAATTTGGGTGAGATCGTTCCGTCTCGGGTTTTATCTCTGCTTCTAGTCTGCTCTATTTATATTTTTTCGTTTGGACTGATTGGACTGATTGGCTGGGTTAGGGGTACCAGCACTCTGCTTTTAAATAGGGATTTGATTGTGCCAGTCACATTGTCTTGTGATTGATATATTTCTGTTGCTGGTTGTAATTGTGTTCGTCTGTGTTTTGTTGACCATTGCATGTGTGACTGCTTTTGTTTATGCTTTATTAGTGTGGCATCCTCTTTTTAAGGTGTTTCTTGTCACGCTGGGTGAGTGAGGTATAATAGATAACAGGAGACATTATGTTGTCCCGAGATCATGTACGGTAACGAGAGATGCAACTACAGGGAATAAGGGTTATAAATTACGAGTGGCATCGTGAAATGTAGGAACACTTACTAGTAAGTTATTAGAGATAATAGATGTGTTAAGGATCCGTAAGGTTCAGATAGCGTGCCTCCAGGAGGCTAGATGGCGAGGTGGGAGGGCAAAGGAGTGTAATGGGTATAAACTATGGTATTCAGGGTCAGATGGAACAAAAAATGGAGTAGGTTTTTTAGTTGCTAAAGAACTTCAGGATAATGTAGTGGAGGTTAGAAGAATCAATGATAGACTTATGTTGTTAAGGATAGTAATAGGAGACGAAATAGTGGCTGTAGTTAGTGGGTATGCACCGCAAGTTGGATTAGGGGATACGGAAAGAAAGAAGTTCTGGGAGAGTTTAGATCACGTTATGGGAGACATACCCTAAGAAGAAAAAATATTCATAGGAGGAGATTTGAATAGGCATATCGGTAAGGACAACGATCATTTCCCGTTGGTGCATGGAGGCTTTGGGTATGGTCTGAGGAATGACGTCGGTAGGGAGCTTCTTGACTTTGTATTAGCGCATGAACTAAGCATCATAAATTCATTTTTCAAGAAAAGAGAATCGCATCTAATTACGTTTAGCAGCGGCGGGAGACACACACAGATAGATTATTTGCTGATGAGGAGAGAAGATCGTAGCTCGTGGAAGGACTGCAAGACAATACCGGGACAGACAGTAGTCACTCAACATCACATGTTGGTGGCAGATCTACGACTGAAGAGAGCAATTGTCCAACCAACTAAGAGAAGTAGACCTACGATCAGATGGGTACAACTCAAAGACGAAAAGATTACCATCTTTAGAGATAAAATCATCCAATGAACCTGAGTGGGCCACAGGAAGATGCCAACCAAAAGTGGGAGGCTATGGAAACTAGAGTCATTCAAGCAGCTAAAGAAACGCTTGGGACTACAACAAATAGGACAATCGGTCATAAGGAATCCTGGTGGTGGAACGAAGATGTACAGGAGAAGATAAGAATTAAACAACAAAGTTTTAGAGAGCTTTTACGCTGTAATAATGAGGAAGAACGAGCAGAACTAAAAGACAAATACAAACAGGCTAAACGAGAGGCGAAAAAGTCTGTGTCAGAGGCAAAGAACACAACATACGAGAGGATGTATAAGCGATTAGAGATGAAAGAGGGTGAACATGACATGTTTAAGATTGCCAAGGTAAGGGAACGTAGTAGACAGGACTTGAGATTGGTGAAGTTTATAAAGGCCGCGGATGGAAAGGTCTTGGTGAGGGAGAAAGACATCAAGGGGAGATGGAAAACTTACTTCGATAACCTTTTCAACATAACGAACCGTAATCAACAAACTGAGATCGATGAAACAACTCAAACGACGCAACAAAACAAGTGTTATTGTAGGAGCATCACAGTCGATGAAGTTAAGAGAGCTTTGAAGAAAATGGGAAGGGCTAAGGCGGTTGGGCCAGACAACATTCCGATTGAAATGTGGAAGTGCCTTGGAGATGAGGGCCTACAATGGCTAACGGACTTATTCAACACTATCTTTAAGACAGGAAAGATGCCAGAGCAGTGGAGAAGCAGTGTCATAGTCCCCATATATAAGAAAAAAGGAGATGTCCAATGTTGCTAAAATTACAGGGGAATAAAGCTATTGAGTCACACGATGAAGCTATGGGAAAGAATTGTTGACACGAGAATTAGACGAGAAACTCAGATAGCGGTAAACCAATTTGGATTTATGCCAGGACGCTCTACAACAGAAGTTATACACGTCATAAGGAGGATAATGGAGAAATATAGAGAAAAGAAAAGAGACCTACATATGGTATTCATTGACCTAGAGAAAGCCTATGACAGTGTGCCGTGGAAACTCATCTGGGAAAGTCTACGACACAGAAAGGTACCAGAGAGGTATATCAAAATAATAAAAGATATGTATGATGGGGCAAAAACGTGTGTACGAGCACCTATCAGAGACACAGACTACTTCCCGGTGGAAGTAGGACTCCACCAAGGATAGGCATTGAGCCCATTCCTCTTCACAGTAGTGTTGGACGAGATGACCAAGTCTATACAAGAGTCAGTCCCATGGTGTATGCTGTTTGCGGATGATATTGTCTTAATATCAAAATCTAAGACGGTGCTTAACGAGAGATTAGAACAGTGGAGAGCAGTACTAGAACGTAGGGGCTTAAGGATAAGTCGCTCTAAGACAGAATACATGCATTGTAACTTTAGTGGTGAGGCCGAAGAGGACACCAAAATCAGTATCCAGGGCATGGCGGTCCGCCGGACGTCTAGGTTCAAATAACTTGGCTCGTATGTACAGGAAGATGGAGAGATACACAGCGATGTAGCACACCGTGTACAATCAGGATGGTGCAAGTGGAGAGCAGCATCAGGGATTTTATGTGATAAGAGGTTCCCAGCAAAACTAAAGGGAAAACTATACAGAGTGGCAGTACGTCCAGCTATGTTATACGGCACAGACTGTTGGGCCATAAAGAAATCACACGAGAGACAAATAGAGGTCGCAGAAATGCGAATGCTGAGGTGGATGTGTGGACACATAAGATTGGATCGGATAAGAAACGACGTCTTTCGCCAGAGGCTAGAGGTGACTTGTATCACAGAAAAAATAAGAGAGGGAATATTAAGATGATTTGGGCACGTGAAGAGGAGAACGATGTCAGCACCTGTCCGAGCAGTAGAGAACATCAGCTTAGAGGGTAGGAGAAGTAGTGGTAGACCTAGGTTGACTTGGGACGAGGTTATTAGGAGGGATATGATAGACTTGCATTTTTTGAGAACATGATCGATGATAGAAGTGAGTGGAGGTGTAGAATTAAAATTAAGGACTTTTAGTGGGTTTTGTGGGTGGGAAGGGTATACGCTGACATATGGCCGGACCCCACACGTTAGGTGTAGTTTTCCTCATCTACCCTTTTTGGGTGTTACATGCCGTTTTTTATGAGCGCATTATCTAATTCTTCATGTGATATCTATCTTTGTGTTGTATGCTTTGTATTATGATTGTTATTGTTATTGCCTTTGTTAACGAGTCGGGGGTCTCTTCGGAAGCGGTCTCTCTATCTTTCTAGATAAAGGAAAGACTTGCCACCATATACCCCTCCCAGACCCTGCTCTTCAGCGGGATACACTGGGTATGTTTGTTTGTTTGTTTGTTTAATTGTGGTGCCATGTATATCGTTATAAGCGGTACCATTTCGATTGAGTATACATAGACATCCTAGTTTCGGTCGGAATTACAGATCATTAGAGAAAATAAAGCATAACGGCTTTCTTATAATGCTATAAGAATTAAAGCAAAGTTTAGTATATTTTTAAATTATACAAGTCTTATGACATGCATTATAATTAATTAGTAGTTCCTCGAGCTAGAGGGTGGACCTTGGAGCAACTGGTAAGGTTGTTGCTTTGTGACCTTGAGGTCATGGGTTCTAGCCGTGTAAACAGTTTCTTGCACAAAATTGTACAAGAAAATGTTGCGTACATCAGATCACTTCGCGATCCGGCCCCTCCCCGGACCCTGCGCAAAACGGGAGGTTCATGCACCGGGTACGCCCTTTTAGTAGTTCCTCGAGCCCGAAAGAGGTTGCTTATTTATTCAATAATATTTATGTTGATGTTGATGTTGATGTTGATGTTGATGTTGATGTTGATGTTGATGTTGATGTTGATGTTGATGCTGATACTAAAAGCGTTAGATGAGGGGGTGAATGTGAGAAGTTTACGTTAATCGAGGGCTTAAAAAATTGTAGAGTAATTGATTGCGGGAGATAACTGGCGTGTGATCTTGTCCAACGGGCAGCAAGCATTGTGGTGGGAGAACGTGAGTTTAGTCAACCATCCATAATATGGGCTCGGTCACCAATTTGGGCTTTTGGGTCTTTAGTCAAACAACTCGGTATTTGGCGTCGTTTGCTTTTTTTTAAAGAAAAATTAATGCCATGTTTACTAGATAATATTAGTAAAAGAAGATATTTGAATCTCATTTGGAGTAAAAATGCTCTAGGTTAAGTGAAGTGGTTTTTTATCGTGGGTTTTGAAATGGTTGGGGTGCGATTCTAGCTGAGAAACGAATAGGTGACACGATTAAGACAATATCACTCATTCGAACTAGGGTTGTATATTTGCCGTCCATTTATACTAAATATAGTAATGGTCATCGTTAGAGGTGCTCCAAAAATAACTGGTTAACCGAACCAAACTGAAAAAAACAGAAACCGAAACTGCTTAATGACCGATACAAGACTAACCAGTCCATAACTGATTCAAAGTGGTGGTTACACACCGATTTTAGTACTCAAAAGTGAACCGGTTTTTTAGGCTAGTTTTTAACTGATTTTTTTTAACTTACCCCCAAACCGGTTAGCCGATAACCATTAACTCGTATTCGTGAACAAAGTTGACTAGCGAGAGGTGTTGCATCAATATTGTTTTGCCCATTAAAGGTAGAATCTCTAACTTTGTTATTGAAGAATGTTTGCGTTTTGATCACTCTAATAACCCGAAATTGACAAGCTTGATTCAACAAATGCCTCACTCTCCTTATAATTACGTAAGTTGTACTTCTTATAGACATTATTTATTTAAAAAAGATGGAAAGAGGCTAAAAAAATAGTTAATTGAAGGTTTTGAAAACTTAAAACCAGTGTTAACTTAATCACTGATATTTGATCGACTCTGCATGGTTCACATAATTTGTACATTTGTGTAACTGCACATCACGATACGTGACAAATGATGAAGCGTATCATTCAGATTTTTGGATGACCACAAACTGGGCAAAATTTATTTTATATTTTAGATGGTGTCATTCAGACTTATAAATTACAACATATTTTTTTTTCTCTGTTGATAGAGCCTCAAATAATAAGTACGCCGATGAGAATTTAAAACTAAAATATACACATATTTGTAATGGTGTTTTTTTTCATAGTTTATGTGTTGCACACCTTATTAACTTGGTTGTACAAGATGAGTTAAATGTTCCTCGAATTATAAGTAAAAGACTTTTTTTTTAAATACGTTACACGATGTTTTTTGGGCCTATAAAGCAATTTGATAATTCTTCTTGCACCAAGCGTGAGGACATGCTAGACGTTTGAAACATATATAGCCGTGAGTTATAAAATTACATTGTTATGAATATAAACGTTGAATTTTAAATCGCAAAGAATTTTACCTTTTTATGGGGTCTTAATTGGTACTTGAACGAACGGAACACATGATTCTGGTAAAGCGTTATCATGTTTTTGTTAAAAAGTATTTTGGAAGGTGTTGCACATGTACCAGTAAGCATTTACAAAGCTAGGTTTAGAATCAAGTTTATATTGAAACATAAATAAAAATAACACGAATCGGTATATTCGAAATTTAGAAATATAAATTATATATCGATAGTTATAAAAGAGAATCAAGTAGTATAAAAAGATAAAATACTATATTTGAGCCAAGTTGATTTCAAATAACTTTTATATCAAAACGTACATAAAAATAAATACTTCATACCGTTGTCTTAGGAACTTTATAAAAATTTATCTTGAAAAAGTAATAAGAAAAAAAACGAAAATACACTAATCCCGCATTACAATATCAAATTAAGAAAAGGTAATAAGCATTTAACACTTATACATTTTGTGTTATAAAGACTTATACTTTACCGTTCATCGAAACATAGAAAATATAGGAAGACATAACAGAACGTCAGCATGCACATACAAGTCACATCCCACTCCTTTTTCTTTTAAACATTCATTAATTTTTTTATACGTAATTATCTGTTTTTAACTAATTTATTGTAAAATCAAACATTTTTAAATCTTTTTAACGAGTACGATATTGCTGGATTAGAAAACAACGTGAATCAAGTGTTCATAATTTCTTATACGTAAAGCTTTATGTGTTTATGAATTGGAAAATTTTTATAGTATTATAAACCGGATGATTTTATAGTGTTTTAAAGATGAATAATTTTTAGTGTTTTTTAACTATACGTTTATTTGTGTTTTTGAACTGAGCAATTTGTGGTTTAAAAAACTTCAAGCAATTCAGTTTATATTCTAATTTTTTTTTGAACGGCGACTTTCATTTTTTGAGTGACAGTATCATCTCCGACAATTCGGAGACCCATCACCCCTCATACCTAATCACTACGTTGTCTGAACCGGGCCCGCGGGTTCAGAGGAAGGGGCTGGCGTTCCTCAGGAAACCATGGAGCCTACTGCCACTTGACAATAGTTGCGCCGCTACACGAGCCGAAACCCGCTAGCGTAACGCACTCCGGGACTAAAACCCGAGTTGGCTCGGCTCGAACTCACGAAGTGAAATTCACAGCTTCATGACCTCCTAATTTTCAACAAAAGATTGTACATATGATTCTTAATGGCAAGACGACTATGAAACATTTTTAATGTTTTTACAAAGTGTGTTTCCAGATACTTTTTGGTTTCGTTTCGTGACACAAACTTCTCTTTTATTTTTAACTATATTAGATATGGTATTACTGCAATGGTATTTTATGTTTCCCTATATACATTGAATTTCCGTTGTAGCACAAGATTAAAAAAAAAAAGAAAAAGGAAAATGTCATAGACTTCATGTAACAATCAATCTTTTTAAATCTTCTTTGACTTTTTTCTAATTTCTAAATAGGAATTTTATGCTTAGACACAAGTTATCAAAGTTTTATCAGTTTGATTTTGCCATGTAATGGAGCAACTGGATCCATATGAAAGTAAATATTTTTGGCTAAAGAGTGGTTGTAGATTGACTCCCACCATGGTGGCTTTAAACAATAGGAACATTCACGCTCATTGGATCAACGTATGCTTTGTGGTAATGGTCCTAACACAGTTGAGCATGTTCTCACTTCTTGCTTAATCTCCTTAATAGTTGTAACACATTTGAAAATTTTACACATAAAATGATAGATTAAAAGGTCCAAGGTTAAAAAATAAAATTTTAGAAAAGTAGGGTTTTGACACTAGTCGTGGACCGCACGACTAGTAGGCTTAACATTCCGCTATGGACCCAACCAAAGGAATTGAATTTAAATAGCGGACCGCTATGCCATCCTTGGGAATTGTTTGGTGTTCCGTTACGTGGTCACCAAGCAAAATCCTTGTGGACTACCACATGGTATGCTGACGAGGATAGGGAGAAAGACATGTGTCATCCTCTAGTGGCACATGTCCATTGACTAAGCATCTGGCGTCGACACATGACATGTTTTGATTGGTTTTGGATTGTTTCAGTCGCTAAGGATTGGTCGCGTACTGCAACCAAGATTCTTAGGCGGTCCACAATAGTGGGGTCAAGCAGCCTATAAAGCTTTGCATTTGTAAAATAAATTTTGTTAAAATTTAAGAATCTTATCTTCACTTTGAGATTTTATACCCCTTAATTACCCATTTAGGCTACCATTATACCTCCATAAGCTTAAGGATCTTTAGTAAGGTGCTTTTTAGGATTCTAGCGAACTTTAAGCCATGATCTGTAGTCCTTTATTGGTAGGCTATAATTAAATAGACAAAGGGTGTTGGTGCTACCAAGAAGATGTAGTGATCTGAGTTGGTGCTACCTTTAGTGGTACACAACTGATCAGCCTTCATTCCTTCACAGGAATGAGTTGGATATAAACTTGAACTCTTGGTACTAGAGTTCATGGTTGAATCCATAGTCTTCATCACTTCAAACCCTGTAGAGATAAACACTTGTTTCCGCTTGGAGTTGAAGGTGGCCTTGATCTCTTGAGCTTTCTTTTGATCTCCTTTTGGCTACTCGGATCAAGTTCTTTCTCTTTGACTTTGTCATCCCTATCTTGATCCTCTCCTTAGGAAAATAGTGACCCTTGTTAGGATAATATTCTTCACTCTTCACAGATCTATCCTTCAGTATATCCTCTTCATCCTCTTTATTACTGGGGTCTATGGATGGAAGCTCATCTTGACCAGTTCCACACCTAGAAGATCTTATAGATAATAGAGTGTGTGGAGGAGCTATCTCACTAGATCCTAATCCCAGGTTGTTCTGATAACATAATTTGGCATGTAGGGATGAGGATATTATGTTCTTGAAGGTCTCTTCTTCAAGAACACGTCTCTCTGCCTTGGCTTTGATGATCACAAGCTCAGCCTGTCACTTAGTTAACTTAATGATGAGATCCTTAACTTGAGTCCTGTAGTTGGTATGTTCATGTTTGAGAGTTGAAATGGTTTTCTTTAAGTCTTCTATTTTTAACTTATACTTATTTTTTGCTCTTTTAAAATCAGATTTTAAGATGTTCAAGGACTCAAGATCATATCTCATCTCTAAGTTATAGGACCTATATTTATTTACTTTAGCAATGCATTCTGGAGTACAAAGATGTTCCAATACCTTGGATTCATCAAGATCTACCATCAGTGCTTGGTTTGGAGACACATCTTCAACCTGGAACCCAATCGAAGCCTCGTTCTTCGACAGCAACTGCAGCTTGCTGCTTAGGCTTCTCAGTGTGTGGAGTTCCCTCAGTGTAGTTTGGCTTGGGTTGTGCTTGGCCACCATTAGTCCTGGGTGCCTTGCACTCCCTAGCAAAATGTGCCATCTGGTTATAGTTGTAACACTTCACTTTGTTTTTGTCCAATCCAAACTTTCCACTGGACACATTGTTGGGAAACTTCCTCCATGTCCTCTTGTAGAATTTCTTGGCTTTATGAGTGAGAAGAGCCATCTGTTGGACTATCTTCATATACTCCAGATCATCTGGATGGATACAGTCCAAATCTTCAAGGGTGAAGAGGAAGTTGCATGTGCTTTCATCATGAGACATAAAGGCTTGTGATGAGCTTGTCTCTTGGAATGGGCTTCCTTGGATGTACCTCTTCCTTGGTGTCTCTGGGAAGGTGATGAAAGGACCCTTTGGTGAGTTGTTAGGGTAAGAGATAAGATGGTGTTGTGGTTCTCTTTAATCCCTTTCAACCACATACAGGGCAGAACTCTGCTGATTGCTGGAGTTACCAGATGGATTTTGCATGTTCATCTCCATCTGTTAGCTACTGAGAATGCTATATAACTCAGTAAGAGTGAGGGTCTTGAAGTTTTCAGTCCTCTTAATAATCACAAAGCGTGTGTCCATTTTCTAGGAAGAGAGGACATAAACTTCCTCATAATATCCTTGTTCTCCAGCGTTACTCCAACATCCACTAGAGTGTCCACAATCTCAACATACCTGAAGTATTGTTGAATCATGGTTTCACCTGTTTTGAAGGTAAATCTAGAAATTCAAGGGATTGTCGTTAGTGTGGAAGGAAGCATAAGGGAGAATGTGGGGTCATATGTGTTACCACTGTGGAAAGATGGAATATATTGCTAAAGATTGCCAACAGTTGAACAAGTCTTTTAATTATGGGGGCATAGGACATTTCAGTTGTAGTTTCAAGAAGTCCAACCCTATTGGTGCAGGGGTTAGGAAGAAAGATGACAAGAAAACTAGTGATAAGAGAAAGGCTAAGGCAAGGCCGTTGATGATGAGTAAGGAAGAAGCCAAGAGTTGGTTGGATGTGATGTTAGGTATGTTCTTGGTCAATGATGTGCTTGCCTCTATTTTGTTTGATTTTGGTGCAAATAGGAGGTTAATAGCTTCTTTATTATTTAAAGTGCATAATTGTATTGGTAAAGAGGTAGATAATACCTTTGAAGTAAAGCCTGCTATTGGTAAGACTGCTAAGATAACAAAGGCAATAGATGATTGAAGAATATAGAGTTGGAAGGTCATAGTTTTCTTGTTAGGTTGCATGTTATGACCTTAGGTGGATTTAACATAGTTTTGGGTATGCATTGGTTAGTTGCATATGGAGCTAATTTAGCATGTCATAGAAAATGATATGTTTGATAGTGCTTGAAGGTAGTCCAGTCACGGTTTGTGGCAATAAAGCACACATGGTTCCAAAAATGTTTGTGATGACAAAGTAAGAAAAGTTTATGATGTGAGGGCGTGAAGCTTCTCTGGATAATGTGAAAGATGCTAAAGCTGAAACGTTACAGTTGACAGATGTACCCTCGGTGTGGGCTTTCTTGGATGTGTTCGTTGAGGACCTTCCCTGAGTACCACTTGGTCGGGAGTTAGAGTTTTTGATTTATTTATTACTAGGATCTCAGTTTGTTTCCAAAGGTTGTGTCATTTGACCCCGTCAAAAATTAAAGAATTAATGACCCAGCTACAAGACTTTCCTACAACGAGTACATGCATCCATACACCATAGAGCATTAGTTGATTGCTTAATTAACATCTAAATTACAATAACCCAATCCAGATCTTTTTTACTCGTGAGGTCATTCCCTTGATTCTATTCATTTGGAGGGAATCCACGTAGCTACTCGTTAGTGCTACAAGGGGGATGAATCTCAATTCCTTACGATGTCATCTCCTATCAAAGCCCCCTATAACCACTAAAGTTAATCTCAAGTGTTACATAGGACCATTATATGAATGTCTTAAAACAATACTAGTTATACAGTAATTTCGAGGACTAAATTCTTTAAGTGGGGAAGAAGTGACAACTGATGTGCTCTAAATTATATATAAAACCCTATCAAAAGCACATCAATTGTTCCTTAATATCTTCCTTAAAACGATGATTATGTATTTAAAATCGTTAAATTGTGTTTTCAGGTGTTGTAAAGGGAAAGATGGACAAAAGAAGCATATTTAACAAGAAAATTGAAGAAATCCGAGCTTTCAAGTCCAAGCATAGGGTCGTGCCTCATTAAGCACGCCCCCATGTCTTGCCTGAAACACACCCCCGTGCTAAATTTGGCACACCCTTGTGTTTGGACATCTGACAGGACAAAAAGTACTGTCTCCTAAAAGTAAGCACAGGATTATGCCCTATGAAGCATGGTGCCGTGCCCATTTGTCACAGGGTCGTGCCCAATGTGAGTTTAGTATTAGTAATGATCAATTAAAACTGAATCTGTGCAAAAAACCATTATCAAAATATATATACGTTTCACATGCATCAAGTTTTTGGCGCCGTTGTAGGGGACACACGACAGTTTTGAAAGACAATCTAAATCTTTGACTATCTTGTTTATACCCTGTTAATATATTTTTGTTCAAATTTATTTTAATTTTTATAGATAGTTTGCTTTATTTAGTTTAATTATATTTGCTTGATTCATTCTAAGCCTTAGTTAGTTTATGCTTTCTTAAGTTAGTGTATGTCCGACTCATCTAGTCCTGAACTTGTTTTGCCTCTTTCGGAATTCGAACGAATTTTTCGACAAAGTTTACGCGAAAGACCATAACAGACAACAATGATCATCGAAGAAGACACTTCGGAAGATACGCCATCCGAAGAAGACATGGCTAACCAATACGAGGAAAAGAATATGACACATTATGCCACACCGTCAATCGATGGTTACGAGTCTAGTGTTGTCCAACCAGCAATATCGGCCAACAATTTCGAGATTAAGTCTAGTATTATCCAACTCGTAGAAAACTCTGTTCAGTTTCACGGATTGCAAGATGAGGACCCTAACGCTCATATCTCACGATTCCTTCGTATCTGTGCAATTTTGAAAATCAATAACTGTTCAGACCACGCTATTAGACTAAGACTTTTTCCATTTTTACTTCGAGGCCAAGCCATTGACTAGCTTGATTCACTTTCGCCTGGTTCCATCACCACATGGGCAGAAATGGCTGAACAATTCCTGTTGAAATACTTTCCACCCGATCGCACTGCCAAATTGAGAAGCAGCATCACAAGCTTTCGCCAAGACGATGATGAATCATTACACGCAGCATGGGAGAGATACAAAGGTCTCCTTTGGAGATGCCCACATCAGGGACTTGATCTGTGGCTGTAGTGTCAAATGTTTTATAATGCAATCAGCGGAGCACACAAACAAGCTGTAGACCAAAGTGCGGGAGGAGATTTCAGAAGTGTCACTCCAACAGAGGCATACCAAGCCCTAGAAAGAGCAGCTAAGAGATCTTGCTTATAATCCCTTAAGAAACAAACCCAGTTCTAAAGGCATTCATCAAGTAGACTTTGAAACACTAATTGCAGCCCAGTTAGAAGCCCTAACCAAACGATTTGAACAATTGCAAGCCGAACTGAAGAAAACTCTAACACGATGCAACACATGCAGAAATTCACACAAGACCAATGAATGCCTACAAGGTATTATGATAGTTGAAGATGTTGACTACGTAGGAAGCCCAAACAACTCATACAACAACAACTCAAATTAGAGGAGCAACTCGAATTACAGAGAAGCTGGTAACAACCAATCATTATCTGGATTCAACCATAGGCCATCTTACCAACAACAGAAACCACCATACCAAGGTCCAAGCAGCAGTAACCAAGATCATGGAGCATCATCAATGGTAGACTTACTACAGCAATTGTTGTTAACCACACAGTCTACAGATAATACATCCGGAAACCTAAATGAAGAAATGAGGAGAGATTCCAAAGAAAAGAGGCTGACATCAAAAGCAATAAAGCATCATTACAAACCATTGAAAACCAAGTAGGTTAGATTGCACAACAACTATCTGCAAGACCCCAAGGTGCCTTGCCTAGCAACACTATGACAAACCCTAATGCTCAAGTCAAAGCCATCACCACAGAAGTGGCAAAATAGCTCAAGGTGATCCACCTGCATTACAACCTATTCTTGAAGTAACAGAACTCAAAACTCCAAGTAATGCAAGTGACAAGCAAAAGCAACTTGTTGTTGTTGAAGAACCATCCAAGAAATACATACGACCGCCACCCTATGTTCCACCACCTCCATGTCCCGGCCGATTGAGACAACAACAAATGGAGGCACAATATGGCAAATTCCTGGGGTTGTTCAAGCAACTCCATATCAACCTACCCTTGATAGAAGCCTTAGCCCAAATGACAAATTATACTAAGTTTTTAAAGGGTGTATTGTCAAGCAAAAATAAACTAGAAGAGTTATCACACGTAGTTTTAAATGAGGAATGCTCAGCAGTTCTTTAAAAGATGATAGATCCAGGGAGTTTCACCATACCTTGCCTAATAGGAAATCTTTCTGTCAGCAACGCGTTAGCTGATTTGGGTTCCAGCATTAACCTTATGCCCTGTGCGGTTTTTGAAAAGCTAAACTTAGGTGAACCTAGACCTACCCGTATGAGCATCCAATTAGCTGACTGTTCTGTTAAATACCCAAGGACATCGTTTAAAATCTCTTAGTTAAAATCGACAAATTCGTATTTCCTATTGATTTTGTGATCCTTGACATGGATGAGGATAAGAATGTTCTTCTTATCCTAGGTCGACCTTTCTTAGCAACTGCTCGAGCTCTCATCGATGTTTGCACCGGAAAACTCACGCTCTGAGTGGATAAAGAGGAGGTGACATTCGACATAGGACAATCCATGAAATATCCTCAACATCATGATGATTCGCTCTATTATATTGATGTATGCGATTCAATCATAAGCTGTCATTTGAAGAACACTCGTGAAATTGAAGCTTGCAACACTCAATTAATAGAAGTCCAAACCACTGAACCCATCTGTGAAAATCAAATAATTTCAGAACTAGAAGTTGATGAAACATCATCTTATCAAGAAGCATTTGAGATCATCAAACAAGAACTGGAACTCAAAGCCAAACCTTCTATCGAAGACCCTCCAAATTTAGAGCTCAAAGAACTTCTATCTCATCTTGAATACGCTTTTCTTGAGAACACATCTCAACTTCCTGTCATAATCTCATCCTCCTTATCAAATGATAAGAAGAACAAGTTGCTTAATATGCTCAAGGCACAAAACGAGCAATTGCATGGAAAATCATGGACATCAAGGGAATCAATCCATCCTTTTGCACTCATAAAATATTGATGGAGGAAAACTTCAAATTCATCATTCGACCTCAAAGATGATTAAATCTAAGCATGCAAGAGTTGGTGAAGAAAGAAGTAATCAAACTGCTAGATGCTGGTTTGATTTACCCTATTTCTGATTCGCCTTGGGTCAGTCCCGTCCAAGTTGTTCCAAATAAAGGAGGAATGACTGTTGTAACTAACGAAAAGAATGAGCTCATTCCAACTCATACGGTTACAGGATGAAGAGTTTGCATCGACTATCACAAACTAAATGACGCCACAAGGAAGGATCACTTCCCTCTGCCTTTCATTGACCAAATGCTTGAGAGACTATCTGGAAAAATGTTCTATTGTTTCCTAAATGGTTTCTCAGGGTATTTCCAAATTCCCATTGCTCCTGAAGATCAAGAGAAAATGACATTCACCTATCCATATGGCACTTTTGCTTATCGGCGAATGCCTTTTGGATTGCGTAATTCCCCTGCTACATTTCAAAGATGCATGGTAGCAATTTTTCACGAGAGGATTGAACACTCAATGAAAGTTTTCATGGATGACTTCTCCGTATTTGGAAACTCATTTGAACAATGTCTTGAAAACCTGGAAAAAAATGTTGGTTAGATGTGAAGATTCTAACCTTGATTTGAATTAGGAACAGTGCCACTTCATGGTTACTGAAGGAATAGTGTTAGGACATAAGATCTCTCGAGCAGAGCTCGAATTCGATCAAGCCAAAGTTGACACTAGTTTTCAAACTTCCACATCCTAAAACCGTAAAAGATATTAGAAGCTTCCTAGGTCATACAGGATTCTATCGTCGTTTCATCAAAGACTTCTCAAAAATCACACGACCAATGGCCCAACTTCTTGAGAAAGATGCACAATTCATATTTTCCAAAGAATGCATTAGTGCATTCGATTTGCTAAAAGAGAAACTGGTCACCGCTCCAATCATGGTTTCCCCTGATTGGATGTTATCATTTGAACTCATGTTCGATGCAAGAAATTTTGCGGTAGGAGCCGTACTAGGACAAAGGAAAGACAAGCAATTCCACCCAATTCACTACGCGAGCAAAACTCTAAAGGACGCACAAGAAAACTACACCACCACCGAGAAAGAGCTTCTTGAGGTGGTTTTCTCATTTGACAAATTCCGCTCGTACTCAATCCTTTCAAAACAATCGTTTACACCGATCATGCAGCCCTTCATTATCTGTTCAACAAGCAAGATGCAAAGCCGAGATTGATTTAGTCGATACTTCTGCTTCAAGAATTTGACATTGAAATTCGCAACAAGAAAGGAGCGGAAAATTTGGTAGCCGGTCATCTCTCTCGTCTTTAAAATTCAAGTCCTTCATAAACTAAGGAATTCAAAATAAACGATAACTTTCCTCATGAATTCCTTATGAACATCCAATCCTTAATCGATGAACATACTTGGTTTGCCAATTTCACAAATTACTTGGCAAACGGAATTTTACTCAAGGGAATGATTTATCAGTAAAAGAAGAAATTTTTTACTGACATTACGCATTACTATTGGGAGACCTGTATCTATTCAGAGTCGGTGCACACCAACTTATACGAAGATGTGTATATGGAAGTAAAGCGCAACAGATCCTAAGGCACTATCATGAAGGACCCACAGGAGGACACCATGGAGCAACCCTAACAGCCAGGAAGGTCTTTGACTCTGGGTTTTACTGGCCCACGATCTTCAAGGATGCTCACAATATGGTACGCACCTATGATGCATGTCAAAGAGCAACCAACATCTCAACATGGGATGAGATGCCTCAGAAACTCGTTCAAGTATGCGAGGTATTTGATATATGGGGTATTGATTTCATCGGACCATTCCCGGTGTCATTTGGAAATTGTTACATCTTGGTAGTAGTCGATTATGTCTCAAAATAGGCCGAAGCTCAAGCCTTACCTACCAATGATGTAAGAAACATTGTCAGATTCCTTAAGAAATTATTTTTTCGATTTGGTGCTCCCAAGGCTTTAATCAGTGACCGAGGAACGCATTTCTGTAACAACCAGCTTGAAATAGCAATGGCTTGTTATGGAGTAAACCATCGCTTTGCAACTGCTTATCATCCACAAGCAAATGGGCAAGTTGAAGTCACTAACCGAGGCATCAAACGAATCCTTGAGAAAACCATAGGACAAAATCACAAGGATTGGTCTACCAAGTTAGATGATGCATTATGGGCTTGTCGAATAGCCTATAAGACTCCCATTGGCACCACACTGTTCAAACTTGTTTATGGAAAGTCATGTCATCTACCTGTGGAATTGGAACATAAGGCCTATTGGGTACTTAAAGCAGCAAACCTAGACCAAGGCCTTGCAAGAAAGAATCGGTTTTTTACAAATCCATGAACTAGAGGAACTGAGAGAACAAGCATACGAAAACACTGTTTAAAAGGAAAAGACAAGGAAATTCCACGACTCTCGATTAAAGAACACAAACTGATTTCATGTGGGAGAATGTGTCTTACTGTATAACTCTCATTTACGTTTATTTCCTGGAAAGCTGAAATCACATTGGTCTGGACCTTACATGATTAAAAACGTGTTTCCAAATGGTGCCATCAAAATCGACAACCATAACGGTTTAAGTTTCATAGTGAATGGTCATCGTTTAAAACCGTATAACGATGAACCAACCAATATTTTCTCAAAAGAATTACACCTCCGCCTTGACGAAGACTAAGTGCAGGGATAGGTCGCGCCGAAGACCCGAAACTTTAACACGACACCTGTACATAGATTTTCATTAAAATTTTAACTTTTTGTAGGACTCACAAGCACAAACATGGGATCGTGCCTCATGAAACACGCCCTGTTCCTCTGCAAACAATTTTCCACGATCTTCGCTGATGACTCTGGAACATTGCAGGACGAATTTAAGATGTTTTCTAACAAACACGGGGTCGTGCGTAGCTAAGCATGCCTCCGTGACCAAATTTCACGACCTGTGTATAAATACCACACTTGTTCCAAGCTTTCACCACACTCATTTCTGCTTAAAACCTCCTAAAAAGATGAAATAATCAAGTCACGGAAGCTCTAGCTGGAATCCTGCAAAGAAACCGTGTTCCGAAACACGAGAACCAACAACGCAAGAATACTTCATCAAGCTGCATGAACTGATCAAACAGTTGACTGAGATGAACCTTATTGCATCTCAACGCCTAGGTGAACTCATCCAAAAAGTTCAAGAAATGGGCGAGGAACTCGTCTCTATCAATCGTCAGCTCGCGGAACTAAACAACCGCACTTCACACTATCCCATCCCGAACCTTCCACACCAAATGTGTGGAGGCTTCTTTTAGAAGCATTGTGTTATGTGCGCTAGTGCGCATTAAGGAGTCTGGTTTTGCTGTTTCAGATTCTCGACTTTTAACGTATTATGTAACCATAGGAACTAGGGAAATGTAATTGTCATTTGGCTTGTTTTAATTAACTCTAGGACTAAGTTCGTAGCTTTTCTGATGATTTGAAAGTGATAAAACTTAACTGGGTAAATTACGCAACGTGCAAAATTGAAAAACGAAACAACTAAAGACCGAAACCGAGCAACACAAGGGGAGCACGCCCCCGTGCCTACATGGTCACGCCCCCGTGCTCGACATAAAATGACACCATCTGACTTTGTGCAGCCATTTGTCTTGTTCCCCATCAATTCCCATCGATAAAAGTCGAAGGAAAACCTGGAACAACCCGTATTCACTCCTATTTTCATCATTTTCTCCATTTTTCTTTCTAATTTCCAAGAGTTCTTCTAATGCTTCAAGGTGTAATTGTTCAACAAGGTTAGTGTTACTAATTCCTAGCATAATGATGGTTATTTACATATAGTTATGTGATTAGGTCTCTAAACTACCAAAATCCTAACAAATTATATGTAAATCTTGTAATTCAAAGCTCATGGAATGATTAATAAGTTAAATCTTCTTGTTCATGTTCATCCTTGTAGTTGATTAGTAGTTAATTACCATGTTTAGTTAGTTATTAGTGTGTTTTTTCTTTTCATTATTAACAAGACTATCTTCATAATTTGTGGTTGAATTATTGTTAAGCATATTCAAGTTACAAGAATTCAATTGTCAAACATATAGTGATTAAACACTATATATATATATATATATATATATATATATATATATATATATATATTAGTATCTTGAATTATTAACATGACTAAAATAATACATGTGTAATCTTTGGTTTTTCAAGCAAGAAAATGTTAAACCCATGCTTAATCAAAGGTTTACAAACAAAACCACGCGCTCAAGTTGAAATTTCACACCTCAAAATATTAGCCGCACCCCCATGTTTCAAAAGACACACCCCCATGTTTAACAATTTTTTCTTGAAAATTAAACGTGTTAACAAATTTTAAAAAAATGGTGCCATGTCTCTTGAAACCTATTTTTATCCCTAAAATAAGTAAACTATTCCAAAAATCTGCTTTGTATATGTTAACTGACTTGTCAAAATTTCAGGATCATAAACCATCCATATTTGTAATTTGGAGGAAACCGTGAAAGATAGTGTCGTGACCGGTTACAAAGACTCTTGCAAAGGGCTGAAAAGTCATATTTGCAAGCCGATGAGGAAACCTTGGGGCTGTTGGATAGCTCGAAAGATATAACAATTTATTGAGTACTCAGTGGAAACATTTGTTTTCATAAAACAAACCTTATGTTTATCTACCGCACCCCACCCCATCGTTTGGTAAGATCGTTCCATACCGTGTTACATTTCTCATTTCTAGCTATTTGTGTTGAAGCATATATTGTCATATATAGTGTGTCCGTCGCTTGTCGAATAGTCTAGGCTTAATGTAATACACCTGATATGTTGTAAACACATGAAACTGGGTCATTCGCAGGGGCATATGCGAATGAGACTCAGTCGTACGACTGAGCCATGCAAATGGACCAGTCGTGCGACTGAGAGATGCGATTAGGCCAGTCGTACGATTGAACCAATCGCATGGCCCAATCATACGAACGGGCCCAGTCGCATCTGATATGGGTTGAGGCCTATAAATACCAGTTTCATTGTGTAGAGAGATAAGGTTTGTGCCCGGAGCCTAGGGCTGCCGGATGAGAGGGGAGATCATGCTCGATCTCCCTTGCCAAGAGTCTTGATTCTTATGTTGTAACGAGCTTGTAATCATTAGGTTTTATCAATGAAACCAATTTTTGATAGTTCGTGTTATAGATTTGACTTTTGGTTTTGGTTGTTTATCCTTCCGTCAAGAACACGCTCGGATGTTTACCGATCTAGTGACTTCACAATTGGTATCAGAGCCGGTTACTGCTGGAATGATCTAACAATCATTCTAGCAACCTGAGCTCTTGATTTCTGGATCTATTTCAGGTTCTTTGACGTTAAACCCACTTTGTGTTCTTCATGTTTTGCTCAGATCTGGTTACGTGTGGTGCTTCTATGTAAAAATCAAACTCGAAACCACGTTCCCATCACCCCTGCGAATCTTATGATGTCTATTTCGGTTCGGTTCATGTAAAATTCATCAGATTAGGGTTTTTGGCGGCCATGGCAGCTGTAGATCTGAAAATCTGCGTGCAGACCCGTTCGTACGACTGGACCATTCGTACGACTGGACCATGCGACTGGACCATCCGTACGACTAGACCATCCGTACGACTGGACCATCCATACGACTGGACCATGCGACTGGACCATCCGTACGACTGGCATGCGACTGGCATGCGACTGGACCAGTCTTTTGACCAGTCATAAGACTGGACCAGTCTTATGACCATTCATGCTACTGGACCAGTCTTATGACCAGTCACACTACTGGACCAGTCTTACGACGATATCATTCGTATTATCAAATCACACAAATGTGATAATTGTACTCCATGTCATACGAATGAACGGCGTTCTAGAAAAAAAAAAGGGTCTGGAACTACCGTTTGCACAGATTTGAGGATGAGCAAAGCACATTCACCTTGAGGTTATTTTGTCAAATAAGTTCGATGGATACCCCATTATTCATTGGATTTCCAGAATAGGTGATTGTAGTGAGAACACAAAAGAGAGAAGAGAAGATGTCAGCAGTCGGTGCTGATTTTGTGGGATAGTCAAGAGCATCTGACTATTTATGGGCCAATCAAGTTATATTTATCCACACAGAGAGGATTCTCATTCTTAGGGGGAATCCATGTATAGAGAAATTGAAGACGCAATCAGAAAGTGATGATGTGAGCAGGTTTCTGATGATGAATCTACGTGCATGCTGATTTGTTTGATATTGTCAGCTGTGGATTGGAACCTTCAACCTTTTGCCCAATACACCGTATGAAGACGCCAGGAGAGCACAATGTTTATATATTAGGATATGCTGAATGTGAGGGGGAATTTCTACAGTTGTTACTGTTAATCAGGTTAGACTGTGTGAAGATTGAAGCAATGGAAAATTGTTCATGTCATTATCTAGAAAAATCAGTCATATGGGGAATCTTACTGCTATGATGGTGTTCTGCAAAGTAAACGAAAGCTATTGTGCCTAAATTCATTTTCAGGGATACTGTAGCAACCTGACGGATTGGCAACGTTGGCTAATATGGTTTTTCATTTGATTCTATTAGAAACCAGAGCAAATATTGACTGAAGATTGTAAGAGGTGTTATCTACTATTCGCAAGCAACGTCCAAGGGGGAATTAGTTGAAGCATATATTGTCATATATAGTGTGTCCGTCGCTTGTCGAATAGTCTAGGCTTATTGTAATGCACCTGATATGTTGTAAACACATGAAACTGGGTCATTCGCAGGGGCATATGCGAATGAGACTCAGTCGTACGACTGAGCCATGCAAATGGACCAGTCGTGCGACTGAGAGATGCGATTAGGCCAGTCGTATGATTGAACCAATCGCATGGCCCAATCGTACGAACGGGCCCAGTCGCATCTGATATGGGCTGAGGCCTATAAATACCAGTTTTATTGTGTAGAGAGATTAAGGTTTGTGTCCGGAGCCTAGGGCTGCTGGATGAGAGGGGAGATCATGCTCGATCTCCCCTTACCAAGAGTCTTGATTCTTATGTTGTAACGAGCTTGTAATCGTTAGGTTTTATCAATGAAACCAATTTTGATAGTTCGTGTTATAGATTTGACTTTTGGTTTTGGTTGTTTATCCTTCCGTCAAGAACACGCTCGGATGTTTACCGATCCAGCAACTTCGCAATTGGTATCAGAGCAAAAAGTTCTGGGAGGCTCTTGAGAAGAGATATGAAGGTAATTCAACACTCAAGTCACTGAAGGCGAAAGCGTTGAAGAAAGAATTTGACAGCTTCTCTTCTATTGGGAATGAAAGCTTGGATGATATCATAGATCACTTCTATCATTTGATGAGTGAACTTCACACTCATGGTGTTACAACGTCTAAAGAAAAAAAGTAACAAGTTTGGCTGATGGGTTACCAGAGAAGTGGGATTCATTCATTTCCACTCTAAGATATAACTCAGTGCCGGAGACTTTGGATATCAATGATCTCATCCTGGAACTGAGAGAAGAAGAGGTTAGACACAAGTACAAGACAAAGAAAGGAGCATACACTCAGGATCCATCTCTCTACAACGTTACTCCAACTGCCAAATCCTCCAGTGCCCCTCTGCAGACTGCCTTTGTATCTAATGCATCATCTGCAACTGGTCAAAGCTCATCGTCTGGTGGTGAGTCACATGTTTCATCAGGAGTTCAACAAAGTCCTACAGTTGCTCAATCGACGAAGTTAGTGACAGAAAACCTAGGCAAAGTAACTGTGGAAGTGACTAAGGAGCACATGGACCTACTTGCTGCTGTGGTTCATTCTTATGATGGTTTGGTTGCAGGAAAGATTGGGAACTGCCACTTGGCTGATGAAGACTATGAGCAGGTGGATGAAAATGAACTGGAAAGAATGGACATAATGTGGGCTCTCGCAAGTGCTGTGCAACGAGCAAAGAAGTTTGTGAAGAAGACGGGACAGAATCTGGTGGATAGCAAAGATACTACTTTTGGATTCGACAAGTCTAAAGTCACCTGTTTCAACTATGATAAAAAAGGCCACTTCAAGCGGGAATGTGTCAAACCGAAGAAGACTGGAAATGGGAACCCGTTCTCATCCTTCAACAAACAGGATAAAGAGAACAAGACAGCTTCAACAAGTAGTGATTCAAAGGCAATGGTTGCTCAAGGTGATGAAGGACATGACTGGTCCTTCCGATTCTTAACTGATGGTGAAGCCAACATTGCATCTGTTGAAGATCTGAATGAAGACTCAGCGAGTGAGGGGGAGAACTCAGTTGAGCTTGACACTGCTGATGTGGATGAGACCTTAGCTGCTGTTAATCAACTTGTTGAAAATGAACTGAATGCTGAATCTGAAGCACAACCGGAACCTCAAAATGCTTTCATGGCTGGAACGTCTACATCTGCACAGGTAGAATCAAAGGATGATCTGTTTATTAAACATGCTTGTGTTGAATGTGATAAATTTAGGGAAAACATTGATCTAAAATTTTCTAGGTTATTAGATCATAATGATAACTTAGTAAATGACTTAAAATTATGCACGGAGGCAAATAGAGTGTTAAAACAAAACGAGAGCAGCTATAAGGAAAAAATTGAAGCGTTAAAGAAATAACTAAAAGAAACTGAAGATGTTGCGTTTAACCAAGAAAACGATATAAAGTTTTATTTAAAGACACTTGAGGAAACTAAAAGGACTGAGCTATTTTGCAAGTTGAAAATGAGTCTTTAAAGCAAAAACTCCACAGTATAGCTAGTTCTTCTAATATTTTGGAAAACTTGGTTAAGGAACGCAACAACGGGGAAGGGTTGGGTTATAAGGTTGTGCCTCCACCACATGAGATCCTTTTGAAGACCAAACAACGCCCAATTAATAATAATCCAATAAAGGACCATATGGTGACTACTCCTCTGGTCAGCGATCCGGACACAGCAGTTAAACCTGCTCCTCCGGCTGCTGATCAGACAACATCAATGTTGGATCATGATAAGGCTGGTGCAACCAAAACCACTTCATAGTCACTTTTGGTGCTACATTGAAGGGCTTCCGAAGCCAAGCAAGAGATCTTCCGAGAGTCTGAGGAACAACAGCTGAAGATATCTACTGAAGGCAAAAGCTGAAGTCAACTGCTGAAGACAACAGCTGAAGCCAATAGCTGAAGACTATCTTCCGAAGACAAAGTCTGATGAAAGAGCTGAAGACAAAGTCAGCTTCCGAAGACAAAGTCTGAGCTTCCGAAGACAAAGTCTGATGAAAGAGCTAAAGACAAAGTCAGCTTCCGAAGACAAAGTCTGATGAAAGAGCTGAAGACAAAGTCTGCTTCCGAAGACAAAGAAGACTCCAAGCTTCGGAAGAAGCAGTCTTCCGAAGAATGAGTGCCTTCGGAAGAAGTTATTCTTCCGAAGTACTTTATCCTTCGGAAGACATTGCTATGACCAGCAGATAAAAGTATGGTCCCTGACAGTCCGCTGCAGACCTCTGATACAGCATGGCATCTTCCTAAAGAGCCATGTTGTTGACCATACTTTATTCTACTGTTCACCTTTTATGATAGTACATGTTACCAACTTTAGTTGGTGACAAAAGGTAAGTCAGGGACATGTCCTGACTACCAACTCTCAGGCAAAATGTCTGAAAGACCTCACCTAGAGTCTTGTAGTATAGATGTAAGGTTAGAGGTGTCCAGCTGGTATCAAAGTATATCCGGCTGTAGGTAGTATTATATATATCTTCTCCCTGTAACTCTTTAGATAAGCGATTTGAGTCCAAGAGTCTTGTAATCCTTTGAGTTGAGAAGCAATATATAAAAGTACCTTGAAAATTTACTTGCTGTGTTTATTTTCTTACTGCTTGCTACTTGTTATATTATGATCAACTCTTCATAGACTGCTTGCTGAGTGTCGTTCACAGTGAGTTGAGAGAAAAACCACCCATATTCGATCCTGCAATTGGTATCAGAGCTCAAGGCTCTTGATTGTGAGATCTTACCATCCAAATCAACCTGTTTTTCACTCCTCACTACAAACCACTCACTCAAATGGCTGCTCTCTCCAAGGCTGATATGGAAACCGGTACCATGACCAAGTCCCCACTGATCACCCCTGAAGACTTTGACACATGGTGTATCAGAATGGAAGGCTTCATCAAGTGTCAAGATTCAAGGATGTGGAACTCCATTGTCAATGGTCCTTTCATACCAAGCACCACTTCTGCCACTGGTAATCGCATCATTCCAAAAGATGTTGATGATTACTCAGAAGAAGACAGGAAGAGAATAGAGCTGGATCAAAGGGCTATGACTTCTCTCCAAACTGCTCTCCCCAACTCCGTCTACAGACGCTTCAGGAAGTGCAAAACTGCCAAAGATTTATGGGAAGCACTGAAGCTGATGTATGAAGGATCCAAGGAAACTCAAGAGAACAAGAAGGATCTCTTGAAGTAGCAGTTTGAGAACTTTACTTTCAAGGCTGGTGAGACCTTGACTCAATAATACTTCAGGTATGTTGAGCTAGTAGATACTCTGGAGGATATTGGAGTAGCTCTTGAGAACAGAGACATAGTTAGGAAGTTCATGTCTTCCCTTCCTAAACTATGGATACATTACTGTGTTGTAATCAAGAGAACTTCGGACCTTAAGACTCTTTCTCTGACAGAGTTGTATGGTATCCTAAGTGCATTCCAGATGGAGATGAACATGCAGAACTCCTCTGGTCACTCCAATAACCAACTGAGTTCAGCCCTTCATGTGGTTGAAAGGGAAATCACGGAACCATAACATCAGTTGCTGTGTTACCCTGACAACTCACACAGTGGACCTTACATTACTCTACCTGAGACTCCAAAGTCTCAAAAGGTTCAACACAACTCCTCTCAGGATAGTTGTGCCTTTGTCTCTGGAAGTGGACACTCTGGTGATTTTCAATACTGCTTTGATGATCTGAGTGCTTCAGTCCAGATGATGTGGAGTATATGGATATTGTCCAGCAGATGGCTCTTTTAACTTACAGAGCGAAGATGTTCTTCAAGAGAACTGGAAGGCAATTCCCTCAAAACCCAGTCAACAGCAGGTTTGGGTTTGATAAGAGCAAAGCAAAGTGTTACAACTGCAACCAACTTGGTCACTTTGCTAGGGAATGCAAGGCTCCCAAGAACAACCCGGGAACCCCACAGGCCTCCACACATCCCACTGCTTCAAAGCATGAAGAGAAGTCAACTGAAACAGCTGCTGTGGCTCAAGAAGTTGACTGGAGCTTCATGGTACAGGATGTGACTCCTGCTCAAGCACTCATGGCCGGAACAGATGATGATCAGGTATATGAACATCTTTGTACTGCTGCTGTATTGCTAAAGTTAAACTTTATAAGGATTACATTTTCGAAATCAGATCTGAGGTTGAGTTTTTAAATGTGCTAAAATCTGATTTTAAGAGAGCTGAATCTGACTATCAAAAGAAAATTGAGGAGTTAGAGAAAACTGTGTCTCTTTTAAAACATGAAAAGACTAATTATAAGACTCAAATTAAAGATCTGATATCCAAACTATCTGAGGTTCAAGCCCAGTTGGTCACAGCTAAGGCTCAGGCCAGGAAGCAAGCTATTGCTGAGCAAAGCTTCCAAACTATTCTTGCATCAACCTCTCATTCCAAAATGTTTTATCAAAACAAAGAAGGGTTGGGAACCAATGAAATAGCTCCACCATACTCTTATGAGTCTATTAGACTACCTAGATATGGTACTGAAGAGCAAGAGGTTCCAACTGCTGACCCTTCTTCATTGGAACTAAAGGATGAGGCAAAAATAGTAGCCACCACAGGGGAGAAACAGGAGGATACACTCATCTCCACCTGTGAAGACCAAATCCTAACCACCAAGGCAAGAAGAAGCAGAGCTAAAGCTGCTAGAAGGACTGCCAAGAAGGTTGCAGAGTCCAAGCTTAAGATCGACCCAAAGCAAAAGGGTGTCTTCATTTCTGCCGGATTTCAAGTGGTAGGTACTTCTGATTCAGGAAAGGAGTGTAATACCAGCACTCCTATCCTACTGAAGGATCAGAAGTTGAAAGGAAAAGTTGCTGATGAAGAGAAGAATCCCAAGAAACAGCAACCTGCAAGTTCCCAGAAGACTAACATTGCCTGCATAATGTGTGGTCTGCACAACCACATGGCTGAAGATTGTTACTACAATCCAGCAAGCACACATTATGCAAAAAATGTTAGAAAAGAAGGAGTCAGAGAAGGTTTCTCAGTTGGACCACTTCAAAAGGTCCAAATGATGAAAAAGGGAAAGTTGGTCTCGGAAGCCAAGTTGCTTTCGGAAGAAACTACTTCTTCCGAAGGGAAAATGGCTTCGGAAGCCAAACCTTCTAAGGTTTGGAAGAACAAGAAGGCTCCCTTGAAACCATCTCAGAAGAAGACTACTTCGGAAGAAAAGGTGGTGAAGGCTTCTTCCGAAAAGAAAGAAGCTTCGGAAGAAGGCCATGCTGCACAAGCTTTAACAAGCTCATCTTCAAAGATCAACCAAGGGATGGATTGGAAGATCAAAGAAGATGCTGCAGCCCAAACCTCTTCTTCAATAATGACCTCTATTGAACCCCAATGCATATCTTTTGGTTCAATTATGTCACTATCATTGGAAGAGCCCAAGACCAGCAAGGCTTGGGCTTCCAAACAAAACTAACCATCTCATCTTATGTGCAGGGACGTCCATTTGACAAGAACAACAATGTCTGGTTTGTAGATAGTGGATGCTCCAGGCACATGACAGGGAACAGATCTCTCCTTCAACAATTCCAGAACTTTGATGGAGGGCCTGTCCAATTTGGAGGTGAGGCCGGAGGATATATTTCGGGCAGAGGAAGTATATCCAATGGTAGAATAAACATTGACAAAGTTCACTTTGTCAAACAGCTTGAACACAATCTGTTAAGTGTTTCTCAATTCTGTGATCAGAAGCATCAGATGCTCTTCACAGAACATGAGTGCATTATCCTCAAACCAGGGACGACAATTCCTCCGGAATTGGTGCTTCTTAGATCGCCCAGGAAAGGGGATATGTACAAGCTGGATATGAACAATGCTTCTCCTATGGGTGAAGTATCATGCTTTCTTTCCAAAGCTGATAGTGATGAGTCAACACTATGGCATAAACGCATGTGTCATGTGAATTTTAAACAATGAATAAATTGGCTAAAAATAACTTGGTACATGGTTTGCCTAAAAAGGAATTTTTCTGCAAAGATAACTGTGTTGCATGCCTGGAAGGGAAACAACACAGATCATCTCATAAATCCAAATGTGTTAACTCTATCACTACTCCATTACACTTATTGCACATGGATCTCTTTGGACCCACAAGTATAATGAGCATTGGAAGGAAATCATACTGCCTTGTGATAGTTGATGATTTTACAAGATTTACATGGGTATTCTTTTTAAGAAGTAAAGATGAAACTGCTGAAACTTTAAAATCTTTTATTCTTAAAATAGAAAATCAAATTGATCACAAGGTTAAGATCATTAGAAGTGATCAAGGGACTGAGTTTAAGAACTTCGTTCTTGACTTATTCTGTGACTCAAAAGGGATTGCCAGACAATACAGTGCTTCCAGAACTCCTCAACAAAATGGTGTTGCTGAGAGGAGGAACAGGACATTTATTGAGGCTGCTCGGACCATGTTAGCTGATTCAAACCTACCTCTAACATTCTGGGCAGAGGCCGTCAGCACTGCATGCTATGTGCAGAACAGGGTTCTTGTAGTTAAGCCCCATGGAAAAACCCCTTATGAGTTATGGAACAAGAGGCCACCGTTCATTGGCTTTCTAAGGTCCTTTGGCTGCAGGTGTACCATACTTAACACAAAGGACAACTTAGCAAAGTTTGCTGAGAAGTCGGATGATGCTATCTTTATTGGATACTCTTCTAGCTCTAAAGCTTATAGAGTATACAATATCAAGAATCAACAATTTGAGGAATCATCCAATATAGTTGTTAATGAGCACACTCCTTGTGTTAGGGGGAATGGACCTGAGTATATCTTTGATTTAGAATTGTTTCCAAACTATTCTAAACCATCTTGTGAGAATGTTTCAGCTGGAACAGGTGCTCAAGAGAATGCTGATGCTGATGCTGATGCAAGTCGAATTGTTTGAGCTTCCCAGACCTCTTCCAAATTCTCCAAGAGCTGAAAGGCAACAAGCTTCAACCATTCACAGATCTGATAGTGTAACTATCTCCAGGAATAATGAATCTTCAACAAGTGAATCACTTGATCAACCTCAAAGTTCTTCAGGTGATCCATTACAACACCAGGTTGAGGGAAGTAATATTCTGAAGGAACAGGCAACTGTTAATCCTACTTCATAACCAACCATTGATGATGTTTCTCAATCATTCAATCAATCCTCATTGAATGACTTTGAAACAACAGTTGGACAGAGTGATCCAGTTCCTGATCAGAATATGTCTAACCTAGACTTATCTCTGCAACTGGAAGTGATTCCTCGTCTTAGGATTCACAACACTCATCCAACTGAGAACATCATAGGGAATGTCTCTGAGGGTGTGAGAACAAGAGGACAAACTCATCATGGGAATGTCTGCTTGTACTCATGCTTCTTGTCTCAGATGGAACCAAAGAAGGTAGAAGATGCCTTAAAGGATAGTAGTTGGGTTGAATCGATGCAGGAGGAGCTGCTTCAATTCAAAAGACAAAAGGTCTGGAATCTATGCCCACTACCATCTGGTCAAGTACCCATAGGCACTAAATGGGTGTTCAGGAACAAGAAAGATGATAGAGGCTTGATTATCAAGAATAAGGCAAGACTAGTAGTTCAAGGATACACCCAGGAGGAAGGAATCGATTATACTGATGTCTTTGCACCTGTCGTAAGACTTGAGGCAGTTAGGATCTTCCTTGCTTATGCTGCATCCAAGAACTTCACAGTCTACCAACTTGATGTTAAGTGTGCTTTTCTATATGGGGATATAGATATGGAAATCTAGGTATGTCAACCTCCAGGATTTGAAGACCCACAGCACCCCAACTACGTGTGCAAACTGGATAAAGCTCTATATGGGCTGCACCAAGCACCTAGGCTATGGTATGAGACCTTGTCTCAGTTTCTCCTGAAGAATGGATACACTAGAGGTACCATCGACAAGACTCTTTTCATCAGAAAGAGTGGAGAAGACATTTTGCTTGTATAAGTCTACGTTGATGACATCATATTTGGTTCTTCAAACGACCAAATGTGCAAGGACTTTGAGAGCATAATGAAGCAGAAGTTTGAGATGAGTTCCATGGGAAAAATGGACTTTTTCCTTGGAATTCAGGTGAAACAGATGAAGGAAGGGTTCTTCATCAGTCAATCTAAGTATGTCTCAGACATCTTAGATAGATTTGAAATGAAGAATTGTAAACCAGCCAAGACACCCATACCCAGAAACCATAATCTTTGCCCTGACCTTGAGGGGGAGGATACTGATCAACATCAGTATAGAGCAATCATTGGTTCTCTGATGTATCTCACTGCAAGTAGACCAGATATCATGTTTGCCACATGCATTTATGCAAGATATCAGGCTGCTCCAAAGGTGTCTCACCTAGCTGCTGCAAAGAGAATCCTCAGATACCTCAAAGGAGCACCTAAACTAGGTCTCTGGTATCCAAGAAATAGTGATTTCAATCTCTATGGATACTCTGATAGTGACTATGGTGGCTGCAACATTGACAAGAAATCAACATCAGGAGGATGTCAATTTCTTGGTGGAAGGATTATCTCATGGCAATGCAAGAAACAATCCTGTGTCTCTACATCAACTGTTGAAGCTGAATACATTGCTGCTGCTAGTTGCTGTGCTCAACTGCTATGGATTCAAAATCAGATGTTAGACTATGGATTCAACTTCATGACTACTCCTATCCATATTGACAACAACAGTGCTATCTCCATTACTGAGAATCCGGTGAAGCACTCCAAGACAAAGCACATTGATATCAGGTATCATTTCATTAGAGATATTCATGAGAAACAGCTGATAAAGTTAATCAAAGTTGACTCAAATGAACAATATGCTGATTTGTTCACAAAGGCATTTGATGAACAAAGATTTAAGTATCTCATATCAGCAATTGGGATGATAAACATTGAATAACTACCTATTTTGAAAACCTTTTTAATATGTAAAGTCTTGTGTCAATACAATTTAAGCCCTGTTACAAAGGATCTTTAAATTATCCCAAGTGTAAATTCCTTCCAAAGAGGAATTAACACTCGGAAAATATTCTTGAATATCTTCCGAAGCCAAAATTCCTCAATGGAAATTCTCTTCTCGGAAGAGTTTTTAGTCTCGGAAGAAGCGATTGATGTTACATCAGATCTACTTCCGAAGCTTATAAAACTCTCCATTCGGAAAGATAACTTTACCTTCGGAAGCAATGCCTTGCTTCGGAAGATAAAGTGCCTTCAAAGGACAATTTACCTTCGGAAGCAATATCGTGCTTCGGAAGCAATATCGTGCTTCGGAAGCAATATCGTGCTTCGGAAGCAATATCGTGCTTCGGAAGCAATATCGTGCTTCGGAAGCAATATCGTGCTTCGGAAGATAAAGTGCCTTCAAAGGACAATTTTACCTTCAAAAGATAAAGTGCCTTCAAAGGACAATTTTACCTCAATGGAAATTTTCTTCTCGGAGAAATTGCCTTCGGAAGAAAATTACCTTCGGAAATGTTTTACCCTCGGAAGTAAAGGTTTTTATATGTAACGGATATCTTTTGGGCCCCACTCTGTAAAAAGTAAAGATTTTATCCATGATGGTCAGATTATTTAAAATTATCCTTGCCGCCACTATCATTTCTCCGCCGTAAACCACCATACCACCCACAGTAACCCCAAACAGTTACCCTATTACCGCCACTACCACAATTCAACCCCTTTTAAATAATCTTGACTGATCAATTTCATCTTCTTTTACCACTTTACAGCCCTAACTATTCCCTTCACTGTCAAACCTTCAATTTCACCCAAATTTCAAGCTTACCTTTTCTTCAATGGCGCTAAACCCTCAGCACAACCAAGTCGCATTACTTGATTCGTCAAGGGATGCCGACTTAACCCAAATCATCACATTTCTTGCCGAATCCACATACCTCACTGCACTAACTGTTAACCCAACCGTATACTCCAACCACATGTCCGAATTCTGGAGCAACGGTCAAACTGCAGTTTTGAATGGGGTTCGAGTCCTGAGAACCCGCATTTGTGGCCAAGAGTTGGTCATCACTGAACAGCTCATCAGGGAGCATCTCGAGCTTCATGATGATGGGGCTCCTACTGAGTTCCCCAAAGAAGACTTGGAAGGCACCGATATCCTCATGGGATATGGAGGAGATGTCAGCAGATCAACCGTGTACAAGTTTAATTTCTCTTACCATTGGAAGTTCCTGCTGCATATTATCCTGCATTGCCTCTCCAACAAATCAGGGGGTTGGGATCAAATCCCATATGAACTAGAATGCCTAGTTCATGGGTTGGTGAGAGGTCTTCGCTTCAACTACTCACAATTTGTGTTGACCAACCTTATCGGAAATCTGAGCAGGGATACATTCTTCATGTATCCCCGATTTATTCAACACATAATCAACTGTGAGATGGAACCGAGCAAGCTTGTCTGCGCAGCTGCTCTGACTGTTCCACAAGTGAGACCTACCATCTTCAAGATACTGAAGAAGATGTCCGCCAACTTCACTGGAAGGTACACTCCACTACCTCCAGAGATGACTGAGCGCATAGCTCCTGGTGACATACCTGTTATCCCCACAGGTGATGAACCCACACCAGCAACATCCACCACAATGCCAAAACCTTCTTTACCCATCAAAGCTACATACCAGAGACGTCCAAAACGAACCCTTGTTCAATCTACTCTGATTGAACAAGCTCCTCCTGTTCACACCCAAAGGGCTAGAGTGGAATCATGGGCTCCCACTCAGTCCGAGGTCACACCATCCTTCATAACTGACCTCAATGTGGGTTTTGAGCCTCCTCAGTCTCAAATCCCTGAGCCCGAACCCCAAGCCTTAAGCCCACAGGGTGAGTCTCTACACTCCCCTGTGCAGCCTTCTAGGGACAGCCCCACCATAGGCTCAATGCCTGTAGACATTGATCTAGGTCCCGGGTCAGTAGGACTAACCACCCTCTCTTTCACTGACCTTTTACTCCGCACTGATGAAGAGATTACATCTCTCCATGGCCATGAAGTTGATCTACAACACCCTCTGAAAGATCAACAGAGCCAAGAGGGATCCCTTGTCTCTAGCCCCCATCAGAAGCCAGTTACTGAGGTGAGTCCCACTGATGTGGAGGGGACTCATGTAGACTCAGCTGCCACTACTCAGAGTCTCTCATTGAGCTCTCAGGACAGTGGTAACATAATTAGGACTGAGTCTACGGCAACTTTGCCCATTGACATCTCTGAAAGAGATGACTCTGAGCAAAGGAAACAAGGGTGCCAAGAAGCCACATCTGGTGGTGAGAGTGAGCATACTAGGTATGTTATCTCATCTCCCCGTGATTCTTCTCATGAAGATGAGGGAAGTATGCAACTAACACTTCAGTACTTGCTTTCTAAGGTCTCCAACCTGGAATCACAGGTGAGGATCTTAGAATCAAGGACTGCCACTCAGCAACTTGAGATTAACAACCTCAAGGCTAAACTAGCTGAGGAGAGGTCTGTTAGGCATGTACCAATTCAGGTCTCAATGACTTCTTCCTCTAGCTCATCTAGCTATCAAGATGATGCTACCAAAAAGGGGGAGAAAGTTCAGAGACAAACATCTAAGGAACCACAGACCAAATTCGTTTCTTCCCAACTCATCACACTACCTGAGTCATCTCAATCCTTTCTAGAGATTGACTCAAAGATGCTTCAAGATCTCTACAGACTTTTCACAAAGTTTGTATTGAGATCATCCCTAGAACAGCCCAGCCCCGACACCACACTTATATACTTTGGGGCTGAGGAGCTTCAAAGACTGACTGCACCTTCTACCACTGTGGAAGAAGTTGGTCAACCTAAGGTCCACATGGAACCTGAGATTAGCTTCGAAGGGGAAATGGGGACTGATGGCCCAGCAACTGAAACCGATGGGACAGAACTTGCAGCAGTCTCATCTTCCGAAGCTCAAGCTGAAGCTTCCGAAGCCTGCATGGAAGCCTCGGAAGAACAAGAAAAATCTTCCGAAGCCGAAATAGAAGCTGCGGAAGGCTTATTTCAGATGTCCGAGGAACTGACCATCATAGATGTTATTGCTGAAATAGCATCTGAGGTGAGCAGGGAGGACATTTCTGACATTCCTCCAACCCAAACACCAGCTAAACTTCTCTCTCAATCACAACCCTCCATCTAAGAACCACCACAGTCAAGCACTGCTAAAGACAAAGGAAAACGAAAATTGACTGCGGAAGAGCTTCAGGAGGAGGAGAGGATTGAGAAGGCCAAAAAGAAAGGTAGGTTTCCTACTGAAAAGCTGCTAGCTGCTAGTTCTAAGGCAGCTGCAGCCAATCAGGAAGAAATCAACCAGAAGAGAAGAACAACACTCATTGACCAGCTCATCAGTCTAGGAGCTGCCAATGAGGAGATACTCCTGCTACCACTAGAGGAGTTGGTGACTTTGGAGAGGTCAACCAGGCTACAACAAGAAAAAGAAGCCAGGTTGGCCTTGGAGAAAGAAGATGAAGAGCGAAGGGAGGCAGCCCTGAAGCTGAGAGAGGATAGGATCAAGTTCCTACTCTCAAGAGGCTTCAGTCTTCCTGAACTGTCTCCACATGACGATGACATGATCCTGCTGCTCCACAATAAAGAGCAGGATCAAATGGAGAAGGAAAGGAAGAAGGCTGCTAGGGAGAAGTGGAGGGAGAGGAAGAGAAGGGAGGAAGTGAAGGAGGTCACTGCCACCAAGAAATCCAATGACAAAGCCTGGATGAAGGACTATCTCCGGGCTCATGGCTTCTCTGGTAGGCAGGTGGGACCCATGTCCGAAAGGACACTCCAGCGGATAGTCAGTGAAATCAAAGCTGACATCCGATTGGGGAAGAGAAGGGAGATGTACAGGAGGGTACAGGGAACGGTCTCAATCCCAGCCACTCAACCACAGCCACAACCCATACCAGAACCAACCCCTTTTCCCATCAAAACCAAACCCACTGATGAAACCTTCATCCCTCAATCCACAACTCTACCCAAACCTACCACATCACCTCAACCACCCAAACTACCCATCCTAAAACCCAAGACACAACCCAAAACCACTAAACCTAAGCCTACCCAACAAAAACCAAGACCATCCCCTCAGCCTCCTCAACATCTCTCCTTTGAGGAAATAAAGGAGTTCAAGACGAGGCTCATCAACTGCACCACTTTGAGCAGCATCTCCTATGAGGGAGAGCTTATCAACATCACCTATGTTGATAACTCTTCAAGCTCCCTCACCCTAGGCCAATTTCTTGAGTTGCCTAGAGACACCTTGGGCCAGGCTGCAAGACTTCTTGGTCTCAACTCTGATATCCTCAATGCTGAGGAGAAGAGAATAAGAAGGAGACTGGTGACTCTGCTGGATACCCGGAAAGAGGACAGGATTTCTGGTCAATCTCCTGGACCTAGAAATGCTATAATCCAGTGGAGGTTCGATGAACCTTCTCACAACTTTGTTGTGGAAAGGGAGAATGGTGAAACCAACAGGCTTAATGCCACTTCTCTACTGCATCTCAGCAGATTTGATCTTGCTGAGCTTGCAGAGAAGCCATTCTCCAATCCCTCCAACTCTGAGACTGCTGCACACATCAGAAACCATATCAGCGGTCTCCACTTGGCTCAACGAAGTAGAAGAGCCAAGATTGAAGAAGAGTTGAAGTTGAAAGGAGTGAAAGACAAGGAAAGACCAACCACCAAAGGCACAACCTTTCTACAGATGGTGGAAGGTCCTGAATTGGAACCAATAGTTCGATGGGAATATGACTATACTTCCCATCAACTAACTCTTTTCAGAGGGCCACAACAGAGGGTACACATAATCCAAGGTGACAGAGTAGAGGTTCTGTCCACCAAGGATCTGTACAAGATTCTCAGCACCACAGCAGGAAAGAATGAAGACACTGATAAACACTTACTTTTCTTGGTACTGAGAGCTTTGAGAAGAAGAGAGAAGTGAAGTTTTGGTAGCATCAGCCTAGGGGGAGTTTGTTGGATCATGATAAGGCTGGTGCAACCAAAACCACTTCATAGTCACTTTTGGTGCTACATTGAAGGGCTTCCGAAGCCAAGGAAGAGATCTTCCGAGAGTCTGAGGAACAACAGCTGAAGATATCTACTGAAGGCAAAAGCTGAAGTCAACTGCTGAAGACAACAGCTGAAGCCAACAGCTGAAGACTATCTTTCGAAGACAAAGTCTGATGAAAGAGCTGAAGACAAAGTCAGCTTCCGAAGACAAAGTCTGAGCTTCCGAAGACAAAGTCTGATGAAAGAGCTAAAGACAAAGTCAGCTTCCGAAGACAAAGTCTGATGAAAGAGCTGAAGACAAAGTCTGCTTCCGAAGACAAAGAAGACTCCAAGCTTCGGAAGAAGCAGTCTTCCGAAGAATGAGTGCCTTTGGAAGAAGTTATTCTTCCGAAGTACTTTATCCTTCGGAAGACATTGCTATGATCAGCAGATAAAAGTATGGTCCCTGACAGTCCGCTGCAGACCTCTGATACAGCATGGCATCTTCCTAAAGAGCCATGTTGTTGACCATACTTTATTCTACTGTTCACCTTTTTATGATAGTACATGTTACCAACTTTAGTTGGTGACAAAAGGTAAGTCAGGGACATGTCCTGACTACCAACTCTCAGGCAAAATGTCTGAAAGACCTCACCTAGAGTCTTATAGTATAGATGTAAGGTTAGAGGTGTCCAGCTGGTATCAAAGTATATCCGGCTGTAGGTAGTGTTATATATATCTTCTCCCTGTAACTCTTTAGATAAGCGATTTGAGTCCAAGAGTCTTGTAATCCTTTGAGTTGAGAAGCAATATATAAAAGTACCTTGAAAATTTACTTGCTGTGTTTATTTTCTTACTGCTTGCTACTTGTTATATTGTGATCAACTCTTCATAGACTGCTTGCTGAGTGTCGTTCACAGTGAGTTGAGAGAAAAACCACCCATATTCGATCCTGCAATCAACATCAGGCACAACTGGTAAAACCATCACTGAAAACCGAGTGGAAGAGAATGTTCAAGCATCTCTTGGGTTGGGTTCCAAATCTGCTACCACACAACCTAAGATTTCCAAAACCACTCAAACTAAACCGGTTAAGCAAGATAACAATCATCTTCAAAGACAAAACCCCCATAAAGTTAAACAAGTAAAATTTGTCAAGGAATGTGAAAATCAAAGGAGTGAGACCAAAAAGTCAGTACCTGAAGTTTACTCCCCACCCCACAAGAGATCTCCTAGTCCAGTTGAAAAGAGATCATGCTATACTTGTGGTCAACGAGGTCACATTTCTTCAAACTATCCTCGCTATCAGATACCCAAAATTAAAATTGAACTAGAAAATGAAGTTAAACAGTTTCCAAAACAGAGATCTAAGACTCCGGTTAGGTCTAAGACTCCTGTTAGGTCTAAAACACCTGTTAGGTCTTATACCTCTCCCCAACACCACAGACAACACAGACAAGCCACTGGCAAGTCTGTGATGCCTGAGGTGAAACCTGTTTTTGAAACTAAACCTAAAATTCAAACTGTAAACCAGTCATCGGTTTACCATAAACAATCCTTTCACAAGGATGGTTTGCGGAAAGCCGAAACACCTGAAGTGTCTGAAAGCATGGATAAGTTGAAGATTGAGGTCCCACCCACTAATAAAGGATAGTGGGTTGAGTTCGTGATGTGTGATGCCTCTGAGAAACCCAAGCCAGTCAAGGCTTGGGTCCCCCTCCTTAACTAATTATTTTCTATTATGTGCAGGTTGTCCGCTATAGTGCTTCTAAAAACACATGGATAGTTGATAGCGGAGCATCTAGGCACATGACAGGAAATCAGTCTCTCCTTTACAATGTCAAACAAATTAAAGGGGGACACGTTTCTTTTGCTGGAAACAAAGGAGGATACATTACCGTACAAGGAGAAGTAGGTAATGCAAAGGTAAGATTTGATAAAGTTAATTTTGTTCAACAATTGGAAAACAATCTGCTTTCAGTGTGTCAGATATGTGACAAGGGCTTCAAAGTTATGTTAGACAATCGGAAGTGTTACATTCTGAAGAAAGAGATGGAGATTCAAGAGGAGCAGGTATTAATGTCAGCATCTAGGTATAATGACCTGTATGTTCTAGATATGT
The DNA here is from genome assembly GCA_024085815.1 of Flaveria linearis. NCBI lineage: Eukaryota > Viridiplantae > Streptophyta > Magnoliopsida > Asterales > Asteraceae > Flaveria > Flaveria linearis. The sequence goes on from CM044013.1 coordinate 35,278,395, forward strand.
CTAATGATTCTACTAGTGTGTCTACTGTTCAATGTTTTTGTCTAAAGCTACAGAAAAGGATTCCATCTCATGGCACGGGAGAATGGGACACATTAATCACAGGAAGATGAGTCATCTGATTCATAACAACTTAGTTGATGGAGTTACTGTTAAGAACTTCAAACTTCCTGATTTTTGTATCTCATGTAAGAAGGAAAAGCAGACCAGGAAATCTTACAAGACCAAGCATGTCAATTCTATCGAGATGCCCCTGGAGCTATTGCATATGGATCTATTCGGGCCTGTCAGCACGAAGAGTATCGCCGGAGACTGGTACTGCTTTGTAGTCACAGATGACTACTCACGATTCTCCTGGGTGATGTTTCTGAAAGCAAAGTCAGAAACCTTTGAGTCATTCAAGGTGCTCGTTACTACACTGGAGTCTCTCTACAAGCTGAAGGTTAGGAAGATCCATTCAGACAATGGAACAGAGTTCAAGAATCAGTGGATGGATGCTTTCTGCAAAGAAAAGGGAATTGTTCATCAGTTCACCTCAGCATACACACCACAGATGAATGGAGTTGCTGAGCGGAAGAACAGGAACTTGATCGAGACTGCCAGGACTATGTTGGAAGATTTAAAGCTTCCAGTGTAGTTCTGGAATGCGGCTGTTGCAAACGCATGCTACACACTTAATCGTGTGTCAGTTGTCAAGAGGCATGGGAAGACTTGCTATGAGCTGCTTCAGAAACGTAAACCTAACCTGGAGTATCTGGAACCATTCGGAGCTCCATGTACGTTACTGAAGAAAACTCCGGAGGGCAAGTTCAGTGAAAAGGCAGATCACGGGATCTTTCTGGGATACAACATACCAGATAAACGAGTTTACAACAACTCAACTGGTCAGGTCGAAGTATGGTTTAATGTCGACGTTCAACGATTCACCATCTCCCCTGCCGGAAAAGGTCCATCGTCGTTCTTCAACTACGATGGCTTCTTCAAATCATTCAACCTTCCTCAGATAGATTCAGATGAAGAGATTGCTACTCAGATGATGCACGATGTTCTAAATACACCGAATCTAGATACTAGCAATACAACACCTGCGAGTGGATCATCGGGATCTTCACTAGCTGATCAGGATGAGCATGATGACTCATCAGATGATGAAGAAGCAGCTGAGACAGGAATTGAGCATAATTTGATCAAGAGGAAAGCTCATCAGCTGCTGAACATGCATCAAGAAATACGGATACTAAACCTCTGGTCACAAATCTGGATACTGAAGTTGTCGTCCCTACGACACCTGTGACTAGGATCAGTACGAATCATCCGTAGGAGGCTATTATTGGCGATTTACACTCCGGTGTGCAGATGAGAAATCGGTTGTACTCGGTTGATTACGCTGCAATTATGAAAAAGGGCTACGTGAATGATGGAGCATTCAAATGCTTTGTATCTCAAGTCAAACCCAAACACGTAAGCGATGCCTTGAAGGATGAGGCTTGGGTCAATGCTATCCAAGAGGAGCTACTACAGTTCAAGAAACTTGGAGTGTGGACACTTGTTAACCGGCCGAGAGGAGTGAAAGTGATAGGCACCAAATGGTTGCTACGCTGCAAGAAGGATGACCAAGGTGTCGTTATCATAAACAAGGCACGGTTAGTTGTTCAAGGCTTCAGACAAGTCGAAGGAGTCGACTATAATGAAGTCTTTGCACCAGTAGCTAGAATGGAAGCAATCCACATCTTTCTAGCCTACGCATCTTACATGTGGATCAAAGTCTATCAACTAGATGTAAAGAGTGCGTTCCTTCACGGGGAAATCCGTGAAGAGGTCTACGTCAGTCAACCCGAGGGATTCAAAGATCCTTATCATCGGGACAGAGTCTACAAGTTGGACAAGACTCTATATGGGCTGCATAAGGCTCCTTGAGCTCTCCACCCACCTGCTGAAACATGGGTTTCGTAGGGGTGTGATTGACTGCACGCTGTTTATCAAGGAAAGAAACGGAGATTTATTGATGGTGCAAATTTATGTGGATAACATCATCTTCGGTTCGCAAAACGAAGATCTGTGTAAAGAATTCGAATCTGTGATGAAGGTAGAATTTGAAATGAGTGCCATGGGAGAAATGAAGTTCTTCCTGGGATTACAGGTGGATTAGACATCTACCGGTATTTTTCTGCATCAGACTAAGTATGTCGGAGACATTCTTAGTCAATTTGCTATGGAAAATGTCACCGTTGTCGGTACCCCACTCGCCACAAATCATGATGTGGCTCCTGATGAGAATGGGGATTTGGTGGATGCCACTATGTATCGTGGGATGATCGGATCTCTCATGTATCTCACTGCCTCTCGTCCAGATATCATGTATGCCATATGTCTATGCTCCAGATATCAAGCAAAACCAAAAGTAAATCATCTGATCGGGGTGAAAAGGATCTTTTGTTATCTGAAGGGTACACCAACACTGGGGTTGTGGTATCCTCATGATGATGACTTCGAGCTAATGGCCTATAGTGATTCAGACTATGGCAGCTGCAAGATGAATTTCAAGTCTACATCAGCAGGATGTCAGTTTTTTGAAGGCGTTTAGTCACGTGGCAATGCAAGAAGCAGACCTCGGTTGCCTTATCAACCTGTGAAGCTGAATACGTTGCTGTAGCAAGCTACTGCTCTCAGATTATCTGGATCCAACAGCAAATGCGGGACTACGGTTTGCAATTCTCTAGCACCCCTATGTATGTTGATAACTCTGCTGCCATAGCTGCAACTAAAAATGCGGTTCAACACCCTAAAACTAAACACATCGGCATAAAGTATCACTTCATACGCGACTGCTATGAAAAACAATTAATCGATGTGGTTAAGATAAACACGGATTTTCAACGCGCTGACCTCTATACTAAACCGTTTGATAAATCCAGATTTTTCTATCAGTTAGAGGTCAATGGCGTGAAAAAGAAAAGTGACATTATCTCGGAAGAAACAGATGCTTAGTCCGACACTAGTTCAGTTATTTTATTTTATTTTATTTTATTTGATTTTATTTTTTTAATTTCCTTGTCTTATAAAAATCCAAAAACACAAAAAGATTTTCTGTTTTAGAATTTTAGGGGGAGATTAGGTTACGTTCAGTATTTATTTACTTAAAAAACAGGGGGGGAGGGCAGATAAGCTAAAAGGCAAAAACAACGAAGATAAGACTGTGATTCTACACAATGGAAAGTGATAGTACACAGGCGTCTAGTTACTTGGAACACCAAAAAGATTTTAAATTTTTGCAATTTTAGTTTAAATTAAATCACAGATTATTGTTAGTCAGAGAAATCTAAGTCTAAAAATTAGGAAGATGATAGTACGCTTGGGTGTTACTGTAATTACACGGAGAAAGTTGATCTAGGGAGGTGCTAGTTCACTATACGATGTGTCGGTAGATTCAACACGATAGACTAGTAGACACCATTGGTGAACACAATTTAAACTAATCTGTTCAACCGACTATGTGTTCCCATCTTATCACTGGTTAACATAATCAATTATTTCTAATAAGGAATGACGAGCAAATAAACACCACTAAAAGTGTGCGGATGACCACAAAGGAGCAAAGCATGAAAAAATGAAAATAAGCGCAATCAAGCTGATAACATATGTTGTTGGTACGTTATGTGCGAAAGAAAATAAGAAATGCTCTAACAAGGAGATAGGTTGTGTGCCTATCTGCTGTGCGATGACACTGACCTGAGGATAAGCATAACCTAGATATTCTAGAAGTCATTGTTGTTTGCCGCCTCTCTGCTATGCGACGGCAGTGACCTGAGGCTTGGTTCTCTTTGAAAGTTCTAAGAATAGTTTCTTCTTGTCAAAATACCCATAGACCGCTCGAAAGTCCTCTAAGGAATGTTGATTACCATATAAGCTTGGGATCCACAAATGTTGGTTGAAATAAGGTAACCTAATACATCACCAATGTGTCTCAAAAGTCTGTGTATGGATTTAAGTGGACAAGTATACTGACAATCGTCGTGGAAGCACCGCCCGATGTTGATAATTAACGCGTGTTACGTATCAGATCAAGCATGATTCCTAGTTAGAACTTAGAAGTCTCTGATGAATGATATACTGTGATATGTAAATATGCTAGTTTCCATTTCAATAAATGTATAAAAAGTTCCAAGTAATCGAGTTTATTCCCGTCTGATTACAGAGGAATCTGTCTTGGAAATGATGTTAATGCTAATAGGCTGATCTACCCAACCCTAACAAAATCACAAAAACATGTTTCTTTTGTTACTCAGTTTAGTCTTTTTATTTATTTGTAAAGTGTGTCAGTGTCGGACTGTGCTATGCTACTCATTGCAGTAAATGTCGCAATATGAACTTAACGTTAATCTAAATTGTTTCTGAAAAGGTAAAAGGATCATGTCTGAGATGATCAGGTGGACAAATGGATCATATTTGAGATGATCATGTGGATAAATGGATCACATCTGAGGTGATCAAATGTGGTTTTAATCTTAAAATGGTCATGTCTGAGATGATCAAATTGATAAAAAAGGTTTTATCTATTGAAATAAGGGTATAAGTGTTCATGGGTCAAAAAGGAAAAACTTCACAAGTATAACCCATTCGCACGACTGGACCATAACAATGGACCAGTCGTACGAATGGACCATGCGAATGAACCCATTCGCACGACTGGACCATGAGTATGGACCAGTCATACAAATGGACCAGTCATACGAATGGACCATGCGAATGAACCCATTCGCACGACTGGACCATGAGTATGGACCAGTCGTACAAATGGACCATGAGAATGAGCCCAATCGCACGATTGGAGGTGACCGACTATGACAGATGTCCGAATGAACCTCAATCGTACGATTGGATGTGAACGATTGGGTGAATCGCACGACTGAGGCTTAGTCGCACGACTCACTCATGCGACTAGGCTCAATCGCACGACTGGAGGTTTCCCTAGTGTAAATACAAGGTGAATCGGCCTCAGTCACTCCACTCACCCAAATCGCCCTTTATTCGTACGACTTAACGAAACTCTGCCAAAATTTCGTTTGATTCACTTAGACCATAGATTTGCTCCTTCTGACGGTTGTTGTTGATTATACAGGTAATATGCCTGATGGTTCATCAATAAAACCGATAAATGACATCAAAAATCACGAAAATTGTGACCTAACAGTAACCGTGACTTATATGGACAAATAATCCACTAAAACCGATCTAAATGATAAAATTAAAGCTTATAAGTGCTTAGTCGGAGTAATGCGAATGTAATGAGCCATTCCTCAACGTTTAATATCACAAATCGCTCAAAAATCAAATTTGAATGGACAAACAGTCAGTCATGCGACTGGACACACTGATGAACTCCAATTGCGCGACTGAGCAGGACGACTAGACTCAATCGCACGACTGAGATGGACGAATGGTTCAATCACATGACTGAACCATGCGTCTAAGCTCAATCGCACGACTGAGGTAAATGCAGGAGCAATCGCACGACTAAGTCCAATCGCTTGACTCAGTCACACGAATGAGCTCAATCGCGTGTCTAGAGCTCAGTCGTCCAGCTCAGTCGCACGACTAGATTCAATCTCTCAGTTCAGTCGCACGACTGAACAAAATGTTTAATTACATGAAACAAGTCTGGAATACTTTGACACGTACTAATGTTTATTTACTTTGTGTCATAGATGGCGAGCAGATGGCCTATGAGCTCTAAGCACAACATTTGTGCTTATCTCGACCTGACTTCCCGCAACTCTGCGGAGTTTGCTGGGATCATCTCGTTCTTACGACACTCAAGGATCTTTCGGGCGATCTCAGTGCCTTGCACTCCCTACCGATCGATACAGCAGGCGTTTTGGGAAAACGCTGCTGTAGACCGGTCTACCGATCCACACACTATCAGGAGTTCGATTTTTGGGGAGGCCATCCAGATCACTAAGAGGATATATGGACTGTTCTTGAGTTCGAGGATGATGCAGATTGCCCCACCAGATTACATCCCCTTACCGTCCGTGGCTGCTTCATGAGAGCCAAGTATTCTGGGGACATCAACACAAGTATGCTCAACAAGAGCAACTTATGCCCCCAGTTTAAATACTTGGCACATCTACTTCTTAGATGCATCGCATCAAGGAAGGGCGGCTTTGATGAGTTGTCAGACCAGATGCAGAATGCATACGCTGCACTGGTGCTGAACCATCCTTTTAGCTTCTCCAGGATGATCTTCACCTACTTGGTGGAGAACATCGAGGCCAAGGGGAAGGAGAGTTTCTGTATGTACCTAAGGTTCATTCAGATGATTATCGATCAGAAACTCCCCTAGCTGCCTAAGGAGAAAGATGATGCAGTAGTATTGGAGGTTATGGATGATACTACACTGGGGAGAATGAAGGTATACCGGGGGAAGCAGGTGAAGCCCCGGTGAGGAGATTGTTTGGGCATTTGGCCCGTGAGGATTACGTGGCGCCAGCTAGGAAAAAGTGGCATCATGATGACAGTGATTCGGACTCGGAGCCGATAGCGGTTCTGGTTGATGATTCAGACGATGATGACGGTGATGGTGGAGATACTGGCCCCACATAATCTAGGGCCACTACTACCGGTATGACATCTCCATCATCCACCTCAGGAGGAGCAGAGAGTGCTGGTTTCCATCAGGGATTTCTGCCTGATGAGGAAGAAGAGTCGGATGATGAGCCCCTGGTACGAACGGTAGGAAGCCGTATCGTAGCCACGGAGAGGGGTATAAGGGCGGTTGGCGGACATCCTGGAGGGTCTGGGGAGACTGTCACTGACCCATCTTACATCCCAGACTCTCCTAGTAGCCGAGGGGGAGCCTCTGGGTCCAGAGGGACTCGGAGGAAACGAATGGCTCAGCCACATGGGCTGAAGCCCAAGCGAAGAAGGTTTACCATACTTACCACCTCCACAGCCACCACCACTACCTCAACCACCCCTATTACCACTCAACCACCCACAACCACTCCTCCACCTACTACCATTACACCACCAACCACCTTTATACCACCCCAAATCTTCACTACCTCCACTACACCACCAACCACCTCTATACCACCCCCAATCTTTACCACCACCACGAGCCACCAAGCCGGCCCATCCTCCTTCCCCACAGGTTCATCACTCCCTCTTATTGGAGTGGAGGAATAGCTTGCAGCACTTAACAGAATAGTGCAGAAGCTGTTAGCTGTAGACGAGGAGAAGGCAGCTCGGCTTCATCAGCTTGAGGAGCAAAACGCTTCTCAAGCTCAGCATATTGCTCAGCAGGCTGAGCAGATCTCCCAACTCCAAGAGCAAAACGTCCTGTCTACTCAGAAGATTGAGGAGTTGGAGTCAGCTAATAAGAAGATTTTGCTAAAGCTGAAGGGGTCATAAGCTGGGCCACTGAAGATAGGGGAAGGAGAGGATGATGATGATGGTGATGATGATGAGGAAGATGATGAGGAAGATGATGAAGAGAATGAAAGTGAAGATGATGATGAGGAGGGTGATGGCGAGGCTCGAGGCAAGGATGGTGATGACGATGAAGGGGATGCAGCTGCATCTGCCTCTGCTCCTGGTCAAGAGCAAAGAACCAAGAGGAAACAGGACCAGGGAGCATCATCGTCTACCCCGCCTACCTCCCCATCTGCTGAAGATCTGGCTATGATTCAGGGCAAAAGTACAGATTAGATGTTTTTATTATTCAACTTTTGTTCTTGAATCATCTTTCAATGTTTATGTAACTTATGTAAATGTTTAATGATTAATATTTGATTATCTTGATTACTTACTAATGATTGTTATTCTATATGTCTAAATCAAGCAGATCCGGGATTTCAGTAAGATGAGTATGATGTTGCTCCCCTCCAACAGATCAAGTCTCAACTCACAATGATTCTTGATCTGCAGGGGATCGTCAGAAGGTCGGTGAGTTATACTCTTGAAAAAGGAGAAATAATTCACGACCTAACCGACGAGCAACTTGCTGAGATATTTCGACTGAATCCGGACGAGATTGTAAAGGATGCTCCAACTTTTGATGATGCTGATGATGACGAGCTCAATAATGTTGAAGAAATAGAGATAGAAGACATCACTGATCAGCATTATCTGGAATACGCTGACCGAGAGGGAAATGTGTTTCCAGATCTGGCTAACACCCTCGGCAGTGATATTCTAGAGAAACTCAGTAAGAAGGAAAGGGGAGCTAAAGCATCAACTAGCCAAGCCCAAGACTCGGACGCTGATGTAGATATCTGAAAGGCTGAATGGGCGGCTTGCTTCATTGAGGTCCGAGCCCAACACGCTACAGCAACTCAGAGTACCTACACCAAGCTATACAAAGTCAAGAAGAACATGAAGGTGTCAGGGAAGATCATTGCTTGGGCTTATTTTGATGACCTTGGAGTTTATGCAGTGAAAAGGGAGAGGGGAATCAAGTACTTCAGATTCCCTCATGATCTGAAGACTCTCCCCGGGTTTGAGCTCAACCAGCTGGCACGCCTGAAGTTATTATATGCTGATTCGAAGAAAATGTCAAGATGGTTTAAGGCTGCCCTGGAAAGGGAATACCAGACGAGACGGGTAAACTTCAGACCACAGCAGGCTACGAGGAACATCCGTAGGTCTGAAGTGAGTCCCATGTCTACCAAAGATAGTCCTGAAGTGGCGCCCTCCGCGTACGATGTCCAGAATTCCATTGAGGGAGATGCCACAGGACTTTACCCGACATTTTAAGTGGTGGTACTATGACTGGCGCTCTGGAGAGGTCGTTATTATTTTGGTTAGGGAAGGCACGGTGGACACTATAAGGGTGTTCGACCCCATGTGGCTTATCAACTTGTCAGCGTCAGATGTTTATACGCTATACAAGTGGCCATTATTTTTTGACACGCAGGATATAGTGCAAGCACTATAGTTTCAGCATATCATACGTCTATGCTTCGCACTTAATATCCATGCCGGGGTTTCAAAAGAAGAACAGGTGAAGAGATTTGAAGAGTTCAAGAAGGAAATCAAAGTTTAGATAGATCTAGGTCCAAGGGGGAGTTTGTTGGTACACATGTCCCTAGGTCTAGTCTAGTGAGCTTCAATGTAATAGACTTTCATCTTGTAACACATATGTAATGTTAAATCTATGTAATGAAAAACTCTTCTATGAATGTTTATTGGTTGTTTAACGTTTATTGGTTGTTTGATGTTATATCTATTAATATTATTTATTGTTACACACTTATACGAACATGTTATATAGGTTTACAGTTATTAGACATAGTTTTGAATCACTAAAGGTTCAAGAATGTGTTTAACTAAGTATTCTGATTCAGTCGCATGACTGGACCATGCGAATGGGCCAATCGCACGACTAAACCAGGTGATTGAGTCAATCGCACGATTGAGTCATAAGACTGACTCAGTCGTACGAATGAATCAATCGTATGACTCAGTCGCACGACTGAGCCAGTCGCTTGGCTCAGTCGTACGAATGAAAGCTGTAACCTATAAATACCACTTAATTTGTGGAAAAACACAACACTTCGATAATTCACAACCCTAGCCGTCCCAGTTTGCACAGAGCGTCCCTTCCAAGTTCATAGAACGTTTCAGATCATTCCTACTTCATTCTTAACGTATTCTAATCGTTAGGTTTGATCCGCTTAACGTTCTCCCTGATTGGATCGCCAATAAAATAGAATTCCACGCTATTTGATTTGGTTTCACGTAGAATCAGTTAGTATTCCATCCGTACACAGTCCTAACAATTTGATATATTGCTGCTTTCTCGGTATTTGATTTATTGTGTATATCTCTAGTTATTTGATATTTCTAGTTTTAGGTTGTTTCTTCCTCGCTGTTTGATTTATTGATGTGTCCTGTGTTGTTTAGGCGCCACCTGTTGCTTTTGACTGCTCATTTCTAGTGTTGCTTTGCTTTTTTATGGTGTGTTTCATGTTTAGTGGCTGTTTCGTGATTTTGGGCTGGTTTTTTTGGTCACGGAAGGTTAGTGAGGTATAATAGATAACAGGAGACATTACACTGCTCTGAGATCATGTTCGGGGAGGAAAGGTGCTTCTTCAGGGAGAAAGGGTTATAGACTGCGAGTGGCATCGTGGAATCTAGGCACCCTTACTGGTAAGTTATTAGAGTTAATTGATGTGCTGAAAAGACATAGGGTTCTTATAGCGTGCCTTCAGGAGACTAGATGGCCCGGTGGGAGAGCAAAAGAGTGCAACGGTTATAAACTGTGGTATTCAGGGTCTGATGGTACAAAAAATGGAGTAGGTTTTCTAGTTGCTAAAGAATTTCAGGATAATGTAGTGGAGGTGAGAAGATATGATGATAGACTTATGCTGTTAAGAATAGTAATAGGGGACGAGGTAGTGGCAATAGTTAGTGCGTATGCACCACAAGTTGGACTAGGGGAAATGGAAAGAAATAAGTTCTGGGAGACTTTAGATCACATTATGGGGGACATACCTAGAGAAGAAAAAATATGTATAGGAGGTGATTTTAATGGGCATATCGGTAAGGGTAATGATCAATTCCCGTCGGTTCATGGAGGATTTGGGTATGGTCTGAGGAATGACGGCAGAAGGGAGCTACTTGACTTTGCCTTAGCGCATGACCTAGGTATCATAAATTCGTTTTTTAAGAAAAGAGAATCGCATCTTATCACGTTTAGCAGCGGCGGGAGACACAACAGATAGACTATCTGCTGATGAGGGGAGAAGACCGTAACTCGTGGAAGGACTGTAAGGCAATCCCGGGGGAGACAGTAGTGACTCAAAATCATATGTTGGTGGCTGATCTACGCGTGAAGGGAGCAATTGTCCAACCAATTAAGAGAATTAGACCTACGATTAGATGGGGCCAGCTCAAAGATGAAAAGATTACCACCTTTAAAGATAAAGTCATAGCAATGATCCAAACTGGGCCACAGAAAGACGCAAACCAAATGTGGGAAGATGGCAACTACAGTTAGTCAAGCAACTAAAGAAACTCTTGGACTTGTAACAAATAGGACTATAGGCCATAAGGAATCCTGGTGGTGGAATGAAAATATACAGGAGAAGATAAGAATTAAACAACAAAGTTTTAGAGACCTTCTACAATGTAATAATGATGAAGAACGAGCAGAGTTAAAACATAAATACAAGGAGGCTAAGCGAGAGGCGAAAAAGTATGTGTCAGAGGCAAAGAACACAGCGTACGAGAGAATGTATAAGTGATTAGAGACGAAAGAAGGAGAATATGACATGTTTAAGATTGCCAGGGCAAGGGAAAGTAGAAGACAGGACCTGAGCATGGTGAAGTTTATAAACACTGTGGATGGAAAGGTCTTGGTGAAGGAGAACGACATCAAGGCGAGATGGAAAACTTACTTCGATAACCTTTCAACATAACGAACCCTAACCAACAATCTGCCATCGATAAAACAACCCAATCGAACCTACAAAACAAGTGTTATTGTAGAAGCATCACTGTCAAAAAAGTTACGAGAGCGCTGAAGAAAATGGGAAGGGCTAAGGCGGTGGGGCCAGACAACATACCGATTGAAGCGTGGAAGTGCCTGGGAGACGATGGCCTGAAATGGCTAACAGACTTATTCAACACTATCTTCAAAACCGGGAGGATGCCTGAGCAATGAAGAAGCAGTGTCATAGTTCCCATATATAAGAAAAAAGGAGATGTACAATGTTGCGCAAATTACAGGGGAATAAAGCTATTGAGTCACATGATGAAACTATGGGAAATAGTTATTGACACGAGAATTAGATGAGAAAATCAGATAGCGGTAAACCAATTTGGATTTATGTCAGGACGCTCTACCACAGAAGCCATTCACGTCATAAGGAGGATAATGGAGAAATATAGAGAAAAGAACAGGGACCTACATATGGTTTTCATTGACCTAGAAAAAGCATATGACAGTGTGCCACGTCAACTCATTTGGGAAAGTCTAAGACTTAGAAGGGTACCAGAGAGGTATATCAAAATAATAATGGATATGTATGAAGGAGCAAAAACGTGTGTGCGAGCACCAGTCGGAGACACGGACTTTTTCCCGGTGGAAGTGGGACTACACCAAGGATCGGCATCGAGTCCATTTCTCTTCACAATAGTGTTGGATGAGATGACTAAGTCCATACATGATCCAATCCCGTGGTGCATGCTGTTTGCGGATGATATTGTCTTAATATCAGAATCTAAAACGTTGCTTAACGAGAGGCTAGAACAGTGGAGAGCAACATTAGAGAGCAGAGGCTTAAGGATAAGTCGCTCTAAAACAGAATACATGCATTGTAACTTTAGTGGGGAGGATGAATAGGACACTCAAATCAGTATCCAGGGTATGACGGTACCTCAGACGTCTAGGTTCAAATACCTGGGCTCCTACATACAGGAGGACGGAGAGATACACAGCGATGTAACTCACCGTGTGCAATCAGGATGGTGCAAATGGAGAGCAGCATCAGGGATCCTGTGTGATAGGAGGTTCCCAACAAAACTAAAGGGAAAACTATACAGAGTGGCAGTACGCCCAGCGATGTTATACGGCACAGACTGTTGGGCCATAAAGAAATCGCAACAGAGACAAATAGAGGTCGCGGAAATGCGAATGCTGAGGTGGATGTGTGGCCACACAAGATTGGATAGAATAAGAAATGACGTGTTTCAACAGAGGCTAGAGGTGGCTTGTATCAAAGATAAAATACGAGAGGGAAGACTAAGATGGTTTGGGCACGTAAAGCGGAGGCTGATGGTAGCACCCGTTAGGGCAGTAGAGAACATCAACGTAGAGGGTAGGAGGAGTAGAGGTACACCTAGGTTGACTTGGGACGAGATAACTAGGCGAGATATGGTAGACTTGCACCTCTCTGAGCACATGATCGAGGATAGGAGTGAGTGGAGGCGTAGAATTAAAATTAAGGACTTTTAGCGGGATCTGTGGGTAGGAAGGGTAGATGTAGACTTGTTGCGTGACCTGTTTTTCTTCAATCGGCCCTTTTTCACGTTTCTTGCTGCTTATTTGTTGTACACACATTCTGAGCACTTTTGTGATATTTACCCGTGTGTTGTTTGCCGCCTATTATGTTTGCTACGGTCTTTGATCTCGGTATTGAGTCAGGGGTCTCTTCAGAAGCGGTCTCTCTATCTCCCAAGATAGAGGAAAGACTCGCCACCATCTACCCCTCCCAGACCCTGCTCTTGAGTGGTATTTACTGGGTATGTTTGTTTGTTTGTTTGTTTCAGATTCAGCATGAAAAACTCCGACCCATTGGATGATGAAGCAGTTACCTTCAGACTAGGTAGGTGTTGGTAAAAAAACATCCATCGCCTTGTTTGGTTTCTATCTTGGCATGTATACAAGACAGGAAATGGAGAAGGAAGCAATATCAGGAATGCCAGCATACCACATATTTCTAGACGAGGAGAGTAGGGACACGGAAAGTGGTGTCTTGAGAAACTCATTTTGGGGAAAAAATGGAGCAGGAGTGTTCAACTCGAGTAAAACCAAGAGCAATAATCTAGTAAAAGTGGTTCCCTGAGAAAAACATTTTTAGCATCTTGTTGCACCTCCTCATGATGTTCTAACTCATCCTGAGGTTTGGAAGTGGATGCCTTTTTCTTCTTGTTTACTTTCTTTGTAGTCATCCTTTTCTTCCTCTTTGGAGTGTTTAATTGAGAGGGCTGGTCTTGAGTACCATGTTGTTCTGTTATGCCTCTCTCAGTTGGGTCCTCTTCTCTCATAGGTTCAGAAGAAGAGAGTAGAACTTTGCTATGGATAAAAAGATGAAGTTGGCTGCGAAGCAGCTGAAGGGGTTGTGTTGTCTATGGTTCAACCTTAACCTCAACCTCATAAAGAACTTGGGTTGGTGGAGAATACAAGTCCACAAACTCTCCCTTTTTACTCTTCTGCTTGATCACCCTAATGTGCTCATCCATAGTGAATAGAGACATTGGGCCAAGCCTTCTTCCAGAGAATCCATACAACTTCAAGAAGCTCATCATCCTTTGTTTGTCAGCAGACTTTTTTTGACTCTTTTGGACCATGAACCATCCATATTTGCAATTTGGAGGAAACCGTGAAAGATGGTGTCGTGACCGGTTGCAAAGACTCTTGCAAAGGACTGAAAAGTCATATTTGCAAGCCGATGAAGAAACCTTGGCGGCTGTTGGACATCTCGAAAGATATAACATTTATTGAGTACTTAATGGAAACGTTTGCTTTCACAAAACAAACCTTTTGTTTATGAACTAACTCTTGATGTTTTAGCATCTTTAAGATTCAGCATGAAAGACTCTGACCCATTGGATGATGAAGCAGTTACCTTTAGACTAGGTGGGCGTTGGCAAAAACATCCATCGTTTTGTTTGGTGTCTATCTTGGCATATATACAGAACATGAAATAGAGGAGGAGGCAATATCAGGAATGCCAGCATACCACACATTTCCAGATGAGGTGAGTAGGGACATGGAAAGTAGTGCCCTGAGAAAATCATTTTGGGAAAGAATTGGACCACGGGTATTCAACTCGAGGAAAGAATTGGAACAGGGGTGTTCAACTCGAATTGGAACAGGGGTGTTAAACAATTTTTAATAAACCAATTTATAAATATACATTTTCGGGAATAAATAAGTAAAAAAATGACATCCAAATAAAAATTGGAAATGTTTTTTATGATATCCTTAAAAGCAATAATCTAGTAAAAATATTCAATCATGTAAAATGAAACACGTTTACTCAATTCCATCCGTATGTGAGTTTATTGTTTAGCCTTAAATAGCTTTTGCAATTTTACTTTCATTCCAGATTTAATTGAGAGTGCCTTATGATACGTATGATTAGAACTTGCTTTGGGTATACATTTTGAGACCTTAATTAGTATTTTTTGCATAAAAAGGAGTTAGGCATTAGGAAACCTTAACCATTCAAGCCCCAACCATTTTCTTTTAACTTTCCTTACCCGAATGTCAACCCTAATTAGCCCCGTTGAGCTTAAACGATTTTATTTTTGATCACCCGAACCACCAAGCCACGTAACCAAAAAAGCCTTCAACAAAACCCATTTTTTGTTAAAGGCACGTTTTTGGCTTATAAAAAAAAGAAGAAAAATTTGGTCTTTTATCGGTAGACCTAAAAGAACTGGAATGCATTCTTTTGATTTTAATTTGCTTTATTGCCTTCATCACACAAACCAGGACTTCCCCCGAAAATCCGCGAGCAAATTTTCAACCTCACGTACGACGCAAGAAAGAAATGGTGAAAAAATGAACAAGTTCCGTCATTTTATGTAATTTCAAAAAGCGCTATAAAAAGGCAGGAAAAAAGATACGAAAGATGCCCGAACTGTGGAAATGGATCCCACAATGGAAAATGCAAAAAGAACCAAACCGAGTCTCAATACGAATACACAAAACTGATCCTATTAGGTGCTATTAGGCTTCAAGCCGAACGTTCCTTACGAAAGGAGAGTTTTGTGTATCTTCGGGTGAAGAATGAAGTAAGGTTTTTGAAAGCAAAATACGGTCTTGACAATCTTACCTTAAACAAGTCTTCAAGTTAGCATATCCTTTCTAGCTTAATATTGTATATGGAACCTTTTAGTGCTTTCCTTATAGTTTATGTTAGAAAAATAAGCCAAGATCGTCGTCTTTAGCATTTAGCCACTTTTTCCAAATATTCCATACCCGAGCCCGAGCTAAGTTACAACCCATCAAAGACCTAACGATTTATGCAAGTAAATATCTAAGTAGGTGGAGATTTGATCCCTTAACAAGCATATGATTTCACACGTATTCATATTAGGCAATTGAGCGTATTAGTCATACTTAACCCTAATTATGACTCCATATATTTAGCCGAGTGTGAGTGCATCTTGTGAGAAGTGTGGATTTTTACATTATTATAATCTTTACTAATTAATCTATTGCTTGCTAGGATGTCATTCTATATATGCTTTAAATGATTACATTTGGATAAAATAGTTTTTACTTGCATATTTTCCGAAAGACATATTTATCATTTGATTTATTTGGTTTTTGGTGGAATTGTCATTTTAAGTGATTTTTGCTTGAGGACAAGCAAAGTTCAAGTGTGGGGATGTTTGATGTGCTCTAAATTATACATAAAAACCCTATCAAAAGCACATCCATTGTTCCTTAATATCTTCCTTAAAATGATGATTATGTACTTAAAATCCTTAAATTGTGTTTTCAGGTGTTGTAAAGGGAAAGATGGACAAAAGAAGCATATTTAACAAAAATTGAAGAAATCCGAGCTTTCAAGTCCAAGCATGGGGTCGTGCCTTAATAAGCACGCCCCATGTCTTGCCTTAAACACAACCCTGTGCTAAATTTGGCACACCCCCGTGTTTGGACATCTGACAGGACAAAAGGTACTTTCCGTTAAAAGTAAGCATGGGGTCATGCCCCATGAAGCATGGGGTCGTGCCCCAACTCAAACACGGGGTCGTGCCGATAATTTCTACACGTATGAGCCAACCAACTTTCGTAAGCATTGTCCTAAAACGGGCTCATGCCTTTTAGGCATGGGGCTATACTTAAACACTCCAGAAAGCCTATAAATAAAGGCTTAAGTTCACCATTTTAGAAAGCTTTTGGTGGGGAGTTACTTTGCAGAACTCTCTCGGGAATCAAGTCTTGAAGACCATTTGGAGGCTCGGGAGGTGCATACAACACTTGGAGGAAGCTCGGGATTGTCTAAACATCGTCCATTGTGGATCACCGGTTTGATTGTTTCATTTCACTGATGAATTCATATCTATCTTCTATGTTGTTTGTTGTTATGTTCATGCTCGTTATGAGCTAAACTGTTATTATCATCCTAATTGGATGAAACTTATGTAATTTGTGAGGAACTAATGGTGTGATTTATATTGTGTTAATGTTATGGTGGTCTTGGGAAAACTTTTGATGGGTAGCATCTACATTTGAGCGGGAAGTTATAAACTTATGATTTGTAATTGTGAATGTCATACACGGTTGAAAAACGTATGATCAACTTTTATTCGTGAAACCGGTCTTCATAACAAACCTATGGCTAATTAACTAGAGATGGTTATTAGAAATCATATCACCTTAACTTTCTGATCATTTACGGGTTCTCTTTTATTAGTTTGAGAAATCTTCAATACTTATTATGGTTTTCTAAACTTAATAGTATATTAAAAGGAACTTGATCAAATCTCTTCTTAACATTAAGTTATGTTTTCAGAAATCATATGTCGAAAAGGTCACAAAAGATTTACCTACATTACTAGGGCTTTGACCTAAGCAGTAAATCTCAACCTGACATGGTCCTAGTCACTATGGAGCGGATAGACGAGAAAGCGCGCCAGCTCACCTTTATAAACATTAACACAATTACTTTAATCAATATCTTTAATCACACCATCAATTCATCACAGTTACATAAGTATAATCTAATTAGGATGATAGCCTTTACACCCTGATTTTAAATCCAAAAGTTTCAACCTTATTTTACTTTATTTTTATTACTATTTTTTTAAACCCTAATTTACATCAATGGAACTTATCATTTTCCTAAACAAAAATCAAATCCGGTAGTCATTCGTTAAGGTTGTTGAGTAGTCTTAGTGTGTCCACGGATTAATACTCGGTTCTTACCAATACTATATTACCTCACGACAGGTACGCTTGACTTTTGTGTGTGTAGTTTAGTATTAGTAATGACCAATTAAAACTGAATTTGTGCGAAAAACCATATCAAAATATATATACTTTTCACACGCATCAACAACCCTAAAATATGGGCTTGAATTTTTTTTATTTAGCCCAAAGTAATGAGTTGAACACGATCAAAGCCTAGTAAATAACGGGTCGAACAAAGGCCCAATGTGAAAATCTAGCCCAGCTATGGAACAGTACGTAAAGGCAACCCAAATAAATTTAATATTATTTTAGGATGGTGATAAATTTTTCATAATCCTTGGGATTCGTTTGAAGTTAAGGCTTTCACACATCAAGAATCTGCGTGCAAAACTGCTATTTGATAAAAACAGACTGATATTGATGCTTATTTGATACCTAAATGAAAGGTTACAAACATTCAACTCTCCTAAATAACTAATATTCATTTCCTAATTGTTTTAAATATGAAACATCTACACGACAAAGGAAGAGACATCCTATATGATCAATGCGTTAATAACCCTAACGCCTAAAATAATAATATTATACTAATACTAGTCCTAATAGTAATACTAAAATAAATAATAATTAACTTGACATAACTTAAATGAGAACATACCTTATAACTATCTACGATACTTTGATATAGAGTCTCCCTACTCGCACTCCTACTCAAGCTTCAAATTTAACTAATAGCAACACCCAAAGGGGTATCAGGTCTCAGGATTCTGGTTATACTATAGTGTTACTAAGAAAACTTATATTCTAAATTTAACCTTAAGGTTTTTATTTATAAGTAAGCACGCAGACAAATCAATAACTATTAGTGGTGACAATGTGGGATGAAAGTGAGCAGCCTAGCTGCTTGCTTACATATATACTAGCCTGTTTAATTGTTTACTTATAATTAATTCAGCTGCTTACTTCGTTTTTCTCTCATAATTTTTAAAATATAACGTTTTATAAAATTTTGACTACGTCATCGAGACACGCTCATTTTTTTCTACTAGCCGACCTAAGTTTCGTTAAAACCAAAACAAGATCGAAATTAAAATTTTTATTTTTATTTAATGTTTTCTTAAAATAATAAACTCTTGATGTCACATGTCATCTTCCTAGTAGTCATCTTACCCGTATGACAATATATAAAAGAAAATTTTTATATGTCACGCATGTACAACTATTACATCAAGATTTAGGGTATTACACCGAGCTTTTTTCAAGTGTTGCACGCACCTCCCGAGCCTCATGAGAGCCTTCAAGTCTTGATTCCCGAGATAAATGAACAGGGTAACCCTCCATCAAAAGCTCTCCCAGATGATGGACTTAGGTCTTGCAAGACCGGTTAGGGGAGGTCAGTCTCACAATGAGGAGAGTGTAAGAACACTTAACAGTTCAAATAGGGAACCGTATTTAAGGCAAATAGGGAACCGTATTTAAGGGAAAGATACAAAGAACACAAGTAAACAAGGAGACAGAACTCAAGAACAATATATATGGTTTTCAAAAATGATATATATTAATCTCAAGTTCTTTTACAAGTGTTACAATGCATAATTTTAAGACACAAGACCATGAGATACTTTATACTATATCCTACAACCGGCTATACTTTGAAATCTAGTTGGAAACATTGATAGACAATAAAATTAATATAGAGTCAAAAGACATATTGCCTTTTGACTAGTGACTATGACATGCCATAGCTCACATTCTAATATATTACAATAAAGATAAAGTACATAAAATAAAAAGTTACAGACTCTAGACCTCAATGTACAATTGCAAAACATGGACCTTTTCACCAACTCATGCAAGTTGGTGAGATTTTAGAGTTGCAGCAGAAAGTGGGTAAGCTTTATATATAAGTACATCCGGCGAAAGCATATTCTCCTCTATCTTCAGAAGAAATTAGTCTTCTCTTCATTTGGCATCAAAAGAATTTGTCCTCGAAGCTTCGGAAGACTTTGTCATTGAAGCTTCAGAAGACTTCATCTTTTGCTTTAGAAGATTTGGTCTTAGGCTTTGGAAGATTTTACACTTAGAATATTTTTTATGCAGAGTGTAAAACTTCCGAAGCAACTTCTACTTTGTACAAAGTACATGCATACAGTAAGCCTTGGATTGCTTTGGTTGCATAGCCTTCTTATATAACCTTACAAACTCCCCCTAGACTGATGCTACCAAAACAGATAAGATTGTTCATCAGTTGATAGTTCTCATCAAGATCAAGACAATTCCTTTCTTCATCATTTGGTTAGGATCCTTCAAACTCTCATAATACTTTCTCATGTCATGGAGATCATGTAGAGGTAAATCAAGCATGTCTTTCAAGAAGTAAACATCTTGACCACCTTAATCTCTAATGACATACCATCTGTCTAGATTAGCAGTAAAGGTCCAAGACCGGATGGTTTTCCAGCTGCAAGAGACTGTGCTTGAGTAGGAGTTGGTTGAGCAGCCTCTTGTTGCACTTTCTCAGGATGCTCTGACTCATCCTGAGGACTTAAAGAGGATGCGTTTGGCTTCTTCTTGGATACATTCTTCATGGCCATCATTTTCTTCCTCTTTGGTGTCTTTAACTAAGAGGGCTGGTCTTAAGTACCAGGTTGTTCTGTTGTGACACTCTTAGTTTGGTCCTCTTCCTTCACAGGTTCAGAAGGAAATAGAGCAGAACCCTGCTATGGAATAGAAAATAAAGTTGGCTGGGATGTAGCTGAAGATCCAGGTGATGTTGTCTGAGTTGGTTCAACCTTAACCTCAAGCTCGGGAGGAGCTTGCCTTGGTGGAGAATGCAAGTCCACAAGCTCTCCTTTTTAATCTTCTGCTTGATCACTCTAATGTGCTCATCCATAGTGGATAGAGACATTGGACGAAGCCTCCTTCCAGAGAATCTATACAGCTTCAAGAAACTTATTATCCTCTGCCTATCAGGAGACTTCAGTTGACTCTTTTGGATGATGGCTCTTGACTTTGCAGCTTCTTCCCTCATTTTTCTCTTAGCGACCTTTTGTTATTTAATTAATTATTGTTACAGCTTCTTAAAATATTCAAATTTAATGTACTCATATAAGAGGGGAAGAAATGCAGATGCCTGATAGAGGCCTGTGGTACTCAAGTAGTTGATCATGTTTTATCTATCAGCCTCCTTATCTACTTGAGGTTGTTCAATTGCCACCACCTATTTCTCAGGACTTTCATGAATTGGGGAGAGGGTAGGAGCATGTTTGTAAACCCTCTTCTGCCTTCTTTCTTCTTTAACTTTGAGGAGCAACTCTGCACCCTCTGCCTCTTTCCTCTTCTACTTTGTACATAGTGCATGCACGCAGTAAGCCTTAGGTTGCTTTGGTTGCATCAGTCTTCTTATATAACCTTACAGGTCTCTATTTATATGCTTTCTAGAGTGTTTAAGCATGACCACATGTCTAAAAGGTATGACCTCATGCTAGTACAATGCTTACAAAAGTTGGTCGGTTCATACGTGTAGAAGAGGTGGGGCACGACCCTATGTTTGAGGTAGGCACACCCTGTGCCTCATGGAGAATGATCTCGTGCTTACTTTTGAGGGGACAATACTTTTGTCCTGACAGATGTCCAAACACGAGGGTGTGGTAATTTAAGCATGAAGTGTGTTTCAGGCTAGGCATAGGGCGCGCTTGATGAGGCATGGTCCCATGCTTGGACTCTTAAGCTTGGTTTTCTTCAAATTCTTGCTAAGTATGCTTCTTTTGTAAATCTTGTCCATTTGAACATTTGAAAACAAAAAATTAATATTTTTAAGTTTACTTTCATCATTTTAAGTAAGATATTAAGGAATAATTGATGTGCTTATGATATGTTTTCTATGTATTATTTAGAGCACATTAGTGGTGGTGCGAGGCGATGGTGGGTTGTGGTGCTGGTGGTGTGGTGGGAAAGAACGATGGAAGAGGCAATGGAATGGAAAAAAACAAAGGGGAGCGAATGAATAATTTTGGGTTGGTTAGTGGAAATTTGATTTCTAGCATAATGAGTAATTCCTATCTATTAACTAAACAAACACACATTTTTCATTCCTTCTCAATGATCCAATCTATTTAGCCTATCATTATTGTGTACCAAACGCTACCTTAATACTCACCCATAGCTTGTTAACAGAACCTAGAACATCATCATACACAAAGTTTCCTAGTTTAGAACCGTAGAAGCACATATTATATAGTTTACATCATGACCTCCCACCACAATTCCTATGATCATTCTAACACCATTTTAGCCGTCAGCATTGTCCTATACATATCACATTTAACATATAAAACATTGGTTCGCAAAAGTTACCATAAATCACAAGTATGACCATATAAGACATTTTTTACAATTTAAAAATTCCTAATCCATTCTCAGGTTCTAAACATTGCATTTTAATCATCAAAAACCAATAAACATGCATAGAACTCAATCTAAGAACTAACCTAACCCAAAAAGTTTTCGTTAATGGTAAGTGCCTAAAACAGGAGCCAAATTCGCAAGTTCAATACATCAAACTTCATCAATTAACATCAACTAGAATCCTAGTATCAATAATTCAACTCAATTTCATCAAATTTATCCAATTTTTACAAAATCCCCAAAGTAAAGTTTCCTTTTAAGGCAAGTTTTGGTTTTTAACCTAAATGCAATAATTTCACAAAACTAAATTGTACATTCATCTCATAATCACATACTAAAGCATAATCAACCATCAATTTTATTCAGTTTCATGTTTTAATGTGTGTTTGGATATCTAGGGTATATAGTTCACCAAGATAATCAAAGGATGAAATTCAACATTAAAGCTTACTTGTAGATGAAAGGAATCGCGTGCTAAACGTGTTTTGATGCAAGAAACATCCCAATTTTCAACTCTAGGTGCAACAATCAAAGCAAAATGTGCGTATGTGCTCTTGGTGTTGCGTAAGTTTGAAAGGGACAAGGGGAAGAATATGACATCCGTCACCAACAGGTCTGTTAATTAACGCGAAGCTCGTTAACTCCTCTTATGTATTATTTATTTTGCGTAATCAATTCGTTTTCCTAACCTGAATTTTAATCTTATCTACCTTGCGCATTGAACCTAATATTATATAAATAATAAATGATAAAATTAACTATGAATAGTATAAATAAATTTTATTTATTATTTTTCTTTTCTTTTAAAATTTAATAATGTATATTATTAATATTATTATTATTATTATTATTATTATTATTATTATTATTATTATTATTATTATGACAATTATTATTATTATTATTATTATTATTATTATTATTATTATTATTATTATTATTATTATTATTATTATTATTAAAGTTCAGGGTCTAATTTGTAATTTAACCAAACTTTAGGGATTAATTAATTGAAAGTTGGGGGTCCAAATTGAAAATATAAAAACTATATATATAACCCAAACCATCGACCCCCACCCCGTAAACCCTACTGCCGACCCCCCACCGTCATGAACCTTCTGCCGCTCACAACCACCGTAACAGCCCATCCGGTCGTCGTTAACTATCGTTCGTTGTCGTCGTCTCGCCGTTTACTCATTCCGCAGGTAACCGATCGTTGTGGACTTCGTTTTGTTTATTTTCGCGACATTCGGTTTCATTCTTTCAGTTCGGTTTGTTTCGGTTGTGTACCGTGATGCTCGGTGGTGGTATGGTGGCGTGGGATGGGTGTATGTATATGATTGTAATGTGTGTGCGCATGGTGTGTGTGGGTGTTAGATGACCGCGTACGTGTGGGCGCATAGTGAGGTGTGTGTATGTTAGATGCATGTAGTGATATGTGTGTGTGTGGCTACAGTATGTGTGTGTGCTACAGTGTGTGTGATCGTGAATGTGTATTGTGATTGTGTGTGTGTTGTGTAAGGACCAGTGTATGTATGTATATAATGTAGTGTGGGTGCGTGTGTGTTTGAGGGTAGAATATGGGAGTGTGTGTTAGTGTATGTGTGTGTTGAATTGTGTGAGTGTGTGTTGTGTATGTGATTGTGTGTTAGTGTATGTGTGCGGGTTGTTTCATTCTATTATAATATAATAATAATAATAATAATAATAATAATAATAATAATAATAATAATAATAATAATAATAATAATAATAATAATAATTATTATTATTATTATTATTATATCATTATTATTATTATTATTATTATTATTATCTTTATTATTAATATAATCTTCATTATTAATATTATTATTATATGGTGTGGTGTGTGTGTGTATGTGTGTGTGTGTATTGGTGTGCGTGTCGTGCATCGAACCCAAATCGACTCGAAACTGACCGAATGTACCTTTTCTTATCGAACGTGTTTAAAGATGTAATTGTAATTATTATAGGCATTTGATCGTTCGTTGCTTGTACTTCTTGAAGCATTTTGTTCGCCTTATTTTCTAATCATTTCAAGGTGAGTTTTGTGGCCCCATTTTACTTGTAGTTTTATAAATTTTAAAGGAAAAGTATGCTCATTGTTTTTCTGCTGCGATTTTAAATCCTTCTGTTGGACTGTTGTGTTACTATTTGCAAACAATATCTAATTCATGTATGTGTATTCTTTGTTAGTAATTATTGTCATTTGGCCCTGTTCGAGCTGATGGATAGTTGGTGATAGTTAGTACTAAAAGTGGCCCTGTTTCAAGCCCATGTATTGCCATTTGGCCCGGTCAAGCCTATGGATGTTGGTACTAATAGTGGCCATGTTCGAGCCCCTGTATTGCCATTGGCCCTGTTCGAGCCTATGGACTATTGGTACCGACGGGATTCTATGTGTACATCAAAGGTGTAGATGTGAGGCTCATGTTTACATGTGATATTACTTAACTGTATGTACTTATGTCCTACCGAACTACTACACAGCATCAAGTTTTGTTTACTAATTAAACCTTCAAGCTCACTAACCATGTGTTGACCTTTTGAGCATATCTTTTCAGGTATTAACAATCAAAGGGGATATCTAGAGCCGGTGCCTTAACAGAGACCCAAAGAATTTCTGTTGAGATCTTCATTAGGGTTTTGGTCATTATTTAGTCTTGTTCATGATTGCCATGTTGAACAATTCTTGTGTTTAATTCTGTGTTGGATTTGATGTTGTTTAATCTATAGACTATGCTGGTCATGGAACTGATTAACCACGACACAAGTCACCATTGTGTCGGGTGACGTCATAACACATGGCTCTAGGCATTTACTATGTCTCTAACAACTAACCAGGTGTTATGACGATCCCGTCCGTTACATCCTCGTGTTTCCGCTGCGAGGGTGTAACAGATTGGTATCAGAGACTTGGTTATAGAGAATTAGGTGGAGTACTCGACCTAGACTATAACCTAAGAACCTCCATATAGTATGCATAATAGGATTATGTGTGCATTGAAATATGTGCGAATGCTATCTGTGATATGCTTATATGGGAGAGTAGTGGACATCCTTGGTCTTCGGCCATGGATAGCACCCTGTACTTGACAAGACTGGTTAACTCGGTTAGGATGAGCTGGGATTGATCATGCAAAGCAAATTTCAATCATGGGTGCCCACGTAATTGTAATTTACAGTGCATGCGAAGTCTAGCAAACCTGCTAGAATTAATAGTTATAGCTAGCACAATCCTCCCAAATCTATACCTCGTGACATTGGAGTTGCAATCCGTTTAACCCATTATTTTGTGTTTTGAATCTTTGAGACTATTGTATGCACACGTTTGGAATATATGTTTTAAGATACAATCGTCTTATTTTGAAACCTTATATTATTATTACGGGTCTGGCAATGTAAGTGAGTGTGAGTTATCTAGTTGCAAGTTGTGTCATGTACGTGCTGATAACCAATTTATGATAGTCTGGATATGTGTTGAAGGTTACGTGTTATCTTTGATTGATTAGAAAATACCGCCCTGAAGAGCCACTCGAATTGATGCACCAAGAGGCAGAGGCCGAGGAAGAGACAGAGGTGCTGGTGGTCGTGGTGAAGCACCAGGAGGATGAGGTGAAAGAGAACCGGCTGGTTACAACCATGGTGCCAGAAGTCCTGAATTGGCTGCCATGATCGCTCAGCAACTAG
The DNA here is from genome assembly GCA_024085815.1 of Flaveria linearis. Taxonomy (NCBI): domain Eukaryota; kingdom Viridiplantae; phylum Streptophyta; class Magnoliopsida; order Asterales; family Asteraceae; genus Flaveria; species Flaveria linearis. The sequence goes on from CM044013.1 coordinate 35,304,169, forward strand.
CTGCCCTGATCCCGATCATAGTGGCTCAAGTAAGCGATAACCTTCTGAATCACAACCATGGTGGTGATGGCAGCAACAATGATGGGAAAAACGGAGAGGATAATGGAGGAGAGGAAGATGGTGAAGCTGGTTACGAAGGTGGAAATGTTAACCATAATGGGGAGGGAAATGGTAATGGGAATGACAATGGTTTGGGTAATGGAAATGTCAATGGTGGAGGAAATGGTAATGAACTTGGAGCTGGTGGGAGAAGACGGGGATGCACCTACCAGGAAATTATGGCGTGTAAGCCGTATGAGGTTGATGGTAAGGGTGGAGCAATAGTATTAACAAGGTGGTTGGAGAAGATAGAAGCAGTGATTGATATCGATGAGTGCTTGGATAGTCAGAAGATCAAGTTCACCACCTGTTCACTGCAAGGTAAGGCGTTAACTTGGTGGAACACTCGAATCCAAGCAAGGGGAAGAGAGGCAACGATGCTGATGACCTGGGATGAATTCAAGGCGTTGATCACCGAAGAGTACTGCCCACTCAATGAGATGCAGAAGTTGGAACATGAGTTCTGGAACCATGCCATGGTAGGAGCTGGACACGCAGCTTACACCCATCGCTTTCATGAATTGGCAAGGCTTGTTCCACATTTGGTAACCCCTGAGTTAAAAGAATCGAGAGGTACATTTGAGGTCTGGTTCCCCAAATTCGAGCTATGGTAACTTCAGCTGCTCCCCCAACCATTCAAAGTGCAATTCTAAAGGCTGGCTTATTAACTGATGAGATGTTAAAAACAGGTGTACTGGGTAAAGGAGGTGATAAGAGGAAAGACATCGGGGAATCAAGATGACAATCAAGCGAAAAGTTCGACAAGAAGGCGAGGGTGACGAGAAACTTTGTGGCGGTGAATCAAGGAAGGAGAGAGTACACTGGGCCACACCCTAGGTGTAATAAGTGTAATTATAACCATCCTCAGGCTGCACAATGCTGGGTGTGCCTAAACTGTGGGCGTTCGGGTCATTTTGTGAGGAGTTGTAAGGTGGCACCCAATATGGTAGTAGCGGCAAACATGCCAGCAGGAAATTTAAGGACATGTTATGAATACAGAAGCCCTGAGCATTATCGGAATGCGTGCCCTAGGCTGAACCGGGCATCTGGTCTAAATGGTAATAATCAGAATCAAGGGGTGGCGATTACTAGAAATCAGGGTCAGGTAAACCAAGGAAATATTACACGTGGTCGTGCTTTTATGATTGGAGCATTTGTGATTAGAGCAAATGATGCTTATCAGGACCCGAATGTTGTCACGGGTACATATCTTCTCAACAACCACTTTGCATCTATATTATTTGATACCGGGGCAGACAATAGTTTCATTTCCTTGGAATTTGCTTCCCTGCTTGGTATAAACCCTAGTTGTTTAGAAATTAGCTACTCGATAGAAATGGCTAATGGTGAAATTATAAAGACTAATGAGATTATTAGAGGTTACACATTAATGCTAGAGGATCATACCTTTGATATAGATCTAATACCTTTCGGGTTGGGTAGTTTTGATGTGGTAGTGGGAATGGATTGCTTATCAAAACGTGGTGCTGAGATAGTCTGTCGAGAAAAGGTGGTGCGAATACCTGTGCATAATGGTGAGGTGCTCAAGATTCACGGGGAACAAACATGAAGGAATCTGAGGCTCATCTCTTGTATGAAAGCCCAACGATGTTTGAAGAAGAAATCTTATGCATTCTTAGCACACGTAGTAGAGAAGAAGGAGGATGAGAGATAGTTAGAATATATTCCCATTGTACGAGAGTTTCCAGAGGTATTTCCCGATGATCTCTCTGGCTTACCTCCCACTCGACAAGTGGAGTTCCGCATCGACTTGATTCCTCGAGCGACGCCCGTAGCAAAGGCACCCCACCGGTTGGCGCCGCCAGAGACGCAGGAACTGTCGAGCCAAATGCAAGAGTTGCTGGATAAAGGTTTTAGCCGACCAAGTCACTCGTCGTGGAGAGCACTGATATTGTTTGTCAAGAAGAAAAATGGGTCGTTTCGGATATGCATAGATTACCGGGAATTAAATAAGCTGACTGTCAAAAATCAACACCCTCTTCCCAGAATCGACGATCTATTTGACCAGTTGCGGGGAGTAACGTATTTCTCCAAGATTGACATTCGGTCATGATATCATCAGCTGAGAGTTCACGAAGAGGATATACCAAAGATGATGTTCCGGACTCGTTACGGGCATTATGAGTTCTTGGTGATGCTGTTTGGATTGACAAATGCTCCGACAGTATTTATTGATTTGATACACCAAGTATGCAGACCATATCTAGACAAATTTGTGATCGTACTTATCATGACATCCTCATCTACTCGCGGTCAAAAGAGGAGCATGAGCAGTATCTGCGGGCAATACTGAAGTTATTGGGAGAAGAAAAGCTTTACGCCAAATTCTCTAAGTGTGAGTTCTGATAACATGAGGTGAAATTTCTAGGGCACGTAGTTAATGATAAAGGAATTCATGTCGACCCTGGAAAGATCGAAGCAGTAAAGAAATGGGATACACCTAAGGCGCCCTTGAAGATTCGACAATTCTAAGGGTTGGCTGGTTACTACCGGCGATTTATTGCAAACTTCTCCAAGATCACTCAACTGTTGACGATGTTAACCCTGAAAGATAAGAAATTTGATTAGGGTCATAAGCAAGAAGAGGCCTTTCATACGTTGAAGGACAAATTGTGTAACGCGCCGATCCTAACCCTCCAGATGGATTAGACAACTTTGTGGTGTACTGTGATGCATCACACTAAGGTTTGGGTTGTAATCTGATGTAGAAAGGCAAGGTGATGCATACGCGTCTCGACAGCTCAAGACTCACGAGAAGAATTACATGACTCATGCCTTAGAATTGGGTGCGGTAGTGTTTGCACTTAAGGTCTGGAGACACTACCTGTACGGGACAAAGTGTGTCATTTACAAGGATCACAAGAGCCTTCAGCACATATTTGATCAGAAGGAATTAAACATGCGTCAAAGACAATGAGTAGAACTTCTCAGTGATTATGACTGTGAGATTCGATATCATCCTGGAAAGGCTAATGTGGTGGTCGACGCCTTGAGTAGAAAAAACATGTCAAACCTATACATGCACGAGCCTTGGGAATGATTATTCAATCAAACTTGAAGACTCAGATTCTAACAGCGCAGCGCGAGGCATTAAAGGAAGAAAATGTGGCTGGTGAAGAATTTCGTGGGTTAGATAAGCAGATGGAGTGTAAGGAGGATGGTGTGCATTATTTTATGGATCGAATATGGGTACTAAAATAGGGAGACGTACTAGAGTTAGTCCTGAACGAGATGCACAAGTCGAGGTACTCCATTCATCCTGGTGCGGACAAAATGTACCACGATCTCAAGGAGTTATATTGGTGTCCGGGTATGAAAAAGGATACTGCAAGGTATGTAGGTGAATGTCTGACTTGTTCGAAAGTTAAAGCCAAACACCAGAAACCGTCAGGTCTATGCAGTAACCGGAAATCCCCGAATGGAAATGGAAGAACATAGCGATGGACTTTATCACTAAGTTGCCTAGAACAAGTAGTGGGCACGATTCGGCATGGGTTATTATGGATCGAATGAAAAAATCTTCCCATTTCTTACCGATTCGCGAGGACTATAAGATGGAAAAGTTGGTGAGGTTATGTGTGAATGAGATCGTGGCTAGGCATGGAGTGCATGTGTCAATTATATCAGATTGTGATAGTCCATTTACATCGTGGTTCGGTAAACTTTATAGAAGGCGATGGGCACTCGATTAGACCTAAGTACCGTTATCATCCACAAACGGATGGTCAAAGTAAGCGTACTATACAGACTCTAGAAGACATGCTTAGGGCATGTGTGATCGACTTTGGTGGTATTTGGGATACTCATTTACCGTTTGTTGAATTCCCTTATAATATCAGTTACCATACGAGCATTAGATGTGCTCTGTTTGAAGCATTGTATGGAAGGAAGTGTAGGTCTCTCGTATGTTGGACTGAAGTAGGTGAGAGTCAACTGACAGGTGTGGAGATTATCCAAGAAATGACTGATAAGATATTCCAAATCAAGGATAGACTTAAGGCAGATAAAGACCACCAGAAAGGTTACATCGACAACCGTCGGAAACGTCTGGAGTTTAGCGTGGGTGATCATGTCTTGTTGAAGGTTTCTCCTTGGAAGGGAATCATACAATTCGGGAAGAAGGTAAAGTTAGCTCGAGGTATGTTGGACCATTCGAGATCACTGAAAGAATTAGTCCTGTGGCATATCGATTAAAATTACCTCAAGAGCTTAGCGGCGTGCTTGATATTTCTACGTATCAAACCTTAAGAAATGTTTAGCGGATGGATCGCTCCATGTCCCGATTGATAAATCAAGATTGATGAGAAACTCCATTTTGTGGAAGAACCGATAAAAATCATGGATCGGGAAGTCAAGCGATTGAAACACAGCAAGATCCCAATTGTCAGAGTGAGATGGAACTCAAAGCGAGGTCCAAAATTTACATAGGAACGGGAAGACCAGATGAAACTTAAATATCCACATTTGTTCGCGGATAGGGCTTCAGGATCTAACTCTAGTTAAATTTCGGGACGAAATTCCCTCAACTGGGGGATACAGGGACATCCGTCACCAATAGGTTCGTTAATTGACGCGAAGCTCGTTAACTCCTCTTGTGTATTATTTATTTTGCGTAATCAAATCGTTTTCCTAACCTGAATTTTAATCTTATCTACCTTGCGCGTTGAACCTAATATTATATAAATAATAAATGATAAAATTAACTATTAATAGTATAAATAAATTTTATTTATTATTTTTCTTTTCTTTTAAAATTTAATAATGTATATTATTATTATTATTATTATTATTATTATCATTATTATTATTATTATTATTATTATTATTATTATTACTACTACAATTATTATTATTATTACTATTATTATTATTATTATTATTATTATTATTATTATAATTAAAGTTCAGGGTCTAATTTGTAATTTAACCAAACTTGCGGGATTAATTAATTGAAAGTTTGGGGTCCAAATTGTAAATATAAAAACTATATATATAACCCAAACCATCGACCCCCACCCCGTAAACCCTACTGCCGTCCCCCCCTCCCCCCCCGCTGTGAACCTTCCGCCGCTCGCAACCACCGTAACAGCCCATCCGGTCGCCGTTAGCCGTCGTTCGTTGTCGTCGTCTCGTCGTTTACCTGTTCCACAGGTAACCGATCATTGTGGACATAGTTTTGTTTATTTTTGCAACATTCGGTTTCATTCTTTCGGTTCGGCTTGTTTCGGTTGTGTACGGAGATGCTCGGTGGTGGTATGGTGGCGCGCGATGGGTGTATTGGTGATACATCTTTATGTACCTAGCTTATGATCTTAAATGTAAAGTATTTCATGTATTACACTGATGTGATCTGATGTAATGTGATGATTCATTGATATATGAAATGCATTTTGATGTTTATTTGCGATTGATTATATCTTATTATCTCTGTATCGAATGTGATTCACATGTATGAACTTAACATATAGGTTTGATGTTGTTTTACATAGTTTTAAGTCAATAAGAACTTAGAAATGTGTTTAACTTAGTCAAGTGGTTACTCATGCTAATGGACCATACTTATGGCCATACGCATGAACGAACCATACTTATGGACCAGTCGCATGACTGAACCAGGTGACTGGATCAGTCGTATGATTGAGATATAAGATTGACTCAGTCGTACGACTGAACCTTCAGTCGTGCATATGAGTCAACCGCGTGAGTCAGTCGCACGACTGACCATGGTAATGGTTCAGTCATATGAATGAACGCTGAAAACCTATAAATACCACATAATTCGTGGAAAAACATAACACATCGAATACTTTCATACCCTATCCATCCAGAGCGTCCCAAGTCACCCATCCAAGTTCATAGTTCATTCCTGATCGATTCAAACTCGTTCTTAATGTTTGTTTCATCGTTAGATCGATCAGGTTGTTCGTTCTCACTGATTGGATCGTCAATCAAATAGAATTCCGCGCTATTTGATCTAGTCTCACGCAGAATCCGTTAGTACTCCGTACGAAAACGGTCCTGACAAGTGGTATCAGAGCTTGGGCTCGTGATTTTGCGTGGATTCAATTGGTTTTGGTGTTAAAATCAACGTTTATAAACAAAAGATCCACTTTTTCGCTTCAGAACGTGTTTTTGACGAGTCTCTGTGTTAAAAGTTTGACCTTTTACCATACGGCAGATTAGGGTTCGTAAAAATTCATATTTTTGTGTCAAAATTTTTAAAAAAAATTCAATTTTTCCCGCAAAAGGAGCCTCAGTCGCACGATTAGCTCAATCGCATGACTGAATCTCATTCGCATAGTTCAATCGCACGACTGGACTCATTCGCACAGTTCATTCGCACGGTTGAGTTATTCCAGTCGGTTGACCTCAAACGTCATGTTCATTCGCACAACTGTATCCAATCGCACGATTGAAGTCATTCGCATCCTTCAATCGCACGGTTGACCCGGTCTTCTTGTTCAAACGCATAAGTCAATCTGTCCTGTTCTAAGTTCATAAAGTTCAAAGCAATGGAAGATTAGTTTTCTGCATTCACTGCTGGAAAGGACTCACGTATCCAGAATATTCTACTTCTGGAAAGTGAGATCGGGAATCACAACAAACCGCCAAAGCTGTTAATGTTGGATGAATACCCATAGTGGAAATAGCGGTATGAGATCTACTTGAATGGAGTTGACCCTAATCCGTGGATGTCTATTGAGACTGGTTATATGGTACCAGTCAGTGCTAATGGGGTAAAATTGACTTTGGGAGGAACGAGTGAATCCCAGAAGACTATTCATAATGCTGAAAAGAAAGCATATGCCTTGTAGACTCAGTCTATACCTAAGGACATCTTCTATCAGTTCTCAGAGAACAAGCAGTCGAAAAAGTTATGGGAGGCCTTAGAAAAACGATATGAGGGAAATGCTAATCTGAAGGCACTGAAGGCTAAAGCTCTTAAAAAGAAATTTGACAATTTTTCACCGATAGGAATGGAGAGCTTAGATGACATAATTGATAGGTTCTATCACTTAATGAGTGAGTTGCACACTCATGGCGTGACCACATCCATGGAAGATAAAGTTTCAAGTTTTGCTGATGGTCTGCCAGACAAATGGGATCCATTTGTGTCTAATCTGAGACAAAATGACATTCTTGCCACATTAGACATAAATGATTTCATTCTGAAGTTAAGGGAGGAAGAACTATGTCAGAAATACAAATCAAAAAAAGGATCCTACGCTCAGAATCCTGCATTGTACAATTCTGTTCCAAATCCTGCCTCATCAGGCGCACCGCTACAAATGTCATTTGTGTCTAACTCTTCTGCTCCTTCCCAAAGTAGTTCCTCAGGAAACGAAACGTCAGGGTCATCCGGAACCCAATATATTGTTCCTGAGCAAATACAACCATGCTGAAGACAGAGAATCTCGGAAATGTCACTGTGGAAGTTGCTAAAGAGCATATGGATCTTCTAGCTGTTGTTGTTCAATCTTATAATGTATTAGTCGCTGGGAAGATTGGAAACTGTCATCTTGCTGACGAGGACTACGAGCAAGTTGATGAAACTGAGTTGGAGCGCATGGACATCATGTGGGCCTTAGCCAGTGTTGTTAGACGGGCTAAGAAGTTTGTAAAGAAGACGGGGCAGAACTTGGTTGCTACTAAGGATACTATATTTGGATTTGATAAAACCAAGGTCACGTGCTTCAACTATGGAGAAACGGGCACTTCAAACGTGAGTGCATAAAGCCAAAGAAGACTGGGAATGGAAATCCTTTTCCTATATTCAACTATCAAGATAAGGAGAAGGCTGGAGCATCATCAAGTAAAGAATCTAAGGCTTTGGTTGCTCAGGGAGATGAAGGATAAGACTGGTCCTTCCGATTTGTATCTAAGGGAGAATCAAATGTTGCATTGGTTAATACCTTGGATGATGTATCTGCAAGTGAAGAAGACATCATAGCTGAGCATGCACGTTCAGATATCGAAGAAGCTATGGATGTCGTTGATCATATTGTTGAAGAGGAACTAAGTGTTGCAAACTCAGAATCTCAAGTTATTGAAGAGTCTAACACTGCATTGATGGCCGATTCGTCTGGTTCTACACAGGGTGTCCGCTACATCGCTATCACTAATACCTGGATTATTGATAGTGGGGCTTCCAGGCACATGATCGGGAATTCGTCCCTCCTTTTCAACGTCAAGCAAGTTAAAGGGGGACACATATCATTCACTGGGAATAAAGGAGGTTACATCACCGCACATGGCGAAGTGGGAAACGAGAAAGTGAAGTTTGACAAGGTCAACTATGTTCAGCAATTACAAAACAACTTGCTTTCTGTCTCCCAAATCTGTGATAAGGGATTCAAGGTTATGTTTGATAACAAGAAGTGCTACATACTGAAGAAGGATTATGTTATCCCGGAGGAGCAAGTTCTAATGTCGGCTTCAAGATATAATGACCTGTATGTCTTGGACCTATCCAAAGCCTCCATAACTGAGCCTACTGCTTAGTGCTTCTTGTCAAAAGCAACGGAAAGAGATTCAGTCTCCTGGCACAGGAGAATGGGACACATCAATCCCAGGAAGATGAACCAGCTGGTTCAGAATGATCTGGTGGATGGAGTTACAGTCAAGAACTTCCAGCTTCTAGACTTCTGCATAGCATGCAAGAAAGGGAAACAGACAAAGAAGTCTCACAAGTCAAAGAAAGTTAATTCTATCGACATTCCTCTCGAGCTTCTACACATGGATCTATCTGGCCCAGTCAGCACAAAGAGCATAGCTGGGGATTGGTACTGCTTTATGGTGACGGATGATTACTCAAGATTCTCTTGTGTGATGTTTTTGAAAGCTAAATCAGAGACATTTGAATCATTCAAACATCTTGTTACCACATTGGAGTCACTCTACAAGCTGAAAATTAGGAAAATATGTTTAGACAACGGGACAGAATTCAAGAATCAGTGGATGGAGGCATTCTGTCATGAGAAAGGGATTATTCTTCAATTCACTTCTGCCTACACTACACAGATGAATGGCGTTGCTGAATAGAAGAATAGGAGCTTGATAGAAACAGCAAGGACTATGCTAGCTGACTCAAAACTACCAGTTCAATTCTGGAACGAGGCAGTGGCTAATGCATGTTGTAATCTAAATCGGGTCTAAGTGGTCAAACGTCATGGAAAAACATGTTATGAGTTGCTCCAACAACGTAAACCCAATTTAGAGTATCTGGAACCATTTGGCGCACTCTGCATGCTGCTAAAGAAAAATCAGACTGGGAAGTTCTGCGAGAAGGCAGAAGAATGTATCTTCCTTGGATACAGTATACCAGACAAAAGAGTTTACAATAACTCAACTGGTCAGGTAGAAGTGTGGTGCAACGTTGATGTACAAAGATACACCACCCTCCCTGTGGGAAAAGGACCTTCCTTTTTCTTCGACTATGATGGATTTTTTAAATCCTTCAATCTACCTCCTTCCCATTCTGATGATGAGTTAGCTGCTCGAATGATGTACGATGTTCTGAACACTCCTACACAAGACTCGACATCATCGGTTTCATTAGAAGATACTTCTAGCCCTTCAGGGGGAGAGCTTGAGGTAAGTGATTCTTCCTCCGATGATGAGGCCGTTGAAATTGAGAGTGCAAACCAGGAGGAGCAGGTTCCCACTACCGAAAGTAGACCAGCATCTGATCATGATGCAACTGGAACTTCTGAACCTCATACTCCAACAGTTCAGAATCTGGATAATAAAGTAGCAGTACCCACCACTCCCGAAACTCGAGTTAATGTGTATCATCCCCTGGATAACATCATCGGGGATATTCTATCGGGAGTTCAGATAAGAAATCAGCTATACTCAGCTGATTATGCGGCAGTCATGGAAAAGGGATATCTACACGATGGTGCTTATTGATGTTTCGTGTCTCAAGTTGAGCCAAAGTGATATGGGTAAGTGCTATGCAAAAAGAACTCCTTCAGTTCCAGAAGTTAGGAGTCTGGTCTCTTGTGTATAGACCGAAAAGTGCAAAGGTGATTGGCACTAAATGGGTTCTTCGGTGTAAGAAGGATGACCAAGGGGTCATAATCAGAAACAAGGCTAGGCTTGTAGTTCAAGGGTTCAGGAAAGTCAAAGGAGTTGACTACAATGAAGTGTTTGCACCTGTGGCAAGGATGGAAGCAATTAGAATCTTCCTAGCCTATGCATCCTTTATGCATATTAAAGTTTATCAACTGGATGTGAAAAGTGCATTGCTTCATGGTGAGATACGTGAAACAGTGTACGTCAGTCAACCCAAAGGATTCGAGGATCCTTATCATCGGGATAGAGTTTATAAACTCGAAAAGGCTTTGTACGGGCTCCATCAAGCCCCTCGAGCCTGGTATGAGAAACTCTCTACTCATCTGCTGAAACATGGCTTTCGCAGAGGCGTAAATGACTGCACGTTGTTCATCAAAGAAAAAGATGTTGATTTACTACTGGTACAGATATACGTGGATGACATAATCTTCGGTTCCAAGAACGAAGCATTATGTAAAGAATTCGAATCTGTGATGAAAGCCGAGTTTGAAATGAGTGCCATGGGAGAAATGAAGTTCTTTCTTGGTTTACAAGTAGATCAGACACCAAATGGTATCTTCCTGCATCAGACCAAATATGTTGGAGATATCCTTAGTCGGTTTGACATGGAGAATGCAACGGTTGCAGGTACTCCACTTGCCATGAACCATGATATGGCACCCGACGAAAGTGGTGATCTGATTGATGCCACTATGTATCGAGGAATGATGGATCTCTCATGTATCTCACAGCTTCTTGTCCTGATATTATGTACGCCACGTGTCTCTGTTCCAGATATCAGGCAAAACCAAAAGTAAATCATCTGATTGGGGTAAAAGGGATCTTTCGTTATCTGAAGGGTACTCTAACACTTGGGTTGTGGTATCCTCATGATGATGACTTTGAGCTTACAGCGTATAGTGACTCGGATTACGGTGGTTGCAAGATGAATTACAAGTCAACATCTGCGGGATGTCAGTTCTTTGGAAGACGATTAGTCACCTGGCAGTGTAAGTAGCAGACGTCTGTTGCTCTGTCAACATGAGAAGCTGAATACGTCAAGTTGCTGTTCATAAATTATTTGGATTCAACAGCAAATGCGAGACTATGGTTTGCAATTTTGTAACAACCCTATCTTTGTTGATAATTCTGTTGCTATTGCTGTCACTAAAAATCCAGTCTAACACCCAAAAACTAAACACATCGGTATTAAATATCACTTCATACGTGACTGTTTTGAAAAACAATTAATCGATATCGTTAAAATAAACACAGATTTTCAACGCGCCGACCTCTACACAAAAGCTTTTGATAAACCTCGATTTCAATATCCATTAGAGGTCAATGGCGTTAAAAAGAAAGATGATGTGATTCCAGATGAATCAAGTTCATAGTCCGACTCTATGTTTTATTTTTTATTGTTTATTTTTCTTTCTTTTCTTTTATTTTTTTCTGTCTTTATAAATTCAAAAACCACAAAATGATTTTCGGTTTTAGAATTTTAGGGGAGAATAGTTTTAGTTTCAGTAGTTAGTATTTAATTACTCAAAAAAAATGAGGGCGGGCAGATAAGCTGAAAAGCAAAGACATCACATCAGTGAAATCGATTCAACTTAATGGAAAATGATAGTATACAGGTATCGAATTGTTTGGGACACCAAAAGATCTAAAATGTTCTAAAATGCTATATTCAAAGTTACAGAAATTTATAAGTTTAAGAAGTCACAGCCTAATGAGTGGAAATATGATAGTAAGCTAGTCTGCTACTGTGGTTACATAGAGAAAGTAGATCTAGGGGTTGCTAGTCCATTATATGATGTGTCGGTAGATTCAACATAATAGACAAGTAGACTTCAATGGTGAACAACGTTAAAACTAAATCGTTCAACAAGCTATGGGTTTCCATCTTATCTCTGGTTAACACAATCAACTTACTTCCAATAAGGGGTGAAGAGCAAAATCAATGCCACAAATGTGTGCGGACGATCATAAAAATGAGCAAAATGAAAAAAAATGTGAAACACAATCAAGCCAATGACTGATGTCGTTGGTGCGTTATATGTATAATAAAATTGCTCTAACAAGAAGATAGGTTGTGTGCCTCTCTGCTGTGCGATGGCACTGACCTGAGGATAAGCACAATCTAAATATTCTAGAATTCATTATTGTTTGCGCCTCTCTGCTCTGCGATGGCACTGACCTGAGGCTTGGCATCTCTTTGAAAGCTCTTAGAATAGTTTCTTCTTGTCAAAACCCGTAGGCCGCTCAAAAATCTCCTGAGGAAAGTTGATTAGCATATAAGTGTGGGATCCACAAATGCTTGTTGAAATAACAAACCTAAATAATCACCAATGTATGTCAAAAATTTATGTATAAATTTAGGTGGACAAATATACTAACAATCATGATGGTAGCATTCCTCGATGGTCAAAATCAATGTGTACTACATAATAGCTCTAGCATGATTTCCTGTTAGTGCTCTTGACTTTTAGATGAATAAGATTCTACGATTTGTAAATATAACTTTCTTTGTATTTACATAAATATAACTGGTCCCAAATAATTATGTTTATGCCTGTATGATTCCATAAGAATCTTTCTAGATAAGATGTAAATGCTTCATGCTGTTCTGCTCAGAGGGAGAAATCTTTTAAGGAAAGTTAAAATGTTTTCATCCCACCTCACATGAAAAATACAAAAAGATTGTCTTAATTCAGTTTGTTTAAAGTTTTCCTTAGTTTTTAGTTATGTCTGTATAGAGTCGTCATCGGACTATGTAACAAGAGGAAATCTGTGAATGTCACAAATTGAACCTAATGTTAATCTGATAAAAGCCTGTTTTTAAAATGTTAAACGTCTGAGGTGATTAAATGGTTTCAAGTAAAAGGATCACGTCTGAGGTGATCAAACAGTTTTGATTAAAAGGATCACGTCTGAGGTGATCAAAAGTTTTCAGTTAAAAGGATCATGTCTGAGATGATCAATGGTCATAATGTCATAAATAAAATTTAAGTTTTTGAAAGGTTGGGAAAAGTGAAGTCAAAGTCATAAGAATGAGCCAATCGCATGATTGGATCATCAGTATGGACCAATCATATGATTGGACCATAAGTATGGACCAATCGCACGAATGGACCATGAGTATGAGCCAATCACACGAATGGACCATGAGTATGGGGCAAAGTATATGATTGGATCATAAGTATGAACCAATCATACGACTGGCTGAGGAAGTTTAAGTCAGTCATACGATTGAACCTCAGTCGCACGAATGAATCATGCGAATAGGTCCAGTCTAGGGTTGTTCACGAGCCGAGTCGAACCAAGCGGACCTTTGCTCGTGCTTCGCTCGTTTCCATACCAAACCGAGCTGATCGGCTCGTTTACAACCAAGCGGAAAATCAAACGAGCATTTTTCAAGCGTTAAATTTTCGAGCGAACGTCGAACGAGCGCAAACGAGCGGCAAATAATTTATACAAACCCAACTATCTTGTGTGTCATATAATTTATACTGGAGCGAATAAGGTTTAATAACTTTAAAATTAGCCATATTTTATTACATAATACTTTTATGGATGATAACACGTTATGGTTGACGATGAAGCTAGCTAAGTCTGTAGCCGATAAGGCGGATAACATATTGCAGATAACGGTGACGGTGAGAGTGAGATGATCGAAAAAATATCTTTTAACGGCTTAGGATTTCACTTTTATATTAAGTCTAGAATTATTTTATTAGGTTGATTGATCAAATATGCATAAATAGAATTATATATTTGTATATAATGGGTCAAATCTACTAGAGCACTACGTATAAACTATATATATATATATATTAATTCGATCCGAACCGAACTGAGCAGACCTTTGCTCATGCTTGGCTCGTTTACAAACCGATCCGAGCCGATCGGCTCGTTTACAACCGAGCAAAAATTCGAACGAGCATTTTTCAAGCAAATTACGAACGAATGTCGAGCGATCGTCGAGAGTCGAGCGGTTTGGACAGCCCTAGTCCAGTCGCACGACTGAAACACAGATTAGTATAAAAAGGGGCTCAATCGATCGTAAACCCTACTTGACTTCAAAAACTCTCAGAAACCGCCTAACTACGCAGCCACTCTGCCTAAATTTTTCTAAGTGTGATTACCTCTTCAATTAAGTTTCCTACCACTTATTGTTCATCTACAGGTACTTTGAGAATGAAATCGGGACTAATGAGGAGATAAATTGACCAAAAATAGTCCAAAATTGACAAAACAAGAACCTCAACTGAAAAACCTAAAATAGAACACCTTAATGTACATAAACATTGATTTAAATAAAATTAAGTGTTATATCGAGTCCCTGCAAACCTAATGAATCTAAACTCGAAGTGTAATTGAATGTTTTGACAAAGATTCAAATTCTTGGACTCGAACAGTGCTGATACGAATGGACAGGCTGATGAACTTCAGTCGCACGATTGAGCCAGACGCACGATTGAGCCAGACACACGATTCAATTGCACGATTGAATCAATCGAGTATTCAGTCGCATGACTGACTCAACCACACGGCATAGCATACGACTAAGTTCAGTCGTAGGCTCAATCGTACGACTGAGCTCAGTCGCATGGTTCAATCGTACGATTGAACCAGTTGGTCATAATCTGTTCAAATTCAATTGTTCTTTCTAGTGAACGGATCTAACGTATTTGTTTCTTGTGTTGCAGCAACATGGCTGAGAGATGGACGATGAGCACCAAGCACAACATCTGTGCTCATCTAGATGCTACATCCCGGAACGCTTCTGAGTTCGTCAGGATCATTTCTTTTCTGCGTAGATCGAGGATTTACAGAGCCATCTCGACTCCCTGCACACCGTACAAGTCTATTCAGCAGGCATTCTGGGAGAATGCCACAGTCGACAGATCAGTTGAGCCATACCGCATCCGAAGTTCTATCTTCAGTCAAGATATCGATGTCGGGGAGGACGACCACGGAGGATCTTGGATCTGGGTGAGAACGGAGCCTACCCAACCAAGCTACATCCCCTGACTATTAGGGGATGTTTCTTAAGGATTAAGTACGCTGACGACATCAATGCCGGCAAGCTAAACAAGAGCAACATGTGCCACCAGTTTAAGTATCTGGCACATGTGATCCTTAAGTGCATTGCCTCCAGGCGTGGAGGATTTGATGAGATGTCCAACCAAATACAGAATGCATACGTTGTGCTGGTACTGAACCACCCGTTCAGTTTCTCTCGGATGTTCTTCACTTATCTGACGGAGAACATTGAGGCAAAGGGTAAGGAAGGCTTCTGCATGTGCCCGAGGTTTTTGCAGATGATTATTGATGAGAAGCTTCCTGAGTTGCCAAAGGAGAAGGATGATGTGGTGTGTTTAGAGGTGATGGATGACACCACACTAGGTCGGATGAAGGTTTTCCGGGGGAAGCAGGTGAAGCCCCCGGTTAGGAGACTTTTCGGCCATCTGGCCAACGAGGACTGCGTGGCGCCAGCTTGAAAGAAGTGGCGTCACGACGACAGTGATTCCGATGTCAAGCCCGTTGTGGTTCCAGCCAAAGACGACAACGATGATGACTTCTATGATGATGGTCAGGGTGGTGGAGACGCTGGCTCTAGTCATCCACGAGCCACCGACATGTCTACTACATCTCCACCACCTCCACACAGTAGTTCCTCAGCTCTCGGTGGATCTGAGCAGGCTGCCATCCATCGGGACTTCCTGGTAGATGAAGACGAGGAGGAGTCGGATGATGAGCCTCTGACGAGGACAGTCGTTAGCCGAGTCATGGCTACCGAAAAGGACAAAGAGGCGGTTGGGGGACGCCAGGATGGTTCTGAGGATGGTGATACTGATGTCACTGATCCTACTTATAGACCCGACCAGCCAATTAGCCCAGGGGGAGCCCCGATTGCCATGGGCTCGAGGAGGAAGAGGATGGCCCAGCCTCATGGCAAGAAGGGCAAGAGGCGAAGGACCGTGCTGATTACTACCTTCACCACCACAGCTACTACCACCACTACGACCACCACTCCTACCACCACTACTGCCACCACCACTGCCACCACTACAGCCGCTACTACTCCCACCACATCCACCTCAACCACCCATACATCAATTCCACCAAAACCCACTCACATTCCCACTCCCATCTATACCACATCCACCACCACACCCCAAGCTGGCACTTCCACCTCATTCCCACCTCCACAGGGATCTTCTCTACCCACTGTTGGGTTAGAGGAGCAGTTGGCTAGCGTTAACAGACTGCTGCTCAAGCTACTCGAGACAGATGATCTGAGAGCTAACCAGATGAATCAGTTGATGGCGGTCAATGTTGCTCAGGGCAAACAGATAGCCCAGCTAACAGAGAAGGACGATGCTCACGAGAGAGCATTGGCTAGAGCTCACTGTGCCCTTACTGCATAGAATGAGCTATTAATGGCATCGGTCAAGAGGATCAAGGAGGTGGAGAAAAAGAACAAGAAGCTGATGTTAAGACTGAAAGGGATGAAGGGTGAGCCCTTGAAGATAAAAGGTGATGGTGATGATGGCGATATGGAGATGATGATGATGACGATTCTTCTGATGATGATGAATCGGACGATGATGATGATGAGGTTGAGGCGGGAGGAAGTGGGAAAGATAAGGAAGGTGATGATGATGATGAGCATGATCAGGAAGGTGATGCATCTATATCAGCCTCAAATCCATCTGCTCAGGAGAGGCGCATGAAGCGTAATCAAGATCAACAACCCTCTTCTTCAGCTCCTCAAGCTGAAGAGACGCCCGATCAAGGCAAAAGTAATGATTAGACATTTATGTATTAAAACTTTTTTACTTGAATTATGTATTACATAAATGTAATTAATGATTATTAATGTTTAAATATCTTGATTAATAATTTATGTTTTATGTGTTGAATGTTTAATTAAACAGATGAAGCTCAACAGACAGATGACTATGACGTCGCCCCCCTTTAGTAAATCAAGACTCAGCTCACTATGATTCTTGATTTGCAAGGGATCATAAGATGATCTGTGAGCTACACTCCCGAGGAAGGAGAGATCATCCACGACGTCACTGACGAGCAGCTCGCAGACATGTTCAGATTAAATCCAGACGAGCTCGTCAAAGATGCTCCTGAGGTTGATGTTATTAGTGATGAAGAGCTTCAAGGCATGGATGAGATTAAGATAGAGGATATAACATCTTAATATTATCCTCAGTACACTGACTAAAAGGGAAATTTTATCCCCAACTTGTGTGAAACATTTAACAGTGCCACTTTTGAGAAACTGGATGAGACTGAGAAAGAGATAGAGAAAGATGACGGGAAAGCCCAAGCTATAGACACTGATTTCGATCTTAAGAAGGCTGAGTGGGCAGCTTGTTTATCTAAGATGAAAGCCTAATGAGTTCCTCCAAAGTTGAACGCCTACACCAAACTCTACCGAGTAAAGAAGCATCAGAAGGTGCTGGGGAAGATCATAAGTTGGGCATATTTTAAGGACTTGGACGTATATGCTGTCAAGAGGGAGAAGGGGATTGAGTACTTTAGCTATCCTCATGATCTGAAGACTCTTCCCGGTTTTGAGCTGAACAAGCTAGCCTGTTTAGATCTTTTGTACGCCAACCCAAGAAAAATGTCGGGTTGGTTCGAGACAACACTCAAGAAGGAATACCACACCAGATGGGTCAACTTCAGACCTCAATAACCTAAGAGGTTCGTACATAAGACCGAAGTTGATCCTATCTCTAGAAGGCCGAAAGTAGTGCTGAAGTGGAGTCCTCCGCGCATAATGTCTAAGATCCCACTACGAGAGATGCCTCAGGACTTCACTTCACACTTCAAGTGGTGGTATTATGACTGGCGGACGGGAGAAACAGTCATAGTTTTGCATAAAGAGGGCAAAATCGAGACTATCAAGGTATTTGACCCAATGAGGCTAACCAACTTGTCTGCCGAAGATGTTTACACACTCTACAAGTGGCCACTGTTCTATGACTCGTAAGATATTGTACAAGCTCTACAATTCCAACATGTTATACAGCTTTGCTTTGCGTTTGAGATACCGCTGGAGTCACAAGAGAAGAGAAGTACAAGAAGTTTCAAGAGCACGTGAAGAATGTTAGATGATAGGCTAAACTAGGTCCAAGGGGGAGTTTGTTGATGCATCTTTATGTACCTAGTTTATGATCTTAAATGTAAAGTCTTTCATGTCTTACACTGATGTAATCTGATGTAATGTGATGATTCAATGATATATGAAATGCATTTTGATGTTTATTTATGATTGATTATATCATATTATCGCTATATTAAATGTGGTTCACGTGTATGAACTTAATATATAGGTTTGATGTTGTTTTACATAGTTCTAAGTCAATAAGAACTTAGAAATGTGTTCAACTTAGTCAATTGGTTACTCGTGCTAATAGACTATACTTATGGCCCATACGCATGAATGAACTATACTTATGGACCAGTCGCATGACTGAACCAGGTGACTGGATCATTCGTATGATTGAGATATAAGATTGACTCAGTCGCACGACTGAACCTTCAATCGTGCGTATGAGTCAACCGCATGAGTCAGTCGCACGACTGAACCATGCTAATGGTTCAGTCGTACGAATGAACACTGGAAACCTAGAAATACCACATAATTCGTGGAAAAACATAACACTTCGAATACTTTTATACCCTAGCCGTCCAGACCGTCCCAAGTTCATAGTTCATTCCTGATCGATTCAAACTCGTTCTTAACATTTGTTTCACCGTTAGATTGATCAGGTTGTTCGTTCTCACTGATTGGATCGCCAATCAAATAGAATTCCGCGCTATTTGATCTGGTCTCACACAGAATCCGTTAGTAATCCGTACGAAAACGGTCCTGACATGTATGTATATGATTGTAACGTGTGCGCGCATGGTGTGTGGGTGTTAGATGACCGTGTACGTGTGGGCGCATGGTGAGGTGTGTGTGTGTTAGATGCATGTTGTGATTTGTGTGTGTGTAGCTGCAATATGTGTGTGTGCTACAGTGTGTGTGACCGTGAATGTGTATTATGATTGTGTGTGTGTGTGTTGCGTAAGGACCAGTGTATGTATGTATATAATGTAGTGTGTGTGTGCGTGTGTGTTTGAAGGTAGAATGTGGGAGTGTGTGTTAGTGTATGTGTGTGTCGAATTGTGTGAGTGTGTGTTGTGTATGTAATTGTGTGTTAGTGCATGTGTGTGGGTTGTTTCATTCTATTATTATTATTATTATTATTATTATTATTATTATTATTATATTATTATTATTATTATTATTATTTATTATTATTATTATTATTAATATCTTTATTATTATTATATCATCATTATTAATATTATTATTATATGGTGTGGTGTGTGTGTGTATATATATATATATATATATATATATATATATATATATATATATATATATATATATATATATATATTGGTGTGCGTGTCGCACGTCGAACCCGAATCGACTCGAAACCGACCGAATGTACCTTTTCTCATCGAACATGTTTAAAGATGTAATTACAATTTTTATAGGTATTTTATCGTTCGTCGCTCGTATTTCTTGAAGCGTTTTGTTCGCCTTATATTCTAATCATTTCAAGGTGAGTTTTACGGCCCCATTTTACTTATAGTTTTATAAATTTCAGGAAAAAGTATGCTCATTGTTTTTATGCTGTGATTTCAAATTCTTCTATTGGACTGTTGTGTTACTATTTGCAAACAATATCTGATTCATGTATGTGTATTTTTTGTTAGTTGTTATTGCCATTTGGCCTTGTTCGAGTCTATGGATAGTTGGTACTAAAAGTGGCCCTGTTCGAGCCCCTGTATTGTCACTGGCCATGTTCGAGCCTATGGACTATTGTACCGATGAGATTCTATGTGTACATCAAACGTGTAGATGTGAGGCTCATGTTTACATGTGATATTGCTTAACTGTATGTACTTATGTCCCACCGAACTACTATACAACATCAAGTTTTGTTTATTAATTAACTTGCGAGCTCACTAACCATGTGTTGACCTTTTGAGTATATCTTTTCAGGTGTTAACAAATCAAAGGGGATAGCTAGAGTCGGTGCCTTAGCAGAGACCCTAAGAATTTCTGTTGAGATCTTCATTAGGGTTTTGGTCATTACTTAGTCTTGTTCATGATTGCCGTGTTGAACAATTCTTGTGTTTGATTCTATGTTGGATTTGATGTTGTTTAATCTATAGACTATGCTGGTCGTGGAACTGATTAACCACGACACAAGTCACCATAGTGTCGGGTGACGTCATGACACGTGGCTCTATGCATTTATTATGTCTCTATCAACTAACCAGGTGTTATGACGATCCCGTCCATTACATCCTCGTGTTTCCGTTACCAGCGGGGGTGTGACAAAGAAGGCGGTTAATTCTTGGGTATAGGGTGGGGGTTACATTTTGTTTTATTTTTTACGAGAATGGCGCACGTCGTTTTATAAAAACCTTTAAACGGTACGTGATTTGAAATTTATGAATCGAAACTATGGAACAGTTATATCAATCATTGACTAAATACATATACAATATTTATTTTATTAGTTTGAATCCATTTTTTTAATTATTTAACTATAAAGCTAAAAACACGCGATAATGCATAATGTCCAAAAATTCCTAATTTTCACAACCAGGCTACACATTTAATCAAATAATTACATAACATACGATTTCACATTAATTATATTTTTTTAAAAGAAATTTTGATAAATCACCAACGTTCGGGGACAGACTCGTGCACAATCTGATAATTCTCTGAATTACCGTCATGTGAATGTTCGTCCCACTGTTGACGCATCTAATTAAATATCATTAAATGCATGCATGTATGATAAAAAATTAATGTTCATGCTAGTCCGAAAAATGATAAGAAAATACTAGGTGGTATAGAAAATTAAAGCCTATGTGAAAACTTCCAAAAATAGACAATATGTTGATAAACGATGAATGATAATGAAGTTTGTCAGGACAAAGGTGATTGAAAATATTTCATTTGGAAAGAAATCATTTGATAAGCAGGTAGAGAAAGCTGAGCCCTAGATTTATTACGCCATTCAAGATAATAACTTGTGTGGGGGAGATAGCTTACCGACTGGAAATACCAGACGAGCTAATGTTAGGACCGTGTACGGACGGAGTACTAACTGATTATGTGTGTATACCAACTCAAATAGTGCGGAATCCTATTTGATTGGTGATCCAATCAGTGAGAACGTTACTATGATCGATACTAGAGTTGATTAAACGTTAAGAATTGAGTAGGGATCGATCAAGAGTGAACTATGAAGTTGGAACAGGTTTTCAAAAGTCTCTGGACGGCTAAGGTATGAAAATATTCGAAGTGTTACGTTTTTCCACGATTTAAGTGGTATTTATAGGTTAGTGTTTCTCATCCGGGCGACTGAACCACAAGTATGGTTCAGTCGTGCGATTGAGCCATGCAGTTGATCCATTCGCATGACTGAGTGTTCAATCGTGCGACTGAGCCAATCTTATGTTACAATCATACGACTGATCCAGTCTCCTGGTTCAGTCGTGCGACTGAGTCATTCGCATGAAGTTGTTCATGCATATGGTCCATTAGCATGGTTCATTCACATGAGAACTTCATATGCTTCACAAACCTATATAGTTAGTTCAATATGTGTTATCATACAATAAATAATGAAACATTAAACATTATAAGCATCAACCACACATTGTATTTCATTTATATACATTCAATAACACATTTTCATTCAATCAAGAGTCTTTCATTACAAATATCAAACGATTACATCAGTATGAAAGTCATTTACATTTAAGCACACTAGAACTAGAACTAGGGACATGTGTACCAACAAACTCCCCCTTGGACCTAGTTCTACCTATTCTTTGACTTCCTTTGTAAACTCTGCATGTCTCTTGACTCTTTCTTCCTTTGAAACCCCAGCATGAATATCAAGTGCGAAGCATAAGCGTATAACATGTTGAAACTAAAGTGCTTGCACGATATCCTGTGTATCAAAAAATAGTGGCCACTTGTACAGCGTATATATATCAGCTGCTGATAAGTTTGTGAGCCATATTGGGTCAAACACCCTTACTGTCTCCAACGTCCCCTCTCTATCCAAAACAATCACGGCTTCTCCTGTATGCCAGTTATAATACCACCATTTAAAATGGGGTGTAAAGTCTTGTGGCATCTCCCTCAAAGGTATACGTGACATCGTGTGCGGAGGCTGCCATTTCAAGACAACTGTCGGCCTTCCAGTAATGGGATTAACTTCAGACCTTTTGATATACCTCTTCAGTTGTTGAGGTTTGAAGTTAACCCACCTGGTGCGGTACTCTCTTTTCAACGCAGCCTCGAACCAGCCTGACATCTTCTTCGGGTCGGCATATAGCAGCTTTAGGCGTGCCAGCTGGTTGAGCTCAAATCCGGGAAGAGTCTTTAGATCACGTGGAAATCTAAAGTACTCTATTCCCCTCTCCCTCTTCACTGCATACACACTTAGATCCTCAAAGTATGCCCACGCTATTATCTTCCCTGACACCTTGAGATGCTTATTCACTTTGTAGAGCCTGGTGTAGGTACTTGGCTTTGGTGCAGCGCGCTGAGCTCGGATCTCTGCAAAACAAGCCGCCCATTCAGCCTTTCTGATGTTCACATCGGCGTC
The DNA here is from genome assembly GCA_024085815.1 of Flaveria linearis. Classification (NCBI taxonomy): domain Eukaryota; kingdom Viridiplantae; phylum Streptophyta; class Magnoliopsida; order Asterales; family Asteraceae; genus Flaveria; species Flaveria linearis. The sequence goes on from CM044013.1 coordinate 35,327,076, forward strand.
TGAGGCTTGGGCTTGGCTTGTTGATGTTCCTGCTTCCTTTTCCATTTGATTCAGCCTCTCCAATGTATCACTGCCGAGAGTACTTCCCAAATAAGGAACCACATTTCCCTCTCGGTCAGTGTACTCTGGATAATGCTAGGTTGTAACGTCCTCAATTTCTATTTCATCCACATCGTTAAGCTCATCGTCACTCGCCACATCAAAGGTTGAAGCATCCTTGACAATCTCATCCGGGTTCAACCGGAACATCTCAGCAAGTTGCGCATCAGTAAGGTCATGAATTATTTCTCCTTCTTCGGGAGTATAACTCACGGACCTCCTGACAATCCCTTGCAAATCAAGTATCATAGTTAATTGAGACTTGATTTGCTGTAGGGGAGCAATATCGAATTCGTCTTGCTGAGATGTTTGATCTGCTTGAATTAAACATGAAAACACATCAATGGTTGGTAAGTAATCAAAACAATCAAACATTGAATAACAATATATAAACATTAATTACATAACATTTATACATGATTTCAAGTACAAAGCATTCACAAATACATAAAGTCAGGAGCTTCTTCAGTCGGAGAAGAGGGTGGTGCAGAGGATGAGGCTCTCTGGTCTTGATTCTTTTTGCTTCACCTCTTACTTTTCTCTTGGGCACCCGAAGCAGATGGATCCCCTTCTTCTTTATCATCTCCTCCATCTGCATCATTACCTCCCTCTGTATCTTCACCTTCATCATCACCATCATCATCATCATCATCATCACTATCATCATCATCACCATCATCACCATCTCCTTCTCTGATCTTCAGAGGCTCATCCTTTGAGCCCTTGAGCTTGAGAAGGATAGTCCTCTTGGCATCCTCCAACTCCTCAATCTTCTTAGAAGATAACACGTTCTGCTCCTTGAGTTGGGTAATCTCTAGACTCTGAGCAGCCACTTGCTGAGCCTGCTCCTCAATCAGTTATGCCTGCTGAGATATCTGCTGTGCTTGGGCAGTGTTTTGATCCACAAGCTGTCAGATTTGTGCAGCTCTTTCCACATCAGCTGCCAACAGCTTCAGCACCATTTTGTTAAGTGCTGACATCTGTTCCTCTACCCCAATGGGGGGGCAGAGATGATCCTGTAGTGAATGATGGGTAGGATGATGGTCCGGCTGGGTGGATGGTGGTGGTAGCGGTGGCTGTGGTGAATATAGGAGGTGGTATATGAGGGGATGGAGACGGGTGAGCTATAGTGGTGGTGGAAGTGGTGTAGATGGGTGGTGGAATGGGTGTGGTAGTGATGGTGGGTGAGGTGGTAGGAGTGGTGGTGGTAGTTGGGGTAGTGGGTGAGTGAGTGGTGGTGGTAGATATGGTGGCAGTGGTGGTGGAGGTAGAAATTAGCATGAACCTTCGTCTTTTCGGCTTCATCCCATGGGGCTGAGCCATCCTCTTCTTCCTCGAGCCCCTCGAGGAGGATGCACCCCCTCGGATGCTGGGCTAGTCTAGGGTATAAGTAGGATCTGTAGTAGTCTCCCCAGATGCATCTTGGCGTCCTCCAGCTGCCTCCATTCCATGTTCGGTGGCAACCACCCTGCTCCCCACCCTTATCGTTAACGGCTCATCATCACTCTCCTCCTCCTCACCAAGTCTGAAATCCTGATGGAACCCAGCTATGTCAGCTTCTCCCTGAGTGGATGGCGGAGGTGTAACATCTGTGGTGGTGGCCCTAGATGGAGTGGGGCCCGTGTCTCCACCATCATCACTATCATCATCATTCGAATCATCAGATGGAAGAACAATTTGCTCAACATCTGAGTCACTCTCCTCATGGCGCCACTTTCGCCTTGCCGGCGCCACGTAATCAGCCTGGGCCAAATGCCCGAAGAGTCTTTTCACAGGGGGTTTGACTTGCTTCCCCCTATAGACCTTCATACGGCCCAAGGTCATGTAATCCATCACCTCGAGTGTCACCGCATCCTGGCTCTCCTTAAGCAGAGAGGGCAGCTTCTCATCACTAATCAGCTGAAGAAACCTAGGGTACATGCAAAAAACCCTCTTTGGCTTTAGCCTCCAGATTCTCATTAAGGTATGAGAATATCATGTTTGAGAAGCTGAAGGGGTGGTTCAGAACCAGTGCCACGTAGGCATTCTAAATCTGGTCTGAAAGGTCATCAAATCCACCCCTCCTTGAAGTTAAGCACTTGAGTATCACATGTGCTAAGTACTTGTACTGGGACACATGTTGCTCTTGTTCAGCACACCAGCATTTATATCCCCAGCGTACTTCATCCTGAGGAAGCACCCTCGCACTGTCAGAGGATGTAGCCTGGTTGGGTGATCAGCATCGTCACCCAGAGCGAGTACTCGACGTATGTCCTTAGCAGTAACCTCGATATCCGTACCAAAAATAGTACTGCGGATGTTGTATGGCTCATGTGAACGATCAACTGATGCCCTCTCCCAGAAGGCCTGCTGAATAGACCTATAAGGAGTGCACGGAGTGGATATAGCTCGATGGATCTGGGATCTCTGTAGGAATGCAATGATCCCAGTAAACTCGGCCCCGTTCCGAGTTGTTTCATCCAAATGAGCACAGATGTTATGCTTGGGGTTGATGGACTACCGATCAGATCTGTAATACAAGACACATGAATGTTAGATCACCACACAACAAAAATCAGTTCAAATTAGCTTGGTTGAACTCAGTCTGGTTCAATCATGCGATTGAACCATGCGACTGAGTTCAGTCGGTTGACCTATCATGCGACTGAATACAGTCGGGTGATTGAGTCATGCGACTGAGTTCAATCAGATGATTGAGCCTACGATTGGTTCAGTCAGCCGACTGAGCTCATTCGTATCAGTCACTCGGATGATTGGCTCAATCGTCCAGCTCAGTCGTGCAATTGTAGTTCATCCGGGTGTCCAGTCGCATGACCCACTGTTCGGTCGACTGAAATTTGAATTTGGACCAATTCTTAAGACTAGACATCGTGTATTGGTTCATTAGACTCGTAATCAATAGACTAATAACCTAATAACTTTGATTTCAACATTTTACTTAGTTTAATTAGGTTAGTTGTCCTATTTCAGTCTCGGGTCTATTCAGGGCTAAATTTCTTGATTTTGAAGTCACATCGATGGAATTTTTGCAAGACTACATCGCAATATACCTGTATAAACACTAAAGAACGTCAGAAGATCGAAATAAGCAGGTAAATTTGGTCTGAAGAAATTTTGGCAGAGTAACGGTAGGCTATGCGATTTTAGGGCGATTGGGGGGTGATGAGTTTATGCGATCGACTATGGCTCTATTTATACCGAATCGGATTTCAACCGGGCGACTGGACCCATTCGCTCTGTTCATTCGGGAGATTGGACCTCAGTCGTGCGATTGGTTCAGTCGATCACATTCAGTCGGCCGACTGGGTTTCAGTCGAGCGGCTGACTCATTCGCACAGCTCCATTCGGATGGCTGGCTCAATCTGGTAAGCCATTCGGGTGAATGGTTCATACTCATGCTCCATTCAATTGTCTAGGGCATAAGTATGGTCCATTCGTACGGTTGGTCCATACTCATGGTCCAGTCGTGCGTATGGGTCATCCTCATAATTTTAACTTTATGACCATTTTACATTTTACACCTTTTGACTATCGACTAAACATTTTGAGCATTCGATCATCTCAGACATGATCCTTTTAACTTTGAAAACTTTTTATCACTTCAGACGTGACTCATTTTAGTGATTAACTCACAGATTGATTTCCATTGCATAGTCCGACATTTAAAACTAAATAACTAATATTCAAACAAATTAAACAACTAGAATTAAGAAACAAGACGAAAACTTATTTTTGTAATTTTGAGGGAGGTTGAAATCCTAGGTCACATTACGTTACTTTGATCATAACTGGAGCAATTCATTATGGAATCATACAGGTTTATCAAATTATTTATGACAATTTATCAAAGCCTTTTGATTTGGATTCTTGTTTTCATCGAGAGTCATCAGCAAGTTTAGAAAATCATACTAGTTCTGTAAGATCTGACATTGATTTGAACTTTCAAGAATTGCAGCTCATGATGATCGTCAGTATACTTGTCCTCTTAAATCCATACACAGATTTTTGACACACGTGGTAATTATTTAGGGTTTAATTATTTCAAAAAGCATTTGTGGATCCCACACTTATATGGTAATCAACATTCCTCAGGAGATTTTGAGCGGTCTACGGGTATTGTGACAAGAGGAAACTATTCTAAGAGCTTTCAAAGAGATGCAAAGCCTCAGATCAGTGCCATCACATAGCAGAGAGGCGCAAACAACAATGAATTCTAGAATATTTAGGTTATGCTTATCCTTAGGTCAGTGCCACCGCATAGCAGAGAGGCACACAACCTATCCTCTTGTTTGAGTAATTATATTCTTTTTGCACAGATTGCGCTAACAACATATGTTATCAGCTAGATTTCTTTTTGCATTTTTCATGTGCTTTGCTCATTTTATGGTCAACCGCACACTTTTGTGGCATTAATTTTGCTCGTCACCCCTTATTGGAACTTGGTTGATTGTGTTAACCAGGGATAAGATAATAACCCACAGCTTGTTGAACAACTTAGTTTAAAACTGAAATCACCAACGAGATCTACTCATCTATTGTGTTGAATCTACCGACATTTCATCTAATGATCTAGCAACCTCTAGGTCTACTTTCTCCGTGTTCCCTTAGTAGCAGCTAGTTTTACTATCATTTTTCCTTTTATGTTGCTTAGACTTCTCAAACTAATACTTTGAAGTTTACATCAATAATCAGTTAACTTCTTTTAAAGTCCCAAACTCTTTGTTCCTGTGTACTATCATTTTCCATAGTCATTGAATCAGTATCACAGATACGATCTCATTTCTAGAATCTCATCTCCCCTTTTTTTTAAGTAAATAAATACTGAAAACTAAACTAATCTCCCCCTAAAATTCTAAAACCAAAAATCTTTTTGTGTTTTTGGATTTTCTAAGACAGGAAATTAAAATAAAAGAAAATAAAAAAATAAAAGAAAACAAAACTGGTGTCGGACTTAGCAATTTCATCTTCTGGAATTACTTCACTTTTCTTTTTGATGTTGTTGACCTCTAACAGATATAAAAATCTTGGTTTATTAAAAGCTTTCGTGTAGAGGTCAGTGCGTTGAAAATCCGTATTAATTTTAACAACATCGATTAAAGTGATATTTAATTCAGATGTGTTTGGTCTTAGGATGTTGGACCGGATTTTTAGTTACGGCTATAGCAATAGAATTATCAACATAAATAGGAGTGTTAGAGAATTTCAAACCGTAGTCCCGCATTTGCTGTTGAATCCAGATGATTTGTGAACAGCAGCTTGCTGCAGCAATGTATTCAGCTTCACAAGTTGACAGAGCAACCGATGTCTGCTTCTTACACTGCCACGCGACTAATCTTCTCCCAAAGAATTGACATTCTGATGAAGTGGACTTGTAGTTCATTTTGCATCCGCCATAATCCGAATCGCTATACGCTGTAAGCTCAAAGTCATCGTCATGAGGATACCACAACCCAAGTGTTGGTGTACCCTTCAGATAACAGAATATCCTTTTGACACCTATCAGATGGTTAACCTTTGGCCTCGCCTGATATCTTGAACGTAGACATGTTGCATACATGATATCTGGTCTTGATGCAGTGAGGTACATGAGAGATCCAATCATTCCTCGGTACATGGTGGTATCGACCAGATCACCATTCTCGTCGGGTGCTACATCATGTTTTGTAGCAAGTGGAGTTCTAGCTGCGGAAGCATTGTCCATGTCAAACCGACTGAAAATATCTCCTACATACTTGGTCTGATGTAGAAATATTCCCTTTGGTGTCTGATCCACCTATAACCCGAGAAAGAACTTCACCTCTCCCATGGCACTCATTTCAAACTCAGCCTTCATTACTGCTTCAAACTCTTTAGATAAATCCTCGTTCTTGGAACCGAAGATTATGTCATCAACATAAATCTAAACAAGCAGCAGATCACCATCCTTTTCTTTGATGAACAATGTGCAGTCAATTACACCTCTGTGAAATCCGTGTTTCACAAGGTGAGTCGAGAGTTTCTCATACCATGCTCTGGGAGCTTGATGAAGCCCGTATAAAGCCTTGTCAAGTTTGTAAACTCTATCCTGATGATATGGATCCTCAAATCCCTCGGGTTGACTGACATACGCTGTCTCTCGGATTTCACAATGAAGAAATGCATTCTTCACATCCAGTTGATAGAATTTAATCTTCATGTAAGAGGCATAGGCTAGGAAGATACGGATGGCTTCTATTCTCGCCACAGGTGCAAATACTTCATTGTAATCTATTCCATCGACTTGTCGAAATCCTTGAACTACAAGCCGAGCCTTGTTCCTGATGATGATACGTTGATCATCTTTCTTACACTTCAAGACCCATTTGGTACCAATGACTTTAGCACCTTTAGGTCTATCAACTAGTGTCCATACACCTAACTTCTTGAACTGAAGAAGTTCTTCTTGCATGGCACTGACCCATGCCTCATCATTCAGGGCTTCACTGACGTATTTTGGCTCAAACTGAGACACAAAACAACGATATGCACCATCGTGAAGGTATCCTTTTTCCATTACCGAGGCATAATCAGCTGAATATAGCTGATTTCTAGTCTAAACTCCTGATCTGACATCCCCAATGACATTGTCCAGAGGATGATAGACATTTAGGCGTGATCTAGGAGTGGTGGGAACAACTACCTCAGAACCAAGATTATGGACATTTGGTTCTATATCTGAGGTAGTAGGAGTTTGAGGTTCCGAAGATGCAAAGGCATCACTGTCAGATGCTTATGGACTTGCAGGAATGGGAACCTATTCCTCCTCATTATTCTGGTCATTTTCCACAGCTTCGTCGTCAGAGGAGGAGTCACTTAACTCGAGTGCTCCCCCTGACTGGTTAGACGATTCACCTTGTGAACCAGATGATGTGGCGTCTTGTGATGGTGTGCTTAAGACCTCAAACATCATTTTGGTTGCCAAGTCATCGTCAGAGGTGGAGAGAGGGATGTTGAAGGACTTGATCATAGTCGAAAAAGAAAGCGGGTCCTTTTCCAGCAGGTGGGGTGGTGTATCTCTAAACGTCCACGTTGCACCACACTTCTCCTTGACCCGTTGAGTTGTTGTAAACTCTCTTATTCGGTATGTTGTACCCTAGAAAGATTCCTTCGTCAGCCTTCTCGCTGAACTTTCCCTCCTGATTTTTCTTCAGTAGTGTGCACGGTGCACCAAACGGTTCGAGATACTTCAGATTTGGTTTACGTTGTTGAAGTAACTCGTAACATGTCTTGCCATGACGTTTAACTACCAGAACTCGATTTAACGTGTAACACGCATTGGCAACTGCCTCATTCCAGAATTGGATAGGCAGCTTCGACTCTGCTAGAATTGTCCGTGCTGTCTCTATTAAGCTGTGATTCTTTCTCTCAGCAATGCCATTCATCTGAGGAGTGTAGGTGGACGTGAACTGGTGCACAATTCCCTTTTCTTTACAGAAATCCTCCATCCATTGATTCTTGAACTCGGTTCCATTGTCTGAGCGGACTTGTCTTACCTTCAGCTTGTAGAGAGACTCCAGTGTAGTTACAAACTCTTTGAATGACTCAAATGTTTCTGATATTGATTTCAGAAACATCACCCAAGAGAATCTTGAGTAGTCATCTGTAACTACATAGCAGTACAAGTCTCCTGCGATGCTTCTTGTACTGACTGGACCAAACAGATCCATGTGAAGAAGTTCAAGAGGAAGTTCGATGGAGTGAACTTTCTTTTCCTTATGAGACTTCTTTGTCTGTTTGCCTTTCTTGCAGGCCACATAGAAATCCGGAAGTTGGAAATTTTTGACGTTAACTCCTCTCACTAGATCATTCTAGATCAAGTGATTCATCTTCCGTGGATTAATGTGTCCCATTCTCCGATGCTAGGAGATGGAGTCCTTCTTAGTAGCCTTTGACAGGAAGCACTGAACGTGATGATCCATTATGGAGTCCTTTGATAGATCCAAGACATAAAGGTCATTATATCTTGAGGCAGACATTAAGACTTGGTCCTCCGGGATTACATAGTCCTTTTTCAGGACATAGCACTTCTTGTTATCAAATACTACTTTAAACCCTTTATCATAAATTTAAGATATCGAAAGTAAGTTATTTTGAAGTTGTTGAACGTAGTTTACCTAGTCAAACTTTAATTTCTGATTTCCCACTTCCCCTTGAGCTGTGATATACCCTCCTTTGTTTCCAACAAATGAACATGGCCTCCTTTTATTTGTTTGACGTTTGATAGGACTTCCATGTTCCCCGTCATGTGCCTGGATGCTCCCCTATTGACAATCCACGTGTTGGTTTTAGCACTATAGCGAACACCCTGCACATTCAATTGAAAACATTAGTTCGGGTTAGGGACCCAAGCCTTTACTGGCTTGGGTGACCCAGAGGCATCACACATTATAAATTCCACCCATTGACCTTTTGAGGGTGAGGGACAATCTATGGTCTTCTTGTTCTCATTATCAGATTCATGGATAGATTTCTCTTTCCATAAGCCAGTCTTATGTAAGGCCTGTTTATGATAAACAGAGAACTGGTTGATAGGTTGAACTTCAGGTTCACTGACTCCTTTTGGTGGAGTCATGGATCTTCTTTTGGAAGAGCTCACTTTAGTGTCATAAAGTTCTACCTTCTTCTTTGGCATCTGATAATAAGGACAATAAGATGCTATATGTCCATACTTTCCACAGTTGTAACATGATTTCCTTTCAACTTGACAATTTAAATGTTTCTGTGGAGAAGTTTGGGACACCCGTGTGACATTGTTTTGTTTGGGTTTTGACATTTGTTGGTACACGTCCCTAGTTCTAGTTCTAGTGAGCTCAAATGTATTTGACTTTCATTTTATAACACTTATGTAATGTTTGATATATGAAATGAAAAACTCTTCTTTGAATGTTTATTGGTTGTTGAATGTTATATCTATTAATATGATTTATTGTTACACGCTTATATGAACATGTTATATAGGTTTATAGTTGTTAGACATAGTTATGTATCATTAAAGGTTCTGGAAGATGTTTAACTAAGTCTCATGATTCAGTCGCACAACTGGACCATGGAATGGGCCAGTCGCACGACTGAACCAGGTGATTGAGTCAATCGCACGATTGAGTCATAAGACTGACTCAGTTGTACGAATGAATCAATCGTACGAATCAGTCGCACGATTGAGCCATACGCATGGCTCGGTCGTACGAATGAGAGCTGTAACCTATAAATACCACTTAATTCGTGAAAAACAGAACACTTCGAGAATTATCAACCCTAGCTGTTCCTGTCCGTCCAGAGAGTCCCTTGCAACTTCATAGAACGTTTTTGATCGATTCTAATCAATTTATAACGTATTCTCATCGTTAGTTTTGATCGGATTAACGTTCTCCCTGATTGGATCGCCAATCAAATAGGATTTCGCACTATTTGATCTGGTTTCATGTTGAATCAGTTAGTACTCCATCCGTACACGGTCCTAACAAGTGGTATCAGAGCTTTGGCTCTTGATTCTTCGTGGATTCAATCGCGTTTTTGGAAATGTCAACCATTTTAATCAAAAGATCTGTTCTTTCTGCATAAAAATCCAGTTTTTACGAGTGCATGTGTTCAAAAGTTAGTCTTTTTCGAGTTTCAACCTACTAGGGTTTTCAAAATTGTGTTTTTGGGTCGAATTGCATGAAAAGTTTGAAAAATTTCGAAGTCAGCAGTCTCAGTCGCACAATTAACTCAATCGCACGACTGAACTCCATTCGCTCAGCTTAATCGCACGATTGGCCCAGTCGCTTGCTCAATCGCACGATTGGCCCTGTCGGTTTGTTCACTCGCACCACTGTCCTAGTCGTCTGCTCAGTCGCACGACTAAGCTCAATCGCCTAGTTGAGTCTCAGCCGTACCCCAGTCGCATCCCTAGTCGTATACACAGTTGATTTTCAAGTTTTAAGACTAATTCACTATGGACACACAGAACTTTGCACTCTCAGTAGGGAAGGACTCCAGGATCCAGAATCTATTGCTCTTGGAGAATGAGGCCGGGAATCATAACAAACCACCAAAGCTTCTATCTCTTGATGATTATCCTCAATGAAAGCAACGGTTTGAGATTCATCTGAATGGAGTAGACACAAACCTCTGGAACACTATTGAGACTGGCTACACTTTGCCCATTGGAGCTGATGGTGTTCCACTGACACTAAGTGGTTTGACTGAGGCACAAAAGACTGCGTACAATGCTGAGAAGAAGGCCTGCGCATTGTTGACACAGTCCATTCCTAAAGACATCTTCCATCAGTTCTCAGAACACAAGCAGTGTAAAAAGTTATGGGAGGCTCTTGAGAAGCGATATGAAGGAAATGCAACACTTAAGTCTCTGAAGGCAAAAGCGTTGAAGAAGGAATTTGATAACTTTTCGTCTATTGGGAATGAAAGTTTGGATGATGTGATCGACCGCTTCTATCATTTGATGAGTGAACCGCACACTCATGGGGTTAAAACGTCCATGGAAGACAAGGTGGCGAGCTTGGCTGATGGGTTACCTGATAAGTGGGATTCATTTGTTTCCACTTTGAGACATATTGCTGTGTTAGAGACTTTGGACATAAATGACTTTATTCTGAAGTTGAGGGAGGAAGAGGTTCGAAATAAGTACAAGTCTAAGAAGGGTAACTACACTCAGAATCCTTCTCTCTACAATGTGACTCCTACTACAGCGTCTTCTAGTGCATCTTTGCAGACTGCTTTCGTATCTAACACATCTGCAAGCATCCCAAGTACTTCCTCAAGCTATGAAACAGGTGGATCATCAAGTGTCCAATTCAATGCTCCAGAAATTCAATCGAAGAAGTTAAATACAGAGAATTTGGGCAACATTACTGTTGAAGTTGCTAAGGATCATATGGATCTACTTGCGGCTGTTGTACATTCTTATGACGGGTTAGTAGCAGGAAAAATTAGTAACTGCCACTTGACCGACGAAGATTATGAACAGGTTGATGAAACAGAGCTTGAACGGATGGATATAATGTGGGCTCTCGCTAGTGCTGTGCGTAGAGCAAAGAAGTTTGTTAAGAAGACGGGACAGAATCTGGTGGCTACAAAGGATACAACGTTTGGATTCGACAAGTCAAAAGTCACCTGTTTCAACTGCGGTGAAAAAGGCCATTTCAAGCGAGAGTGTGTCAAACCCAAAAAGACAGGAAATGGCAACCCATTTTCATCATTTAACAGACAGGATAAAGACAAGACTCCAAAGTCAACATCAACCAGCCATGACTCCAAAGCAATGGTAGCACAGGGTGATGAAGGACAAGACTGGTCCTTCCGTTTCTTATCTGATGGTGAGGCTAACATTGCATCGGTTGATGATTTGAACGAAGACTCAGCGAGTGAGGGGGGAACTCAGTTGAGCTTGATATTGCTAATATGGATGAGACTATGGCTGCTGTTGATCAACTCATGGAGGAAGAACTAAATGCAGAATCTTCAACACACCAGGAACCCCAGGCTGCTTTCATGGCAGGTACCTCTACATCTGCACAGGTAGAATCGAAAGATGATCTCTTTGATAAACATGCTTGTGTTGAATGAGATAAGTTTAGGGAAAGCATTGATATGAAATTTGCTAGGTTATTAGAACATAATGATAACTTAGTAAATGACTTAAAACTTTGCACAGAGGCTAATAGAGTATTAAAGAAAAATGAAAGCAGTTTTAAGGAGAAAATTGACTTGCTCAGAAAATAATTAAAAGAGACAGAAGTTGTTGCTTTCAACCAAGAAAATGACATAAAGTATTATTTAAAAACAATTGAGGAAACTAAAAAGGATAGTGCTGTTTTACAAGTTGAAAATGAATCCTTAAAGCAAAACTTACATAGTTTAGCTAGTTCCTCTCATATCTTGAAAAACTTGGTTAAAGAAAGAAACAACAGGGAAGGGCTGGGTTATAAAGTTGTGCCTCCACCACATGAGATCCTCCTGAACACCAAACAGAGACCTGTTAATAATAATCCCATCAAGGACCATGTGGTGACTACTCCTCTGGTCAGTGATCCGGACACTGTAGTTAAATCTGCATCTCCGGTTGCTGATCAGAAGACATCAACTTCAGGCACAAAGGATAAAACCATCATTGAGAACAAGGTGGAAGAGGATGTTCAAGCATCTCTTGGTTTGGGTTTAAAATCTGATGTCACATAACCTAAGACTTCAAAAACCGCTCAGTCTAAACCAGTTAAGCAAGATTAAAATCATCTTAAAAGACAAAGTAATCATAATGTTAAACAAGTAAAATTTGTCAAAGAAGGTGAAAATCAAAAGGTTGAGACCAAAAAGCCCATACATGATATGTACTCCCCACCCCACAAGAGATCTCCTAGTCCTGTTGAGAGGAGATCATGCTATATTTGTGGACAAAGAGGTCACATCTCTTCAAACTGTCCTCGCTATCAGACTACTAGGATTAAAGTTGAACTAGATCAAGATGTTAAACAGTTTTCTTCAAGACAGAGATCTAAAACTCCTGTTAGGTCTAAAACACCTGCTAGGTCTTTTACCCCTCCCTAACACCACAGACAACACAGACAAGTCACTGGCAAGTCTGTGATGCCTGAGGTGAAACCTGTTTTTTAAAACAAACCTAAAGTTCAAACAGTAAATCAGTCATTGGTTTACCACAAACAATCCTTACACAAGGATGGTCTGTGGAAAGCTAAAACATCTGATGTGTCTGATAGTGTTGATAAGCTGAAGGATGAGGTCTCTCCAACTGCTAAAGGTCATTGGGTTGAGTTTGTGATGTGTGATGCCTCTGGGAAACACAAGCCAGTCAAGGCTTGGGTCCCCCTCCTTAACTAATTATTTTCTATTATATGCAGGTTGTCCGCTATAGTGCTTCTACCAACACATGGATAGTAGATAGCGGGGCATCCAGGCACATGACGGGAAATCAGTCTCTCCTTTTCAGTGTCAAACAAATTAAAAGGGGACACGTTTCTTTCGCTGGAAACAAAGGAGGATACATTACCGCATAAGGAGAAGTAGGTAATGGATAGGTAAAGTTTGATAAAGTGAATTATGTTCAACAATTAGAAAACAATTTGCTTTCAGTTTCTCAGATATGTGACAAGGGCTTCAAAGTGATGTTTGACAATCGGAAGTGTTACATTCAGAAAAGGAGATGGAGATTCCTGAGGAGCAGGTCTTAATGTCAGCATCAAGGTACAATGATTTGTACGTCTTGAACATGTCAAATGCTTCTACTACTGAGTCTACTGTTCAATGATTTTTATCAAAAGCAACAGAGAAGGAGTCCATCTCATAGCACAGGAGAATAGGACATATAAATCACAGAAAGATGAATCATCTGATTCATAACAACTTAGTTGAGGGAGTTACTGTAAAGAACTTCAAACTTCTAGATTTTTGTGTCTCGTGGAAGAAGGGAAAGCAGACCAGGAAGTCTCACAAGACCAAGCACGTTAACTCTATCGAGATGCCCCTGGAGCTACTGCATATGGATCTATTCGGTCCTGTCAGCACGAAGAGTCTCACAAGACCAAGCACGTTAACTCTATCGAGATGCCCTTGGAGCTACTGCATATGGATCTATTCGTTACTGCATATGACTGGTACTGCTTTGTCATCACGGATGACTACTCACGTTTCTCCTGGGTGATGTTTCTGAAAGCTAAGTCAGAAACCTTTGAGTCGTTCAAGGTGCTCGTCACAACACTGGAGACCTCTACAATCTGAAGGTGAGGAAGATACGTTCAGACAATGGAACTAAGTTCAAGAATCAGTGGATGGATGCTTTCTGCAAAGAAAAGGGAATTGTTCATCAATTCACCTCTGCATACACACCACAGATGAATGGAGTTGCTGAACGGAAGAATAGGAGCTTGATCGAGACTGCAAGGACTATGTTGGCAGATTCAAAGCTGCCAGTACAGTTCTGGAATGAAGTTGTTGCCAATGCTTGTTACACACTTAATCGTGTGTTAGTAGTTAAGCGGCATGGGAAGACTTGCTACGAGTTGCTTCAGAACGCAAACCTAACCTGGAGTATCTGGAACCATTCGGAGCTCCATGCACGTTACTGAAGAAAACTCCGGAGGGCAAGTTCAGCGAGAAAGCAGATCAGGGGATCTTTCTTGGATACAGCATACCAGACAAACGAGTTTATAACAACTCAACAGGTCAGGTAGAAGTATGGTGCAACGTCGATGTGCAACGATACATCATTCCCCCTGCTGGAAAAGGACCGTCGGCATTCTTCGACTACGATGGCTTTTTCAAATCATTCAACCTTCCTCAGATAAATTCAGATGAAGACATTGCTGCTCAGATGATGTATGATGTCCTAAATACACCGAATCTGGCAACCAGCAATATGACACCGGCTAGTGGTGCTTCGGGATAAGCTACTCAGGACGAGAGTGATGAGTCATCAGATGATGAAGAAACAGCTGAGACAGGTATTGAGCATAATGTTAATCAAGAAGGAAGCTCATCAGCTGCTGAACATGCATCAGGGAATCCGAATACTGAACCTGTCATCACAAATCATGACACTGAAGTTGTCGTACCTACGACACCTATGACTAGGATCAGTGTGAATCATTCCCCAGAGGCTATCATTGGGGATCTTCACTCCGGTGTGCAGACGAGAAATCAGTTATATTCTGCTGATTATGCTGCAATTATGGAAAAGGGCACATGAATGGTGAGGCTTTCAAATGTTTTATTTCTTAATTTGAGCCCAAACACGTAAGCGGTGCCCTGAAGGATGAGGCATGGGTCAATGCTATGCAAGAAGAGCTGCTACAGTTCAAGAAGCTTGGAGTGTGGACACTCGTTGACAGGCCCAAAGGAGTAAAATTGATTGGCACCAAATGGGTGCTACGCTACAAGAAGGATGACCAAGGTTTTGTTATCAGAAACAAGGCACGTTTGGTTGTTCAAGGCTTCAGACAAGTCGAGGGAGTCGACTATAATGAAGTGTTTGCACCCGTGCCTAGAGTGGAAGCAATCCGTATCTTCCTAGCCTATGCATCGTATATGAAAATCAAGGTTTATCAGCTGGATGTGAAGAGTGCATTCCTTCATGGGGAAATCCATGAAGAAGTCTACGTCAGTCAACCCGAAGTATTCGAGGATCCTTATCATCGAGACAGGGTCTACAAGTTGGACAAGGCTCTGTACGGGCTACATCAGGCTCCTCGAGCTTGGTATGAAAAGCTCTCCACCCACCTGCTGAAACACGGGTTTCGCAGGGGTGTGATTGACTGCACGTTGTTTATCAAAGAGAGAGATGGAGATTTACTGATGGTGCAAATTTATGGGGATGACATTATCTTCGGTTTACGAAATGAAGATCTACGTAAAGAATTCGAATCTGTGATGAAGGCAGAATTTGAAATGAGTGCCACGGGAGAAATGAAGTTCTTTCTAGGATTACAGGTGGATCAAACACCTACCGGTATTTTTCTGCATCAGACTAAGTATGTTGGAGACATTTTGAGTCGATTTGATATGGAAAACATCACTGTTGCCGGTACCCCCACTCGCCACAAATCATGATGTGGCACCTGATGAGAATGGGGATTTGGTGGATGCCACTATGTATCGTGGGATGATCGGATCTCTTATGTATCTCACTGCCTCGCATCCAGATATCATGTATGCCACATGTTTATGCTCTAGGTATCAAGCCAAACCGAAAGTAAATCATCTGATCAGGGTGAAAAGGATTTTCTGTTATCTGAAGGGTACTCCAACAATAGGGTTGTGGTATCCTTATGATGATGACTTTAAGCTAACTGCATATAGTGATTCAGACTACGGCGGCTGCAAGATGAACTTCAAGTCAACATCAGTAGGGTGTCAGTACTTTGGAAGGTGTTTAGTCACGTGGCAATGCAAGAAGCAGACCTCGGTTGCCTTATCAACCTGTGAAGTTGAATATGTTGCTGTTGCAAGTTGCTGCTCTCAGATCATCCGGATCCAATAGCAAATGCGGGACTACGGTTTGCAATTTTCTAACACCCCTATATATGTTGATAACTCTGCTGCCATAGCTGTAACTAAAAATTGTTAGGACCGTGTACGTACGGAGTACTAACTGATTCTTCGTTATACAGGATCAAATAGTGCGGAATCCTATTTGATTGGCGATCCAATCAGGGAGAACGTAATCAAGATCAATCCTAATGATTAGAAAACGTTAAGAATGGACTAGGAATGATCTGAAACGTTCTATGAACTTGGAATGGACGAACTGGACGTTCTGGGTCGACTAGGGTTTCAAGTATTCGAAGTGTCCCGTTTTTCCACGAATTAAGTGGTATTTATAGGTTACAGATCTCATTCGTGCGACTGAGCCTTACGACTGGCTCAGTCGTGCGATTGAATAATACGATTGGTTCATTCGTACGCTAGAGTCAGTCTTATGACTCAACTGTGCGATTGATTCAATCACCTAGTTCATCCGTGCGATTGGACCATTCGCATGGTCCAGTCGTGCGACTGAATAAGATTCTTAGTCAAACACATTCTTGAACCTTTAATGATTCAGAACTATGTCTCACAACTGTAAACCTATATAACATGGTCATATTATGCGTGTAACAACTAATAATGTAAGTAGATGTAACATTAAATAACCAACAACCATATATTGAAGAGATTCTCATTAGCTTGATTAAACATTACATATATGTTACAAGAAGAAGTTCTATTACATTTAAGCTCACTAGACTAGAACTGGGGACATGTGTACCAACAAACTCCCCCTTGGACCTAGTTCTATCTAGACCTTGACTTCTTTCTTGAATTCTTCAAATCTCTTAACTCTCTCCTCTTTAGAAACCCCGACATGGATATTCAGTGCGAAGCATAGTCGTATGATATGCTGAAACTGCAGTGCTTGCACTATATCCTGCGTGTCAAAAACAGTGGCCATTTATACAGCATATAAACATCGGACGCTAACAAGTTTATTAGCCACATAGGGTCAAACACCCTTATTGTGTCCATCGACCCGTCCTTCTCCAAAACAATGACTGCCTCTCCTGAGCGCCAGTCATAATACCACCACTTAAAGTGTGGGGTAAAGTCCTGTGGCATCTCCCTCAGTGGAATTCGAGACATTGTGCGCGGAGGTCGCCACTTCAGGACAATCTTCGGTTGACCAGTAATAGGACTCACTTCAGACCTTCTGATGTAACGTGTGGCCTGCTGTGGTCTGAAGTTGACCCATCTAGTCCTGTACTCCCTTTTCAGGGCAGCCTCAAACCAGCCTGACATCTTCTTCGATCAGCGTATAATAGCTTCAGGCGCGCCAGCTGGTTGAGCTCAAAACCAGGGAGAGTCTTCAGATCGTGAGGGAATCTGAAGTACTCTATTCCCCTCTCTCTCTTCACAGCATAAACCCCAAGATCCTTAAAGTGAGCCCATGCTATAATTTTCCCTGACACCTTCATGTTTTTCTTGACTTTGTTGAGTTTGGTGTAGGTATTCTGTGTCGCTGTAGCATGTTGGGCTCGGACCTCGGCGAAGCAAGCCGCCCATTCAGCCTTTCGAATATCGACTTCGGCGTCCAAGGCTTGGGCTTGACTTGTTGAGGCTTCTGCTCCTTTCTCCTTATCGCTGAGTTTATCCAGAATGTCACTGTCAAGGTTGTTTACCAAATCTGGAAACACGTTTCCCTCTTGATCAGTGTATTCTGGATAGTGCTGATCTGTGATGTCTTCAATTTCGATTTCTTCGACATCGTTGAGCTCGTCATCATCAGCATCATCAAAAATTGGAGCATCCTTAACAATTTCGTCTGGATTCAGACGAAATATTTCAGCAAGCTGCTCATCAGTAAGGTCGTGAATAATTTCTCCTTCTTCAGGAGTATAACTCACTGACCTTCTGACGATCCCCTGCAGATCAAGAATCATTGTGAGTTGAGACTTGACCTGTTGGAGGGGAGCAACATCATGCTCATCTTACTGAAATCCCTTATCTGTTTAATATCAACATGTAGAGTAGCAAACATTAGTATTAACTCAAGTTAACTAAACATTAATCATTTAAATATTTACAAGAGTTTCATATAAGTCAAAATATGAATCAAGTACAAAAGCTTTAGAAATAAAATATCTAATCAGTACTTTTGTCTTGGATCATTGCTGGATCTCTAGCAGAAGGGGAGGAAGGTGGTGCAGCAGTTGATGCTCCCTGGTCTTGTCTTTTCTTGGTTCGTTGCTCATGACCAGAGGCAGAGGTAGATGCATCAGCGTCCCCTTCATCATCATCATCATCTTTATCTTCATCATCACCTTCCTCGTCATCATCATCACTATCATCATCTTCATCATCCTCTTCATCATCATCACCTTCACCTTCTCCTATCTTGAGGGGCTCACTCTGAGTGCCTTTTAGTTTTAACAATAGAGTCTTGTGAGCCGCCTCCAGCTTCCCCATCTTCTCATCAGTCTCAGCTTCGTGTTGAAGCAAGCCTGTGATCTGATCAGTCTGTGCAGTGATCAACTGGGCTTGTGAAGATGTCAACTCCCTCAGTCTCTCAATCTCAGCTGTTTGTGTAGAACTTTGCTCTTGCAGCTGAAGAATCTGAGCAGACTTGGCCTTGTCGGAGGCTAGCAACTGGAGCACCATGCTGTTCAGTGCAGCAAGTTGCTCAACCATAGAGACAGGTGGAATGAATGAGCTAGAGGGTGCAGATGAGGGTTGTGTTTGGTGAGTGGTGGTGGTTGTGGTGGCTGTGGTGAATATGGGAGGCGGTGGGAATGAAGTAGTAGGTGGTACAGTGGTGGTGGTGGTGGGAGTGTGAGATGTAGGGATAGTGGTGGTAGTTTGAAGTGCTTGGGATGGGGTGGATGTGGTGACTGTGGTAGTAGGTGGTGTAGAGGTAGTGGGTGTGGTGGTGGTAGTGAGCAGATTAAGCATTCGGCGTTTCGGCTTCAGCCCATGAGGTCGAGCCATATGTTTCCTCCGCGTCCCCCTTGACGCGGAGGCTCCCCCTCGGTTGCCGGGAGAGGCTGGGGTGTAAGATAGATCAGCTGATGAGCTCCCAGACTCTCCTGGCCGTCCACCAACCGCTTGTATTCCCTGCTCAGTGGCCACTACCCGACTGCCCACAGTCCGGGTAAGTGGCACATCATCAGAATCCTCCTCTTCTTGCACATCAAAATCAGGATGAATTGGAGCTGGTTCTGGTCCTCCCTGACCAACTCCCCCTTGATCAGTACCATCATCGTCGTCATCGGAGTCATCAGAGGGAAAAGCAATCGGCTCGACATCCGAGTCACTATCATCGTGACGCCACTTCCTCCTAGCTGGCACCACGTAATCCTCACGGGCCAAATGCCCAAACAGACTCCTCACCGCGGGCTTGATCTGCTTGCCCCGGTATACTTTCATCCTTCCCAAAGTAGTGTCGTCCATGATCTCCAGGATGACAGCATCATCTTTAGCTTTTGGGAGCTGGGGGAGCTTCTGGTCTATAATCATTTGCAGGAAGCGAGGATACATGCAGAACCCTTCTCTGCCCTTCACCTCTATGTTCTCCACTAGGTAAGTGAAGATCATCCGGGAGAAGCTGAACGGATGGTTCAGCACTAACGCAACATAGGCGTTCTGCATCTGCTCAGAGAGTTCATCGAATCCTCCTTTCCTTGAGGCAATACATATGAGCATGATGTGGGCGAGATACTTGAACTGGGGGCAGAGATTGCTCTTGTTGACCATCCCTGAGTTGATGTCCCCAGTGTACTTCGCCCGTAGGAAACACCCTCTAACAATCATTGGGTGTAAACGAGTAGGACAGTCACCATCATCTCCAAACTCGAGGACTGTCCTTAGGTCCTCTTCTATGATCTCTATAGCATGCCCAAGAATGGTGCTCCTAATAGTATAGGGCTCCCTGGATCTGTCGACCACAGCGTGTTCCCAAAACGACTGCTGTATTGACCTGTATGGTGTACACTGTGCTGAGATTGCTCTGTATATCCTCGATCTTCTCAGAAATGTGATAATGCCAGAAAAGTCGGCGGCATTCCTAGAGGTCAAGTCCAAATGAGCACAAATGTTGTGCTTCGTGCTCATAACCCATCGACTAGCCATCTGTCACACAATGTAAGTATACGTTAGTACACGTAGAAGAGAGTAAACAAAATCAATGAGTTTCCCACTTTGGTTAGTCGGGCGACTGAGCAACCGAATGAACATAGCCGTGCGACTGAGTAGAACGACTGAGCTTTAAATGAGTGAATTGATTCATACGGGCGACTAAGTCAAGTGAATGGACATAGTCGGGCGATTGAATCATTCGTCCATCTCAGTCGGGCGACTGAGACTAGTCGTCTTCTCAGTCGGGCGATTGGAGTTCATCAGTGTGTCCAGTCGTCTACTCGACGGTTTGTCAGTTCAAATTTGTATTTTTAGCCATACTTGATGTTAAACATTGAAATTTTGGCTCATTAAACTCAGAAATGACCGATTAAGCATGTTTTAACTTTAGTTTGAACGTTTAGGTTAGTTTGGACAGCCTATTTGTTTATTATGTTCTCGGGTACTGTTTGGTCAGAATTTGAGTGATTCTTGATGTCATTGATCGGTTTCAAAGATGAAACACCACGAATATTACCTGTATAAGCACTAATGAAAGTTAGAATACACAAAACGGAGGTAAATATGAATCAATTGAAATTTTGGCAGCGGTTCGTTAGGTCGGGCAAATAGAGGGGGCGATTTGGGTGAATGAGCGACTGATGATGATTCGTCCTGTATTTATACTAGGGCAAATTCCAGTCGGGCGACTGAGCCTAGTCGCCTTGGTCAGTCGAGCGACTGAGTCTCAGTCGTTCAATCTACCCAATCGTTCATCTCCAATCGGGCGATTGAGGTTCATCCAAACGACTGTTACAGTCGGTCACCTCCAATCGTTCGATTAGATTCATTCGCACACCCCATTCGCACGTTTGACCTAGTCGGTCACTTTCAATCGGCCGATTGGGCTCATTCGCATGTCCCAATCGTATTATTGTCTTCAATCGTATAGCCCATTCGTATGACTGATCATACTCAACATGAAGTTGTGCTATTGGGCTATACTTGTGCCATCTTAGTCATTTCAGTTATTGACACATAGTTTTTCCTTCAACATTTGATAAAACATTATGTGCAATTGATCATCTCAGACATGATCCATTTAACCACCCGATCACCTCAGACGTGATCCATTTAACCACCCGATCACCTCAGACATGATCCTTTTAACCAACTTATCACCTCAGACGTGATATTTTTATCCTTTCAAAAACAATTTTAAATAAACATTAAGCTCGTTCAGTGACATTAACAGATAACCATACACACAGTCCGACATTGACACACTAGTACTAACAAATTTAAAATATTAAACTACAAACAAAATGAACATCTTTTTGTGATTTTTGTTAGGGCAGGTTTGTGTAGCCTATCAGCATTGACGTTATGTCAGGAACAGACTCATTTGGAATCAGACAGGCATATACATCATGACTTGGAACATTATGAGTTGATTTCACCTTTCATGATGACATATCATAGTTTGTTCTGATCTAAGACTTCTAAGTACTAACTGGGAATCATGTTTGATATGATACGTAACACACTTTGATTGTCAACTTCAGTCGGTGCATACAAGACGATTGTCAGTATACTTGTCCACTTAAATTCATACACAGACTTTTGACACACATTGGTAATGAATTATGTTATATTATTTCAAACAACATTTGTGCATCCCACGCTTATATGGTAATCAGCATTCCTTAATGGACTTTCGAGCGGTCTTTAGGTATTTTTGCAAGAAGAGACTATTCTTAGATCTTTCAAAGAGAAGCCAATCCTCAGGTCAGTGCCATCGCACAGCAGAGAGGTGGCAAACAACAATGAAGTCTAGAATATGTAGGTTATGCTTATCCTCAGGTCAGTGCCATCGCACAGCAGAGAGGCACATAACCTATCTCCTTGTTAGAGCATTTCTTATTTTCTTTTGCACATAGCGCATCAACAACATAAGTTATCAGCTTGATTACGCTAGTATTCAATTTTTTCGTGCTTTGCTCTTTTTGTGGTCATTTGCACACCTTTGGTGGCATTTATTTGCTCGTTATCCCTTATCGGAATAGTTGATTGTGTTAACCAGTGATAAGATGGGAACCCACAGTTGATTGAACCATTTAGTTTAGATTAAGTTTACCAATGACGTCTACTTGTCTATTGTATTGAATCTACTGACACATCATATAATGAACTAGCACCTCCCTAGATCAACTTTCTCCGTGTAATTACAGTAACAATCAAACGTACTATCATTTTCCCATTTTGTTAGACTTAGACTTCTCTGATTTTTATATTTTCAGTAAGTTAATTAACATTTTTGATCTCAAAATCATTTTGTTGTTCCAAATAACTCGATGTCTGTGTACTATCATCTTCCAATTTTTGTCGAGTCACATTTCCTGTTTTGTTGTCTTTGCTTTTTCAGCTATACTCACCTTCCCCTCCCTTTTTTTTAAGTAAACAAATACTGAATTAAACCTAATCTCCCCCTAAAATTCTAAAACAGAAAATCTTTTTGTGTTTTTGGATTTTTATAATAACAAGGAAATTAAAAAATAAAATAAAATAAAAGACGAAAAATAAAGAAAAACGGTGTCGGACTATGTATCTGTTTCTTCTAATATAACATCACTTTTCTTTTTAACCCCGTTGACCTCTAGCAGATAGAAAAATCTTGGTTTATCAAATGGTTTGGTGTAGAGGTCAGCGCGTTGAAAATCCGTGTTAATTTTGACCACATCAATTAAGTGTTTTTCATAGCAATCGCGTATGAAATGATACTTTATGCCTATGTGTTTGGTCTTAGGATGTTGAACCGGATTTTTAGTTACTGCAATTGCAGCAGAATTATCAACATAGATAGGAGTAGAAGTGAAATGCAAACCGTAATCCCGCATTTGCTGTTGAATCCAAATGATTTGAGAGCAGCAGCTGGCGGCGGCAAAGTATTCAGCTTCACAGGTAGACAGAGCAACTGATGTCTGCTTCTTGCACTGCCAAGTTACCAATCTTCTCCCAAAAAATTGACATCCTACTGACGTAGACTTGTAATTCATTTTGCAGCCTCCGTAATCCGAGTCACTATACGCC
Organism: Flaveria linearis; assembly: GCA_024085815.1. Taxonomy (NCBI): domain Eukaryota; kingdom Viridiplantae; phylum Streptophyta; class Magnoliopsida; order Asterales; family Asteraceae; genus Flaveria; species Flaveria linearis. The sequence goes on from CM044013.1 coordinate 35,350,377, forward strand.
GTTAGCTCAAAGTCATCATCATGAGGATACCACAACCCCAGTGTTAGAGTACCCTTCAGATAACGAAAAATCCTCTTGACTCCAATCAGATGATTGACTTTAGGTTTTGCTTGATATCGGGAACATAAACATGTGGCATACATGATATCTGGACGAGAGGCAGTGAGGTACATGAGAGATCCGATCATCCCACGATACATGGTGGCATCCACCAAATCCCCATTCTCATCAGGAGCCACATCGTGATTTGTGGCGAGAGGGGTACCGGCTGCAGTGACATTGTCCATATCAAAGTGACTAAGAATGTCACCGACATACTTAGTTTGATGCAAAAAGATGCCGGTAGGTGTTTGGTCCACCTGTAATCCTAGGAAGAACTTCATTTCTCCCATGGCACTCATCTCAAACTCAGCCTTCATCACAGATTCAAACTCTTTACATAACCCTTCGTTTCGTGAGCCGAAAATTATGTCATCCACATAAATCTGCACCAAAAGCAAATCACCATCCTTCTCTTTGATGAACAATGTACAGTCAATCACACCCCTGCGAAAGCCATGTTTCAACAGATGGGTGGAGAGCTTTTCATACCAAGCTCGAGGAGCCTGATGTAGCCCATACAGAGCCTTGTCTAACTTGTAGACTCTGTCCCGATGATAAGGATCTTCGAATCCTTCGAGTTGACTTACATATACTTCTTCACGGACTTCCCCATGCAAGAATGCACTCTTAACATCTAGTTGATAAACTTTGATCTTCATGTAAGAGGCGTAGGCTAGAAAGATACGAATTGCTTCCATTCTAGCTACGGGAGCAAAGACTTCATTGTAGTCGATTCCTTCGACTTGTCTGAAGCCTTGAAAAACCAACCATGCCTTGTTTCTGATAACAACACCCTGGTCATCCTTCTTGCACTTTAGTACCCATTTGGTACCAATTACCTTGACTCCTTTGGGTCGGTCAACAAGAGTCCACACTCCAAGTTTCTTGAACTGTAGCAACTCCTCTTGCATAGCATTGACCCATGCTTCATCCTTAAGGGCATCACTTACGTGTTTGGGTTCAATTTGAGAGACAAAACATCTGTAAGCTCCATCATTCACGTAGCCCTTTTCCATTACTTCAGCGTAATCAGCAGTGTACAATAACTTCTAGTCTGCACGCCGGAGTGGAGATCACCAATGATAGCATCTGGCGGATGACTTGTACTGATCCTCGTCAAAGGAGTTGTAGGAACGACAACTTCAGAGTCCATAGTCGTGACTGGAGGTTCAGTGTCTGTGGTTCCAGATGCAGGTGAAGCACCTGAAGAGCTCCCTTCTTGATCAACATTAGGTGTTTGTGCTGGTTCAGATGCTTCTTCATCCTCTGATGAGTCTTCACTATCATTCTGATCGGCTGAGGCAGATCCCGATGACCCACTTGTAGGAGTGGTATTGCTAGTATTCAGATTCGGTGAGTTGAGAACATCGTGCATCAGCTGAGTAGCAATATCATCATCTGAAACTATCGGAGGAAGATTGAATGATTTGAAAAAGCCATCGTAGTCGAAGAATGACGATGGACCTTTTCCAGCAGGGGGGATAGTGAAACGTTGAACATCAACGTTGCACCATACTTCTACCTGACCAGTAGAGTTGTTGTAAACTCGTTTGTCGGGTATACTGTATCCCAGAAAGATCCCCTGATCTGCCTTTTCATTGAACTTGCCTTCTTGAGTTTTCTTCAGAAGAGTACAAGGAGCACCGAAAGGTTCCAGATACTCCAGGTTTGGCTTACGCTTCTGTAGCAACTCATATCAAGTCTTCCCGTGCCTCTTCACTACTGACACACGATTAAGTGTGTAGCAGGCGTTGGCTACAGCCTCGTTCCAGAACAGTACTGGCAGTTTTGAGTCTGCCAACATAGTCCTGGCTGTCTCGATCAGACTCCATTCATCTGTGGAGTGTATGCAGAGGTGAATTGATGAACAATTCCCTTTTCTTTGCAGAACGCATCCATCCACTGATTCTTGAACTCGGTTCCATTATCTGAGCGAATCTTTCTCACTTTAAGCTTGTAAAGTGACTCCAGAGTGGTGACTAGCACTTTGAATGACTCAAATGTTTCTGACTTAGCTTTCAGAAACATCACCCACGAGAATCGTGAGTAGTCATCGGTGACTACGAAGCAGTACCAGTCTCCAGCGATACTCTTCATGCTAATTGGACCGAAAAGATCCATGTGCAGTAGCTCCAGGGGTATCTCAATAGAATAGACATTCTTGGTCTTGTGAGATTTCCTGGTTTGCTTTCCTTTCTTGCATGAGACACAAAAATCAGGAAGCTTGAAGTTCTTGACAGGAACTCCATCAACTAGGTTGTTATGAATCAGGTGATTCATCTTCCTATGATTAATGTGTCCCATTCTTCTGTGCCACGAAATGGAGTCCTTCTCTGTAGCTTTAGATAAGAAACATTAAATAGTAGAAGCACTAGTAGAGGCATTAGACATATCTAGAACATACAAGTCATTATATCTAGATACTGACATTAATACCTGTTCCTCAGGAATATCCATTTCTTTCTTCAGAATATAACATTTGCGATTATCAAACATGACTTTGAATTCCTTGTCGCAAATCTGAGACACAGAAAGCAGATTGTTTTCTAACTGCTAAACAAAGTTGACTTTGTCGAATCTTACCTTGTCATTACCTACTTCGCCCTGAGCGGTAATGTATCCTCCTTTGTTACCAGCAAATGAAACGTGTCCCCCTTTAATTTGTTTGACATTGAAAAGAAGAGACTTGTTTCCCGTCATGTGCCTGGAAGCTCCGCTATCTACTATCCATGTATTTGTAGACGCACTATAGCGGACAACCTGCACATATGAGAAAATCATCAGTTAAGGATGGGGACCCAAGCCTTGACTGGCTTGGGTTTCCCAGAGGAATCAACCATTATGAATTCGACCCACTGTCCTTTTTCAGTGGGTGGAATCTCAACTTTCAGATTGTCCTTGCTTTCAGACACACCAGTTGTCTTGGCTTTCCATAAACCATCCCTGTGAAAGGATTGTTTGTGGTAAACCTTAGACTGATTTACGGTTTGAGCATAAGGTTTAGATTCAGAAACAGGTTTTACCTCTGGCATCACGGACTTGTCGGGGACTTGTCTGTTTTGCCTTTGGCGAGGTGGAGACGAAAAAGACCTAGAAGGTGTTTTAGACCTAATAGGTGTTTTCGATCTAACTGGAGTCTTAGAATGCTGTTTTGAATCTACTTTGACTTTGTCGTGTAGCTCAACCTTAATTCTTGGTGTCTGATAGCGAGGACAATTAGTCGAAATATGACCGTGCTGACCACAAGTATAGCAGGATCTCCATTCATCAAGGCTAGGAGATCTCTTGTGGGGCGGTGAATAGACCTCAGATTCTTTCTTTTTATTATCACTTTTAAGTTTTTCACCTCCTTTGACAAATTTAACTTGTTTAACATGATTTGTGTTTGGTCTTGGAAATTGGTGATTATCTTGCTTCACTGGTTTAGCTTGAGTGTCTTTGGAAATCTTAGGTTGTTTGGAAGTTGATTTTTTACCCAACCTATGAGATGTTTGAACATTCTCTTCCACTCCCTTGCCAATGATTTTTGTGCTTGATGCAGAAGCTGTCTGGTCAGGAACCGAAGGAGCAGAGTTGAATGCTGTATCCGGATCACAGACTAGAGGAGTTGTCACCACATGATCCTTTATGGGGTTATCATTAATTGGACGTTGTTTGATGTTTAAAAAGGACTCATGTGGTGGTGGCACAACTTTATAACCCAAACCCTCCCCGTTGTTGCGTTCTTTAACCAAGTTTTTCAAAATATGTGAGGAACTAGCTAGACTGTGGAGTCTTTGTTGCAAAGACTCGTTTTCAACTTGTAAAACCGCTCGTTCCTTCTTAGTTTCTTCTATTGTCTTTAAATAAAACTTGATATCATTTTCTTGGTTAAAGGCAACAACTTCAGTTTCTTTTAACTGTTTCTTTAAAGCATCAATCTTTTCTTTATAACTGTTTTCATTATGTTTTAAGATTCTGTTTGCTTCAGTGCACAATTTTAAATCCTTTACTAAGTTATCATTATGATCTAATAACCTAGCAAATTTCAGGTCAATACTTTCCCTAAATTTTTCACATTCAACACATCCTTTGATTCTACCTGTGCCGATGTAGATGTTCCAGCCATGAAAGCATTTTAGGGTTCAGATTGTGCTTCAGACGCAGCATTCAGTTCACTCTCCACAAGCTGATCAACATCAGCTACGTCATCATCCAATTCAGCATTGTCAAGCTCAGCTGAGTTCTCCCCCTCACTTGCTGAGTCTTCGTTTAGGTCCTCGACAGAAGCTATGTTGGCTTCACCATCAGATAAGAACCGGAAGGACCAGTCCTGTCCTTCATCACCTTGTGCCACCAAAGCCTTGGAATCACTTCCTGCTGGAACTGGCTTCTTATCTTTATCTTGCCTGTTGAACGAGGAGAATGGATTTCCGTTCCCAGACTTTTTAGGCTTCACACATTCCCTCTTGAAATGTCCTTTCTCACCGCAGTTGAAACACGTGATTTTGGACTTGTCAAACCCAAAAGTAGTATCTTTTGTAGCCACAAGATTCTGCCCTGTCTTCTTCACAAACTTCTTTGCTCGTCGCACAGCACTTGCGAGAGCCCACATAATGTCCATCCTCTCCAACTCATTTTCATCCACCTGCTCATAGTCTTCATCAGCCAAGTGGCAGTTTCCTATCTTCCCTGAAACCAAACCATCATAGGAATGAACCACTGCAGCAAGTAGGTCCATGTGTTCCTTGGCAACTTCCACAGTGACTTTACCCAGGTTCTTAGTTATTAGCTTTGTCGTGTGAGCTTCAGTAATACTGTGTTGAACCCCTGATGAAACAGATGACTCACCCCCAGACGATGAGCTTTGACCAGATGTATTAGAAACAAATGCAGTCTGCAGAGGAGCATTGGAAGACTTTGCAATTGGAGTTGGAGTCACATTGTAAAGAGTATGATCCTGAGCATATGTACCCTTCTTCATCTTATACTTATGTCTGACCTCTTCCTCTCGCAGTTTCATAATAAAGTCATTTATATCCAAAGTCTCGAGAACTGAATTGTGTCTCAAGGCGGAAATAAATGAATCCTATTTTTCTGGAAGACCTTCAGCTAAACTGGCGACCTTTTCTTCTTTAGACGTTGTAACCCCATGAGTGTGAAGTTCACTCATTAGATGATAGAAGCGGTCAATAATGTCGTCCAAGCTCTCGTTCCCAATAGAAGAGAAATTGTCAAACTCCTTTTTGAGAGCTTTGGCCTTCAAGGATTTCAGAGTTGAGCTCCATTCATACCTTTTCTCGAGAGCTTTCCAGAATTTTTTACTCTGTTTCTGATCCGAATACTGATGGAAGATCTCTTTAGGAATAGACTTGGTGAGCATAGTATAAGCCTTCTTTTCAGCATTATAGGCAGTCTTTTGAGCATCAGTCATTCCACTCAACGTTAATGGCAAACCATCAGCACCAACTGGCATGGTGTAACCAGTCTCAATAGAATTCCATAGATTAGTATCCACGCCATTGAGATGAATCTCAAACCTTTGCTTCCACTGCGGGAACTCATCAATGGATAGAAGCTTAGGCGGCTTATTGTGATTACTAATCTCATTCTCCAGAAGCAGTAGGTTCTGGATCCTTGAGTCTTTCCCTGCTGAGAATGCGAAGTTTTCGGAGTCCATAATGACGGTTGACTTAAACAGACTGTTATGCGATTGGGAGGTACGATTGGGATGCGATTGACACTAACAGTATGCGATTGGACTTAAACGTGCGATTGAAAAGGCGACTGAGATACAATCGTGCAATTGAACTCAAACGGGCGACTGGAAAAGGCGACTGACTCAACTTGGCGACTGAAATGGGCGACTGACTCAATCGGGTGATTTGACACAGCGACTGACTCAATCGGGCGAATGACCTGGGCGACTGGGTTCAGTCGTATGATTGAGATAATCGTGCGACTGGGTCAGCTGAAAACGGGATTTTTAGCACACTTTGACCTAGTACGCAAGTTTTTGCACCCTAGACGGCTGAAACTCGAAAAATATTGATTTTTCAGAACATGCACACGTAAAGACTCGATTTTTAGTAGAAAGATTGGATCTTTTCGCGTAAAAACGTAGACTTTTTACAAAAACGATTGAATCAACGAAGAATCAAGAGCCTATGGCTCTGATACCACTTGTTAGGACCGTGTTCGTACGGAGTACTAACTGATTCTTCGTTATACCGGATCAAATAGTGCAGAATCCTATTTGATTGGCGATCCAATCAGGGAGAACGTAATCAAGATCAATCCTAACGATTAGAAAACGTTAAGAATGGACTAGGAATGATCTAAAACGTTCTATGAACTTGGAATGGACGAACTGGACGTTCTGGGTCGACTAGGGTTTCAAGTATTCGAAGTGTCCCGTTTTTCCATGAATTAAGTGGTATTTATAGGTTACAGATCTCATTCGTGCGACTGAGCCTTGCGACTGGCTCAGTCGTGCGATTGAATAATACGATTGGTTCATTCGTACGCTAGAGTCAGTCTTATGACTCAACCGTGCGATTGATTCAATCACCTAGTTCATCTGTGCGATTGGACCATTCGCATGGTCCAGTCGTGCGACTGAATAAGATTCTTAGTCAAACACATTCTTGAACCTTTAATGATTCAGAACTATGTCTCACAACTGTAAACCTATATAACATGGTCATATTATGCGTGTAACAACTAATAATGTAAGTAGATGTAACATTAAATAACCAACAACCATATATAGAAGAGATTCTCATTAGCTTGATTAAACATTACATATGTGTTACAAGAAGAAGTTCTATTACATTTAAGATCACTAGACTAGAACTGGGGACATGTGTACCAACAAAAATCCTGTTCAACACCCCAAAACAAATCACATCGGCATAAAGTATCATTTCATACGCGATTGCTATGAAAACAATTAATTGATGTGATTAAAATAAACACAGATTTTCAACGCGCCGGCCTCTACACCAAACCTTTTGATAAACCCAGATTTTTCTATCTGTTAGAGGTCAACGGCGTGAAAAAGAAAAGTGACATCATTTCAGAAGACACAGACGCTTAGTCTGACACTTGTTTAGCTTTTAATTTTATTTTATTTTTATTTGTTTTAATTTCCTTGTCTTATAAAAATCCAAAAACACAAAAGATTTTTTGTTTTAGAATTTTAGGGGGAGATTAGTTTACTTTCAGTATTTATTTACTTAAAAAAAGGGGGAGGCAGATAAGCTAAAAAGCCAAAAACAACAAAGATAAGAATGTGATTCAACACTATGGAAAGTGATAGTACACAGGCGTCAAGTTACTTGGAACACCAAAAAGATTTTCAATTTTTGCAATTTTAGTTTAATTAAATCACAGAAAATTGTTAGTCAGAGAATTCTAAGTCTAACAAATTGGGAAAATGATAGTACGTTTGTTTGTAACTGTAATTACACGGAAAAGTCGATCTAGGTAGGTGCTAGTTCATTATACGATGTGTCGGTAGATTCAACACAATAGACTAGTAGACATCATTGGTGAACTCAATTTGAACTAATCTGTTCAACCGACTGTGGGTTCTCATCTTATCACTAGTTAACACAATCAGTTATTTCCAATAAGGGGTGACGAGCAACCACAAAAAAAGCAAAGCACGAAAAAATGAAAATAAACGCAATCAAGCTGATAACCTATGTTGTTGGTGCGTTATGTGCAAAAGAAAATTTTAAAGATGCTCTAACAAGAAGATAGGTTGTGTGCCTCTCTGCTGTGCGATGACACTGACCTGAGGATAAGCATAACCTAGATATTCTAGAATTCATTGTTGTTTGCCGCCTCTCTGCTGTGCGATGGCACTGACCTGAGGCTTGGCTTCTCTTTGAAAGCTCTATGAATAGTCTCTTCTTGTCAAAATACCTGTAGACCGCTCAATAGCCTCCTGAGGAATGTTGATTACCATATAAGCTTGGGATCCACAAATATTAGTTGAAATAATATAACCTAATACATCACCAATATGTGTCAAAAGTCTGTGTATGGATTTAAGTGGACAAGTATACTGACAATCATCGTGGCTGCACCGCCTGATGTTCAAAATCAATGTGTGTTACATATCAGATCAAGCATGATTTCCAGTTAGAACATAGAAATCTCAGATGAATGAGAAACTGTGATATGTAAATATGTTAGTTTCCTTTTCAATATATATAAAAGTTCCAAGTAATTGTGTTTATGCCTGTCAGATTCCATATGAATCTGTCTTAAAAATGATGTTAATGCTAATAGGCTACTCTACCCTACCCTAACAAAATCACAAAAACATGTTTATTTTATTACTTAGTTTAGTATTTCCAGTTATTTGTAATGTGTGTCAGTGTCGGACTTCACAATGTTATTCATCTCTGTGAACGTCACAAAATGAACTTAACGTTAATCTTAAATAAATTGTTTCTGAAAAGGTAAAATGATCATGTCTGAGATGATCAGGTGGATAAATGGATCATGTCTGAGATGATCAGGTGGATAAATGGATCACGTCTGAGGTGATCAGGTGGATAAATGGATCACATCTGAGGTGATCAAAAGGTTTTTAATCTTAAATTGGTCATGTCTGAGATGATCAACTGCTCAAAATGTTTTATCTACTGTTACAAGGGGCTAAGTGTCAAATGGTCAAAAAGGCAAAATTTCACAAGTATGACCCATTCGCACGACTGGACCATGAATATGTACCAGTCGAACGATTGGACCATACGAATGAACCCATTCACACGACTAGACCATGAGTATGGATCAGTCGTATGAATGGATCATACGAATGAGCCCAATAGCACGATTGGAGGTGATCGACTGTGACAGTCGCACGAATGAACCTCAATCGTACGATTGGAGATGACCGAATGGGCGAATCGTACGACTGAAGCTCAGTCGCACGAATCAATCATGAGACTAGGTTCAGTCGCACGACTGAAGGGTGCCCTAGTATAAATAGAGGGGGAGTCGGTCTCAGTCGCTTCATTCTCTCAAATCGCCCCTCAGACGCACGATACACACACATACTACCAAAATTTCATTTGATCTTCTTAGACCTGCTTTTTGACATACTCTGACATTGTTTCGACTCTATAGGTACTGCGCAACATTTGTTGGCTGATTAATCGGTTACTACAACGTCAAAATGAGCGAAAGAATGACCTAATTTAAAACCAAACCAAATATGACAAATAAACCACGAAAACTAAGTCTTTTGATCAAATGAAAGTTACTAAGGGTTTAGTTGGTCTTCTGCGAACATAATGAACCAATCCTCAACGTTTAACATCAAGTATTGCTCAAAAATCGAATTTGAATGAACAAACTGTCGGACATGCAATTAGACACACTGATGAACTTCAGTCGCACGACTGAGCGAGGCGTATGCTTCAGTCGTACGACTGAGATAGACGAATGGTTCAATCGCACGACTGAACCATGCGTCTGTCCTCAATCGCACGACTGAGGTAAACGCATGTGAGAACATACGACTAAGTCCAGTCGCATGACTCAGTCATACGTATGAGTTCAATCGCACGACTAGATCTCAGTCGCACTGTTCAATCGCACGACTAGATCTCAGTCGCTCAGCTCAGTCACACGACTGAACAAAATTCTCAAGTTCATGAAACAAGTCTGGTATTCTTTGATACGTACTAATGTTTATTTACTTTGTGTCACAGATGGCTAGTCGGTGGCCGATGAGCACTAAGCACAACATATGTGCTCATCTTGATCTCTCTTCCCGCAACGCTACGGAGTTTGCTGGCATCATCACATTCTTACGAAGCTCGAGGATTTTCTGAGCAATCTCTATGCCATGCATACCTTACAGATCCATACAGCAGGCGTTTTGGGAAGGCGCTACTGTTGATAGGTCCACTAAGCCCCATACTATTAGGAGTTCTATATTCGGGGAGGCCATCCTGATTACTGAGGAGGATATCAGGACAGTGCTGGAGTTAGGGGATGATTCTGACTGCCCCACCCGATTACATCCCCTCACTGTTCGAGGCTGCTTTATGAGGGCTAAGTATTCTGGGGACATTAACGCAAGTATGCTCAATAAGAGCAACTTGTGCCCTCAGTTCAAATACTTAGCCCATGTACTTCTGAGATGCATCGCATCCAGGAAGGGTGGATTCGATGAGCTCTCAGACCAGATGCAGAATGCGTACGCTGCATTGGTGCTGAATCATCCATTCAGTTTCTCTAGGATGATCTTCACCTATCTGGTGGAGAACATCGAGGCGAAGGGGAAGGAAAGCTTCTGTATGTATCCACGGTTTATACAGATGATCATAGATCAGAAGCTCCCCTCACTGCCGAAGGAGAAAGAGGATGTTGTGGTCCTGGAGGTCATGGATGACACTACTCTGGGACGGATGAGGGTATACCGGGGGAAGCAGGTGAAGCCCCCGGTGAGGAGATTATTTGGGCATCTGGACCGTGAAGACTATGTGGTGTCAATGAAGAGGAAGTGGCGCCATGATGATAGTGATTCAAATTCCGAGCCGATAGTTATCCTTGATGATGACTCTGATGATGGTGATATTGGTGATGGTGGAAATACAGGTCCGTCGCATACTCAGACCACTACCGCTGATATTACATCTCCACCATCTCCACACAGTGATCTAGAGACAGCTGGGTTCCATCAGGACTTCCAACCTGATGAGGAGGAAGAGTCTGATGAGGAGCCACTGACTAGGACGGTGGGCAGCCGGGTGGTTGCCACCGAGAGGGGGCTTAGGACGGTTGGTGGACGTCCGGGCGGGTCTGTGGAGACTACCTCAGATCCATCATACACCCCAGACCAGCCTAGTAGCCGAGGGGAAGCCTCAGGGTCCAGGGGACTCGAAGGTAGAGGATGGCTCAGCCACATGGGCTGAAGCCAAAGAGACGGAGGATCACGCTGATTACTACCTCCACCACCACTTCTACCACTACACCACCTACCACCACTACACCACCTACCACCACTACACCTCCTACTACCACTACACCACCTACCACAGCCACCCACCATACCACTCCACCCATTCAGACTCCACCACCCATATTCACCTCAGCCACTGCTACCACCGCCAGCCATCAGGCTGGCCCTTCCATATTCCTCACCGGATCATCCCTCCCTCCTATTGGAGTGGAGGAGCAGCTTGCAGCACTTAAGAGGATGGTGCTGAAGCTATTAGCAGTTGATGAGGAGAAATCTGCTAAGCTACGTCAGCTGGAAGAGCTCAATGCTTCTCAAGCTCAGCAGATTTCTCAGTAGGCTGAGCAGATCACCCAACTCCACGAGCACAAAGAGGAATCGGTGAAGAGATTGGAGGAGTTGGAGGCTGCTAATAAGAAGATCATGCTCAAGCTTAAAGGATCACAAGATGAGCCTCTGAAGATTGGGGAAGGAGATGACGATGGTGATGATGATGAGGATGATGATGAAGAGGATGACAGTGATGATGATGATGAGGAAGGTGACGGTGAGGCAAGAGGTAAGGAGGATGACGATGATGACGATAAAGGAGATGCAACTGCATTTGCCTCTGCTCCTGGTCAAGAGCAAAGGACAAAGAAGAAACAAGACCAAGGAGCCTCATCGTCTACCCCGCCTACCTCACCATCAACTGAAGACGCAAAGAGGATTCAAGACAAAAGTAAAGATTAGATGTTTTACCTTGTTCAGCTTTTGTAGTTGAAATCATCTTTTGATGTTATGAAATTAATATATATATTTATTATTCAGTGTTTGATTATCTGGATTACATACTAATTATTGCTGTGTTACATGTTTAAATCAAGCAGATTCAGCATTTCAGCAAGATGAGTACGATGTTGCTCCCTTACAGCAGATTAAGTCTCAACTGACTATGATACTTGATCTGTAAGGGATCGTCAGGAGGTCCGTGAGTTATACTCCTGAAGAAGGAGAAATAATTCACGACCTCACTGATGAGCAACTTGCTGAAATGTTCCAGCTAAATCCAGATGAGATAATGAAGGATGCTCCTACTTTTGATGAGGCTAGTGACGAGGAGCTGAATGATATAGACGAAATTGAGATCGATGACATCACTGCTTAGCATTATCCAGAGTATATTGACCGAGAGGGAAATGTATTTCCCGATCTGGGTAGTACTCTTGGCAGCGATACTTTGGAGAAGCTGAGTCAGAAGGAAAAGGAAGAAGAAGCATCTATAAGCCAAGTCCCAGCCTCGGACGCCGATGTAGATATCAGAAAGGCTGAATGGGCGGCTTGTTTCTCAGAGATCAGAGCCCAACGTGCTGCAGCTAAGCCTAGTACCTATACCAAGATCTACAAAGTGAAGAAGCATTAGAAGGTGTCAGGGAAGATTATATCATGGGCTTATTTTAAGGATCTCAACGTTTACGCAGTAAAGAGGGAGAGGGGAATCGAGTACTTTAGATTCCCACATGATCTAAAGACTCTCCCTGGTTTTGAGCTCAACCAGCTGGCACGACTGAAGCTGTTGTATGCTGACATGAAGAAAATGTCAGGCTAGATTGAGGCTGCGCTGAAACGTGAGTATCTTACCAGATGGGTGAACTTCAAACCTCAACAAGCTACGAGGTACATTAGAAGATCTGAGGTAAACCCTATTACTAGAAGACCAAAGATTGTCTTGAAATGGCACCCTCCACGTACAATGTCACGTATACCATTAATGGAGATGCCACAAGATTTTGCACCCCATTTCAAATGGTGGTATTATGACTGGCGCACTGGAGAGGCCGTCATAGTTTTGGATAGGGAAGGGAAGGTAGAGACAATAAGGGTATTTGACCCTATGTGGCTAACAAACTTGTCCGCTTCTGATGTCTATATATTGTACAAGTGGCCATTATTTTTTGATACACAGGTTATAGTGCAAGCACTTCAGTTCCAACATGTCATATGTTTATGCTTTGCACTTAATATCCATATTGGGGTATCTAAAGAAGAACGAGCTAAGACGTTTGAAGAGTTTAAAAAGGAAGTCAAAGATTAGATAGAACTAGGTCCAAGGGGGAGTTTGTTGGTACACATGTCCTTAGTTCTAGTTCTAGTGAGCTCAAATGTATTTGACTTTCATTTTGTAACACTTGTGTAATGTTTGATATATGAAATGAAAAACTCTTCTTTGAATGTTTATTGATTGTTGAATGTTATATCTATTAATATGATTTATTGTTACACGCTTATATGAACATGTTATATAGGTTTACAGTTGTTAGACATAGTTCTGTATCATTAAAGGTTCTGGAACATGTTTAACTAAGTCTCATGATCCAGTCGCATGACTGGACCATGCGAATAGGATAGTCGCACGACTGAACCAGGTGATTGAGTCAATCGCACGATTGAGTCATAAGACTGACTCAGTCGTACGCATGAACCAATCGTACAACTCAGTCGCACGACTGAGCCATACGCATGGCTCAGTCGTACGAATGAGAGCTGTAACCTATAAATACCACTTAATTCGTGGAAAAACAGAACACTTCGAGAATTATCAACCCTAGCTGTTCCTGTTCGTCCAGAGAGTCCCTTCCAACTTCATAGAACGTTTCTGATTGATTCTAATCAATTCTTAACGTATTCTCATCATTAGTTTTGATCGGATTAAACTTCTCCCTGATTGGATCGTCAATCAATTAGGATTCCGCACTATTTGATCTGGTTTCACATTGAATCAGTTAGTACTCTGTCCGTACACGGTCCTAACACATTTCTTGCTTAGATGTTTTATCTGATTTAACAAATTAATTGTTTGAACGTTTGTAACATCTTTTACCTTTTGTTTCTCTGGATTTAGACATGAAGCACGAGGGTGGTTAACTTTTTTGGTCTTTTTGGGTTCAGAATTAGACTTGGTTGCCCCGGACTTAACTTTAACCTTTACAAATTGTTTGTCCAGATTCACACAGGGGCATTTTACGTTGTGATATTAAAGTGGCCTCCTTTAGTTTAGTGCCAGATTCAATAGGTTTCCATGTGGAATCTGGGTCACTTACTAAAGGAGTGTAAACCACATGATCCTTGATTGGGTTATTATTTATTGGTTTACTTTTTGCATTCATCAAGGTCTCAGGTGGTGGTGGAACCACTTTATATCCCAAACCCTCCCCATTGTTACGTTCTCTCACTAAGTGTTGGACAATGTGAGAGGAACTTGTCCAACTGTGCAGTTTTTGTCTTAGTGATTTACTTCTACTTCTAAGACTGCCTTCTGTTTCTTAGTGTCTTCTAGGGAGTTTAGATAGTACCTAATGTCATTAGCTTGGTTAAAGGCAACTACTTCTATTTCCCTAAGCTGTTTTTTCAAAAGGTCTATCTTTTCTTTATAATTGTGCTCATTTTGTTTTAAAACTCTATTGGCTTCTGTGCATAGTTGTAAGTCCTTTACTAAGCTACCATTGTGATCTAATAACCTAGCAAATTTCAAATCAATACTTTCCCTAAATTTATTACAATCAGAATAAGCATGATTATTGAAAAGTTGAGAAGTGGTACTTACCTGAGAGGGAGTGGTTGAATCAGCCATCAAAGCAGAGTCTGACGTTTCTGGTTCTGGTGATTCTGGGCTTGTTGAACTTGTCCCTTCTTCAGGTAGATGATCAATCACAGTTGCAGATTTTTCAATGTTTGACATGGCAAGCTCAACTGCAATATCACCCTCACTTGCTGAGTCGTCATCTAAGTCCTCGACACTAGCAATGTTGGATTCTCCCGGAGACACAAACCGAAAGATCCAATCTTGTCCTTCGTCATCATGAGCAGTCAAGGCTTTAGGATCCTTGCTTGACGAAGTAGGACTAACTGTGGGTTTATCCTAACGATTGAAGGATGAGAAAGGATTTTCATTTCCTGACTTTTTAGGCTTCACACACTCACGTTTGAAGTGCCCCTTTTCCCCACAATTGAAGCAGGTAACCTTGGACTTGTCAAAACCGAAAGTTGTGTCCTTAGTAGTAACCAAGTTCTGTCCAGTTTTCTTGACAAACTTCTTAGCTCTCCGGACAACACTTGCTAAGGCCCACATTATATCCATCCTTTCCAGCTCTGTCTCGTCCACCTGCTCGTAGTCCTCATCTGCTAGATGGCAGTTCCCTATTTTCCCAGCAATTAGTCCATCATAGGAGTGGACTACAGTTGCTAAAAGATCCATGTGCTCTCTTGCTGCCTCTACTGTCACATTACCGAGATTCTCTGTCTTAAGTTTTGTAGCATTTGCTTCAGATGCTATGTATTGGGTACCAGATGACCCTGACGTGTCAGATCCTGAAGAAATTGCTTAAGATGGACCAGCTGAACTCGACACAAAAGCCGTTTGTAGTGGAGCTCCAGAAGTTTTGGCTTGTGGAGTTGAGTTGTATAGGGCTGGATTCTGATCATAAGTAGACTTTTGAGCCCTGTACTTCATCCTCATTTCTTCCTCCCTCAGTTTTAGAATGAAGTCATTGATATCTAACTTCGCCAACATATCATTCTGTCTGAAGTTGGAGACAAAAGAAACCCACTTTTCAGGCAACCCATCTGCGAAGTTTGACACTTTGTCTTCCATAGACGTGGAGACTCCATGAGTGTGCAGCTCACTCATTAAGTGATAGAACCGATCAATGACATCGTCCAAGCTCTCCTTTCCCATTGACAAGAAGTTGTCAAACTCCTTCTTCAACACTTTAGCCTTTAGAGCTTTTAATG
Source organism: Flaveria linearis (assembly GCA_024085815.1). NCBI lineage: Eukaryota > Viridiplantae > Streptophyta > Magnoliopsida > Asterales > Asteraceae > Flaveria > Flaveria linearis. Next base: position 35,366,212 of record CM044013.1, read on the forward strand.
ATGCATTTCCGTCATACCTCTTTTCCAATGCATCCCACAGCTTCTTTGCTTGCTTGTTCTCAGAAAATTGATGAAAGATGTCCTTAGGAATTGACTGAGTAAGAAATGCATAAACTTTCTTCTCAGTATTGTACTTTACCTTTTGTCCATCAGTCATGCCCCCTAGTGTAAGTTTAACTCCATCTGCACCTACAGGCATGCTATACCCTGTCTCTATCGACTCCCACAGATTAGGATCTACACCATTTAAGTAAATCTCAAATCTTTGCTTCCACTGTGGGTAATCATCTAACATGATTAGCTTCGGGGGCTTGTTATGATTTCCAACTTCATTTTCCAGAAGCAACAGATTCTGGATCCTTGAATCTCTACCTGCGGTGAACGCTGAATATTGATCCTCCATTACTATCAACTTTAACATTGGAACAAAACTTTTTCTGCTTGTGCGAATGAAGGTGTGCGATTGGACAGCTCGTGCGATTGAACAATGCGAATGGCTCAAACGTGCGAATGAACCAATGTAGATGAATCAATCGTGCGAATGGACAGGTGCGGATGAACAATGCGACTAGACAGTTCAGTTGTACGAATGGATGTATGAATGAGTCCAATCATGCGAATTACTGATATGAATGAATTCAGTCGTGCGTTTGAGTCAATCGTGCGACTGAAGCTGCTATGTTTGAAAATTCGATGGTTTTTGACACTTTGACACAAAATTACGAATTTTCACAAACCCTAATCAGCTGTAATCCCAAAAACGTGAAATTTTTGATCTGGAAACGTCGGAAAATACTGTTTTAGCCAAAAATGGTGTTTTGAATGCAAAAACATGAGTTTTACACCGGAAACGATTGGATCACACGCAAAATCAAGAGCCAAAGCTCTGATGCCACTTGTTAGGACCATGTACGGACGGAGTACTAACTGATTATGTGTGTATACCAACTCAAATAGTGCAGAATCCTATTTGATTGGCGATCCAATCAGTGAGAACGTTACTATGATCGATACTAGAGTTGATTAAACGTTAAGAATTGAGTAGGGATCGATCAAGAACGAACTATGAAGTTGGAACAGGTTTTTAGAAGTCTCTGGACGGCTAGGGTATGAAAATATTCAAAGTGTTATGTTTTTCCACGATTTAAGTGGTATTTATAGGTTAGTGTTTCTCATTCGGGCGACTGAACCACAAGTATGGTTCAGTCGTGCAACTGAGCCAATCTTATGTTACAATCATATGACTGAGCCAGAATTTCAGGATCATGAACCATCCATACTTACAATTTGGAGGAAACTGTGAAAGATGGTGTCGTGACCGGTTGCAAAGGCTCTTGCAAAGGGCTGAAAAGTCACATTTGCAAGCCGATGAGGAAACCTTGGCGGCTGTCGGACAGCTCGAAAAATATAACAATTTATTGAGTATTCAGTGGAAGCGGTTGTTTTCACAAAACAGGCCTTCTATTTATGAACTAACTCTTGAATCTTTAGCATCTTTTAGATTTAGCATGAAAGACTCCGACCCTTGGATGATGAAGCAGTTACATTCAGACTAGGTGGACATTGGTGAAAAACATCCATCGCTTTGTTTGGCATCTATCTGGGAATATATACAGAACAGGAAATGGAGGAGGAAGCAATATCAGGGATGCCAGCTTACCATACATCTCCAGATGAGGAAAGTAGGGATGCAGAAAGCGGTGCCATGAGAAAGACATTTTGGGAAAAGATTGGAACAGGGGCGTTCAACTCAAGTAAAACCAAGAGCAGTCAGATTCGGGACCTGTTGCTACGATACATACATCGGTTGCTTAGCCATTCGATAACAGCTCGTGGCCAAAGCAAGGGAGTTGTTAGTTTGAGAGACCTGTTTATTTTATACTGTATGACTAATTATTTGTCATGCAACATTGGGTATTTGTTTTGTAACTTGTTTGCCAGGAATGCAACTGCAGGTGCTCCGACACCCATGTTTAGAGGAAGCTGGGTCCTGAACTTGTACGAGAGTTATGGGTGTAACACGGAGGGAACCGAAGGAGTAATGCCAGGATTGTTGGACTTAAGCATTTGCACAAGCATGTACATGATCACAACCCTACCAAATGGACAACCGAGATTTATGGATAGGAATGGACAAATCTGGGATCCGGCAGATCCCGAGGAGATTATCATGGACCTTGATATGCCAACATATCATGAAGAAGCCGGGGCCTCCAGCTCACACGCCTGAGAATTCCCAACCATGTTAGACCTTTATGAAGCAATTCAGACCACCAGTGACCATGCAAGGAGATCATTCGAATACGCGCAACAAGCTTTCAACTGCGTCGAAAATCTGAACTCTCGAGTGGATGACCTGAGCAATGATGTCACGTACATCAGAAACCGAATGTATCATGAGTGGGGGGATATCCCGCCACAAAGCCCTTGAAAAACCATATCACTTTCAGGGCCCGGGCACAGTTTTGTGTCAATTCATCCTTTACTTTATGTCATTTTATTTTACCTTGTGTGTTTATGATTTTAATGTTTTCAATAAATGGATGATATTTCAGGTGATCCCGATGATTCTCACAAGCAAAGGCACAAGTCCACTTCATCATCTTTTGGGGAGTATCTCGTTACCATTCCTTGTTTTATATTATTTATCACATTGGGGACAATGTGAATTTTAAGTGTGGGGATGAGATTAATCGAGATACATATTCCATACTTTGCTAAAAACAGGTCCATATTGAAAATTTTTTAACAAAATCACTTAACCATTATTTTTTGTGACATGAAACCAAAAATTTAAACAATTTTTGATAAACCAAATTATAAATATACGTTTTTGGGAAATAAATAAGTAAATAAGAGAAATCCAAATAAAAGTTGAAAATATTTTTGTGATATCCCTAAAAGCAATAATCTAGTAAACATATGTAATCATGCGAAATGAAACACTTTTACCCAATCCATCCATTTGTGAGTTTATTTTTGAGCCTTAAACAGCTTTTGCAAACCTTTGCAATTTTACTTTCATTCTGGATTCAATTGAGAGTGCCTTATGATACGTGTGATTAGAGCTTGCTTTGGGTATACATTTCAAGACCTTAATTAGTATTTTCTGCATAAAAATGAGTTGGGCATTAGGAAACCTTTACTATTCAAGCCCCAACCATTTTCTTTTAATCTTCCTTACCCGAACGTCAACCCTAGTTAGCCCCGTTGAGCTTAAACATTTTATTTTGATCACCCGAACCACCAAGTCACTTAACCAACAAGCCTTCAACAAAACCTTTTTTCTCTCGTTAAAGACACGTTCTTGGCTTATAAAAAAAGAAGAGAAAAAGAAAAAGAAAAATTTGGTCTTTTACCGATAGACCTAAAAGAACTGGAATGCATTCTTTTGATTTTAATTTGCTTTGTTGCCTTCATCACGCAAAACCGGGACTTCCCCCGGAAATCCGCGAACAAATTTTCAATCTCACGTACGACGCAAGAAAGAAATGGCGAAAAAAGGAACAAGTTCCGCCATTTTGTGGAATATCGAAAAGCGCTATAAAGAGATGGGCAAAAAGATACGAAAGGTGCCCGAATTGTGGAAATTGGTCAAACAATGGAAAATACAAAAAGAACCAAACTGAGTCTCAATACGAATACACAGAACTGATCCGATTAGGTGCTATTAGGCTTCAAGCCGAACGATCCTTATGAAAGGATAGTTTTGTGTATCTTCGGGTAAAGGATGAAGTAAGGTTTCTGAAAGCAAAATACGGTCTTGACAATCTGACCTTAAACGAGTCCTCAAGTTAGTATATCCCTTCTAGCTTGAAGTATTGTATAGGGAACTTTTTACTGCTTTCCTTGTAGTTTATGTTAGAAAAATATGCCAAGACCGTCCTCTTTAGCATTTAGCCACTTTTTCCAAACATTTCATACCCGAGCCCGAGCCCGAGCCAAGTTACAAACCATCAAAGACCTAATGATTTATGCAAGTAAATATCTAAGTAGGTGGAGAATTGATCCCTTAACAAGCATATGATTTCACACGTATTCATACTAGGCAATTGAGCGTATTAGTCATACTTCATCTTATGTATGATTCCATATATTTAGCCGAGTGTGAGTGCATCTTGTGAGAAGTGTGGATTTTTACATGATTATAATCTTTACTAACAATCCCATTGCTTGCTAGGATATCATTCTATACATGCCTAAAATGTTTGCATTTGGAAGAAATAATTTTTACTTGCGTATTTCCCGAAAGACATGTTTATCTTTTGCTTTATTTGGTTTTTGGCGGAGTTGTCATTTTAAGTGATTTTGCTTGAGGACAAGCAAAGTTTAAGTGTGGGGATATTTGATGTGCTCCAAATTATACATAAAAACACTATCAAAAGCACATCAATTATTCTTTGATATCTTCCGAAATATGATGATTATGTACTCAAAATCATTTAATTGTGTTTTCAGGTGTTGTGAAGGGCAAGATGGACAAAAGGAGCATATTGGACAAGAAATTGAAGAAATCCAAGCTTAAAATTCCAAGCATGGGGTCGTGCCTCATTTAGCACGCCCCCATGCCTTGCCTGAAACACACCCCCGTGCTAATTTGACACACCCCCATGATTGAACATCTGATAGGACAAAAAGCACTGTTCCCAAAAAGCAGTCACGGGGCCGTGCCCCAATAGTCACGGGGCCGTGCTTGGCCCTTTCACGGGGTCGTGCCCCTTTTGTCATGGGGCAGTGCCCGACAACTCCTGTGCGTACGATCCGACCAACTTTCGTAAGCACTGTACTAACACGGGACCATGCCTTTTTGTCACGGGGTCGTGCTCAAACACTACGGGAAGCCTATAAATAGAGGGCTAAGTTCACCATTTTGGAGAGCTTTTGGTGGGGTGATACTCTGCAGAACTCTCTCGGGAATCAAGTCTTGAAGACCATTTGGAGGCTCGGGAGACGCATACAACACTTGGAAGAAGCTCGGGATTGTCTAAACATTATCCATTATGGAATCACCAGTTTGATTATTCCATTTCACCGATGAATTCATGCTTATCTTCTATTTTGTGTGTTGTTATGTTCAAGCTCGTTATGAGCTAAACTCTTATTATCATCCTAATTGGATGAAACTTATGTAATTTGTGAAGAACTAATGGTGTGACAAATATTGTGTTAATGTTATGGTGGTCTTGAGAAAACTTTCAATGGGTAGCACCTATATTTGAACGGGGGGTTATAAGTTTATGGTTTGTAATTGTGATTGTCATACACGGTTGAAAAACGTATGATCAACTTTTATTCATAACAAACTATGGCTAATTAACTAGAGATGGTTATTAGAAATCATAAGACCTTAACTTTCTCATCATTTACGGGTTCCCTTTTATTAGTCTGAGAAATCTACAGTAATTGTTATGGTTTTCTAAAATTAATGGTATGTTGGAAAGGAACTTGATCAACTCTCTTCTAACATTAAGTTATGTTTTCAGAAATCGTATGTCGAAAAGGACACAAAAGATTTACCTACATTACTAGGGCCTTGACCTAAGCAGTAAATCTCAACCTGACGTGGTCCTGGTCACTACGGAGCGGATAGACGAGAAATCACGCCAGCTCATCTTTATAAACGTTAACACAATTAGTTTATTCAATATCTTTAATCACACCACCACCTCATCACAGTTATATAAGTGTAATCCAAATTAGAATGATAACCTTTATCCCCTGATTTTAAATCCAAAAGTTTCAACTTGTTTTACTTTATTTGTTATTTCTATTTTTATTATTAGTTTTTAAACCCTAAAGAACCCCTAATTTACATCAATGCAACTTATCATCCTCCTAAACAAAACTGATAGTCAATCATAAGCGTTGTTGAGTAGTCTGAGTGTGTCCACGGATTGACACTCGGTTCTTACCATCACTATATTACCTCACGATAGGTGCACTTGCCTTTTGTGTGTGTAGTTAGTAGTAGTAATAACCATTTAAAACTGAATCTGTGCGAAAATCATTTATCAAAATACATATACTTTCACACCGCATCAGCTGTCATGAAACAAAGCATGTAGTTATCCAAATCTAACTATTTATATTGTATAAAATTTGGTTTACTTAATAAATATTTTTACCGTAATAGGTGACATATTTTTACAATTAGTGTCGGTGTTTGGGATTGCTTATTTTTAAACAACTTTTCACTTATTAACTTTAGGAGAAGTTAGTAATTAAAAAAAGTGTGTAACTTTTCAAATTAGCTTTTTCATATAGGGTAAAAAAGAGTTTTTGTAAAATAAAGAGAGAGTTATTTATTAACTTTTAAAAACTTCTTTTAGTTCAACTTCTTATTATACCCTTTTGCTATCTCCTATTAATTTTCCTTTATTTTTTTAAGTATATAATTTTTAATCATTTTACAATTTTTTAATTTATAAGCTAATACAAACATCTTTTTAGAAACTCATTTAAAAAATCATAAGTTAATAAGTTTTTTTTATCAAAATACCTTTTTAACTAAAACTAGGGGTGCTCCCTGCCGCACGACCTTTCAACACTTAATTAAAATTTTCAGTGTACGCCTTTCTGATTTTGATTATCATAAGTTGTTTCTTTTATAATAAACACATATAATACTTGCAACTGTCACCATGCCATGCGATGGGTTTTTTGGTCATCATTCCATTATTGGTTAACTGTATCATTTTTCATACGCTAATTTGACATGCATTTTTGTGTTGTTAAACTTGTACACGCTTGTGATGCTTTGTTTATGAAGGTAGGCTCAGATTCGCCTATGCATATCACCATTGCCTATTCTAAAAGCCACAACCATAAATACTGGTTGCCATACGAGAACCTAACATCCTCTCATAACTGTCACGGTTGCATCATACACACACAATGCTTCTTTGGTGTTATATCGTTATTGTATATAGGTCATAATTATAGGAAGGTAACAATACGCAGATTGATTACAACGTAATCAAATAGGGGCACATATCAGGGCCACCCAAGCAGCTCTATAAAGCACTGTTCATTTTGTTTACGCATGAAAAATACCAAAAGAGAGTACGACCGGTCAATCGTAGGTCATTTACAATAAAATGGTGTGCCCTCAGACGAACCCCATAGTTATCATCACAGGGCAACAACATTGATTCCTAAATAGTGCGCATTACAAATGGCATCAAAACCTTATACAATAACAAAGGTAAGCCTTTTGAACAGATTACAAACTATAAGGGCACTCGACGCATGTTCATCATCACAGACATAAAACATGACCCTAAAAGTTAAGTATTGGTTTATAATTTAACATATATAGTTAATAAACAATTCCAAACACGACCGGTATCAATAAAATTGTAAAAAAAAAAAAAAAAAATACACGAAGAAAAAAAGTAAGAGCAAAAGGACTCCCACGTTTTGGCGCCATTTTTATTACCCCATCATCTCTACTCTCAACCTTCAGTCTTCAATCGTCTCCTCCGGCGCTACTCCGCCTGCAGTTGAACATTCACCCACCACAACCACGAAACAATGTCGTTTCGTCACAACACCAAACGACCACCATCCAAACCATTCGTCTCTCCCCTCTCCCACCCCAACAAACTCCCAAAAACCACCACCACCACCACCCTCAACGACTCCATAGCACCACCGCCACAACCTCCTTCACAAACCCTAACCCCAATCGACCACATGGCTTCCATTCTAGCAGACGCCGGCTGCACATTAATCAACACCTCAGGCCCCCCCTGCCTCCCTAATGACCCACACATACTCCGTCACCATCTTCAAACTCTCTTCTTCTCCGACTCATCTCTTCGCTCCCAATTTCTCCATGGATTCGCCTCTTACATCGACAACCATAACGATTTCCGCAGGTTAGTTGTTACAACTACAAACAACTTCAGTATCATTAGTTAGTTCAGTAGGCAATTCTAGGGTTTTGTTTACAAAAAGATAGGAAATGTAATGTTCAAAAGGCTGTTTAGCTCTAATGTGGTGAAAATTTAACTCATATCTGATTATTTGTAGAGTTTTATTACCTTCGTATCGTGACGATTTAAGTAACGGACGAGGTGAGAGTTTGGTGAGGGTGCTCTTGCTGGTTCCTTCGATCCAGTTAGATCTTCAGAAGATGTTGATTGAGAAGCTTCCGGAGTATTTTGATGGTGATGGCTGTGGTGGTTGTTCTTCGTCGTCCGCTTTGCGTTTTGATGAGGATGTAGCTAGATTGGTGATAAATCAGTTTCGGTGGCTTGATTTTCTGGTGGATGCTGACGCGTTTACTGAGAGTTTGTTTCAAGTGTTGTCTATTTGCCCTCCTTATTTGAAGAAAGAGATTATTGGATCGTTGCCGGAGGTTATGGGAGAAGCGAACAATAAGGCTGTGGTTGATTCACTTGAGAAAGTGTTGCAAGATGATTCGACTGCCACAGTTGCTGTTGTTGATTGCTTCTCCAGTCTTAATTTAGATGATGTGTTACAAGATAAGGTAGCTTGATTTGCATGAACATGGGCATATAAAAACACAAGTATATGAATTTAACATTAGTTGATCTGGTTATTTGAAGGTTATAACAATAGCTCTATCATGTATTCGAACAATTGAAGCAGAGAAGTTGCCATACCTACTCAGGTTTCTACTTCTGTCTGCAACCCCAACAAATGCACGGAGAATAATCGCACAATTTAGAGAACAATACAAGCTTGTTGGAGTCTATGATACTCGTTCAACCCAACACAATAAACTTAAGGGAAAATCGGTGGTGGATAATGTGGAAGCTTCAGTTCTTGATGCTTTGGGGTCTAGTCTTCGTTTTAAAAATGTACTTAAAAATACTTATGGGAGCTTAAAGTATACTTCCCGAATTCAAAAAGTTTGGGCTTAATCATATAATAGTTTCCTCTGTACGTCAATGTCTGCAGATTCTATGCCAGGAGATACTAAGAGAACTTCAGTACATTGACAAACCACAGGATCATAAGGTGATTGACATTTGGTTGTTGATGCTCATTTATAAAAACTGTGAATCTATGCAAAAGAGCGTTGAAAAGCTACTAAAGAAGAAGATTATTGAAGGCTCTATCCATGATGTTTTGTTTGAGCAATGCTTATTGGGTAACAAGGAATTGGTAAAGGTATGGTGTCAATTACATATATATGCATGATATAAGGGATTTTGAAAGCATAACAAGTCACTAAATTTTCTGTTTGAAACACAACAGAGCTCATTTTGTGTTTTGTGTTCTTTTTTAGGATCACTTTTGCTCATTTTTGCTATTCTCAGAATACTTATTGGCTTGCAAAGAACAGAAAGTAAGCAAGTTTGGTATTAAGATGTATACATACCTATTTGAGGGATTTCCTGATACTTACTCAAGACAGGAAGTAAGCTGCAAGTACAGTTCTTTGTTTAGAGATATGCTCTTGGTTCAAGAAAGAAAGAAAGTAACCTGCTTCTGCTTGTGGTCATTTATAGGTCTTAGGGTCATTGGTCACCCATGTAGGTTCTGGCATTACATTTGAAGTCAGTTCAGCTTTAGATGCTATGATCTTGCTAGCCTCTAAATACTCCCAAGAACTAGTTCCAATATCTTCTCACATAACCGGTATACCATCACTTCTTTAATTTATGTAATTTTGATATCTACTTTTGCTTCAATGCTAGTTTACCTGACATGCTACTTTTTATAATATGTAGGTATATTAGATTATATGGAGGGGTTTAGCACTGAAAACCTGCATAAGGTTACAGATAGGTTTTACAACAGCTTTTTTCTTTAATAACCACTAGCATTTTCACCTGGATAACGATATTGCAGGTATATGATGTTTTCTGCTTTCTATCACGGTCAGCACGGTCTAATACTGAATCATTTCAATCATCTATCGCAGTTGAACTTTTCATGATCATAAGGAAGCAGGTATAATTAGTTTCTATGATCCTGCTTCCATACCTGATATGTTATTTCACATTAATGTGCAATTCTGGCAGAGGTTTGATATAACTGTGTGAAATGGCAGGTTAGTAATCCAGACTTCAAGTACAAGAAAATGGGTCTGATTGGAACCTTAAAATATTGTCTCATTTTGGAAACATTAATGATGTGTCTTGTTCCTCATCATCACGGGTAAGATAAAAAAGGTATAACCTGTAACTCTAATTTATCACTTGATTGTGATTTTTGATATCTATTTGTTGGGAAATGTGCAGAAGTTAAACTATGAGGAGGCACTAGAACTACTGAGAACATCCCTAGATTCATGCCAACAGTTGCCAATGTCATTAATCCTCTTTTATGATGAACTATCTGCTATTCTTGATTTAAGTACTCTTCATCCAGTGATTATGGAAAGGTGAGTTATATGGTGGTAAATTAATGATATACTCTTATAGCAGACAACCTAGTGCATGCATATCTACCGCAGAAACTTAATTTGGGGAAAAACAAGTAGGAGACGCTTTTCTAATTGATATATTATATTCAAAATCTAGCATTCTTATATGCAGGGTTGGCCAACTTGTAGGAGAATTTGAATCCATGTTTCTATCTGATTTAGAAAGTGGGAAATTATCTGTTTCTGACTTGTATTGTGGCCTTGAAGGTGAGTCTCTTATATGTGCTTTTATTGGCTACATTGCTACAAGCCTACAAACAATTGGGCTTCAGCAATCAACTTATCTAACTGTCATGCAGGGGAGCTATGGATGAACTTGGATGGAGATATATCTCCGATTTGCATGAACATATTGCCATTGGCTTCCTCTACATCAAGGTATATTAATCTTTATCCTTAAAGACATGTCATCTGGGATGAGTAAGGACTCAGAACGTTTGTCTTTGAGAACCTTAGTTGGCTATTATTTTTCTTTAATTAGTTCTGCCATTCTAATCTTAATGCTCAACCATTATACATGTGTCTTTTGGAGGTAATATTTGTTACCGTTATTTTCTAGAATAACCTAGATACAGTGAAATCTCAAATCCTCAATAATATAATACCATTGGAACTAAAAAGAAGTATTCATTTAGCGAGGTTATTTATATAAATATTTGTTATTTTAGAGAGAGCTAATCACTATAAATCAAAGTATGTCTTAACTCCTATGAAAAGTTTAAAGTAGTATTTGAATATAGGGAAGCTCAAAAGTTTCTGTGAAGTTTAATATCTCTAAAACCATGTTCATGCATATAGCAAATAAAAAGGTTGAGTCTTTACCTATAAGAGCCTGATGTTTGGAAGAACACAATCTACTATAGATGCATTTATTCTCGAAAGGAATATCTATTGTACGTCTACTGTTGATTGATTGGAAGATGCGTGTGTATCATGACTCCAATAGTTATTATTGATGTTTTATAGGGTCGTTAGGGATTCAACCTTTTTTACTATGTCATGCATTTAGCGAGGTCATATTCTCCACTTGACCTAAGTCAAGACCTGAAGAAATTATCATATAATAAAGGTTATAATCAAATTATTTTATCGTTTGTGTTATGTACTCGAATTTGTAAATAAGTAATTTTTCTAAAGACCATGTAAAACTACAAAAGAACTTTCTTCCATATATGATCATGCAGTAAGCATATTCTTAAATGCCTTTTTTTTCTTGAACAAATTAGAAGCATTGTAAACAAAAAAATCTTTGTTTATTTAGAAAATAGAGGATGAATAGGTTTATTTTAAATTTAGTAATCAACTTTCTAAAAGTCTTTTTCTTATCTAGAAAATATTGCTTGATAAGTTCATGTTAGTTGTAAGATAATAATGAAATCCAAAATAAAACAAACTTAAACACATATTTACAGTGGTTTAGATGGATGTTTACTTGATGCAATCAAAATAGAAGAGAGAATTCAACCAATCAAGCTGCCAATCTTATTGCACTCCCACCTATGGCAGAATTAACTAGCAGTTGTTAGTATTACAACGAGTTTTGCAATTTTACAAACTGAACCTTTAACTATTCAAGTATTACAATTTCTACCCTCAATGGCTACTACCGTATTAATACTTCCTGCCTATGTTGTCAAATGCGCAAGAAGCCCTCAAAGCACCAAGGCCTTGCCTGTCGCCTAGGCTCAAGGCGCAAAAAAGGCACATGCCCGAGACAAAAAAAGCGCTCTGTTAGAAAACAATTTAACAAATAATAAATGCAGAAATATAAATATATCCGAGTCAAAAAAAAAAAAAAAAACTAATAACCTAATAAAAAAATCAAAATTTGAACACTTAATCTTCATTTAATGTTCCTAATCTACATTTAATGTTCCTGCAAACCTGCACTCCTATAATTTTCTCTCACTTTTTCACTCTTTTCTATCAACATATCACCTTTTAATATACAAAGTCACTGTCACTTACCTCTCCTTCCCTCACTCTTCTCTCTCTCTTTTCTTTTACTCATCTCTACTCCATCTACACTTGCGTTCATCTTTAGATCAACAAGTTTAGAATAGAAATGAGGCAACAATTGCTGTAAAGAAAAAAAGAAGATAAGAGAAAGCAAAAAACTTGTCGGAAGTTCAAATTTTGGCCGGAATCTAACCGGAATCGTGCTGGAATGTCGCCAGAGCTTTGCTGTAGCGCCTGCACTATGGCAAGGCGGTTTCCTTACGCCTCGCCTCAAAAGGGCACCTAGGCACGCGCCTTTGGCGCCTTTGACAACATAGCTTCCTGGTTGAAAACATTCCTCAAGAATGAAATTCAGGGAATCATGAACTCCTCCAAATCTTCCCAAGTGGCCTCTGTAGCTGGTAAGTGCACCCAATGGACCAAAACTCGGACTGCCAACTTGTTGCGTTTTCGAACAATTTTTCGATCAAGAATAACACGTGGTTGCAGATGTGGGGCCATCTAGAAAAGGAACCACTTGATCATGATCGCCTTTGGCTGCTTTGAGAAGAGAGACATGAAATGCTGGGTGAATTTGCGAAGAAGGCAAATCCATACAATATGTAACCTGACCTATCTCTCCGTCCTCCTGGACGTACGAGCCCAGGTATTTGAACCTAGACGTTTGCGGTACCGTCATACCCCGAATACTGATTTGGGTGTCCTCTTCAGCCTCACCACTAAAGTTACAATGCATGTATTCAGTTTTAGAGCGACTTATCGTCAAGAGGAAAGGACCCAAGCATCTAGGGTTGCAACTTGACATAAACCTGCACATAGGGTTGCAACTGTTGTGAAGAGGAATGGGCTCAATGCCAGCACTGTTGTGAAGAGGAAAGGACCCAAGCATCTAGGCTCTAATTTGTGATGTCGATGATGCTTCAAAGAAATCTGCACATAGGGTTGCAACTTGACATAAACCTAATCACCAACACTGAAGCTACGATCCAATTGGTTCTTATCAGCCATCTATTTCATGTGCTTTCGTGCTGTCTTCAAAGAAGATTTCAAGGCTCTTAATTTCAGTTCACGAGCTTGAAATAACTCCACAACAGAAGCGAACTTAGAGTCATGAGGAATGTATGGAATGTGTAAAGGTGGCTTGATTCTGTATAGAGCTTCTAATGGGACATATCATTGTCGAATGTTTGGTAGTGTTATACCACCACTTGGCTAATGTCAACGACTGAAACCACAGCAAGGGTGTATCTCTCATCATATATGGCAAGTAAGATTCAAGAGAACAATTAAGAACTTCAGTCTGGCCATCTAATTGTGGGTGATAAGCGGTGGAATAAGCCAAAGAAGTTTCTTGAAGTTTCATGAAATCACGCTAGAATTGACTTAAGAACCAGGAATCTTGATCAGAAATGATAGTTGCAAGGCACCCATGCAACTTGAAAACATGATTAAAAACCAACTGAGCCACTTGAGCTGCTGAATAAGGATGCCTGAGCCTAATAAAGTGGCCATATTTGATAAATCGGTCAACCACAACTAGAATAGAATCGTTGTCAGAAATGGGCCACCAATTAGAAATCCATTGAAATGTTAAAGAACATTGAAGTAAAATAAACAACGTAAATGAATTGTATTGTATATTGTGTGTTTGTGAATAAGAGATTACAAGATATAAATAGACTACAAAAATACACTCTAATACCCTCTAGAATAAGACATATACATAAGTATCTATAACTTGTCTAATATCCCCCCTCAAGCTAAGCATGGGAAACAAGCTGTAGCTTGTCTCGTAGAGTCATAAATCTGTTGGTTGGCAATGGCTTTGTAAAGATGTCTGCAATCTGATCATGTGTAGAGATAAACTGAACGGAAAGTCGTCCTTGAGCAACTTTCTCTCGAACAAAGTGAAAATCGACTTCAACATGTTTCGTACGGGCATGAAAGATAGGATTTGCAGATAGGTATGTAGCCCCCAAATTATCGCACCATAAGATCGGAGCAGATTTCACAGGTACTTGAAGTTCACGCATAAGAGAATCAAGCCATGTAAGTTCAGCAACTGTGTCAGCTAAGGCTTTATATTCGGATTCAGTCGATGATCTTGAGACAGTCCTCTGTTTTCGAGCCGACCAAGATACAAGATTGGAACCAAGATAAATAGCATACCCCCCCGTGGATCGACGATCATCGGGGCAGCCAGCCCAATCCGCATCCGAATATGCAGTAAGATACTGAGAATATGCATCAGTATATGCATGCAAGGTAGAGCCAGAGGACCGTTTGAGGAGGAGACCATGATTCAAAGTGCCCTGTAAATATCGAAGAATGCGCTTGACAGCGGACCAATGATGTTCAGACGGGGAATGCATAAACTGACACACTTTGTTCACAGCAAAGGCAATGTCGTGCCTAGTTAAAGTGAGATACTGAAGAGCACCTACAAGCTGCCGGTAACGAACAGGATTATCAAAATCCGGGCTGTCACCAAGTGAAAGTGGAGCCGTAGTGGAGCATGGAGAGGAGACCGGTTTGGAGTGTAAAAGACCAGCCTTTGCTAAGACTTCCAAGATGTATTTCCGCTGAGAAAGTATGAGGTTTGAGCCGGCTGATTTAACTTCAATTCCCAAGAAATAAGATAGTGAACCCATGTCTTGAAGCGCAAAAGTGGAACTCAAGCTGCCAATAGCTGCATTGTTATTGCCAGTCAGGATGATATCATCAACATAAACCAACATGTAAAGAATGGTGCCAGCCGAAGAGTAGATGAATAGTGAAGGATCTGTGGTGGATCCTTTGAAACCCAGGAGATGTAAAGCTGTAGAGAAACGTTGAAACCACGCTCTTGGGGCTTGTTTCAAGCCATATAAAGACTTGTGTAACAGACATAAATGATCAGGTCTAGTTGGATCGACAAATCCAGGTGGTTGTCGTAAATAAACAGTCTCCTTTAAATCACCATGTAAAAAGGCATTTTGCACATCTAGTTGGCGAAGAGACCACCCACGGGTTACCGCTAGAGAAAGAACAACCCGAATGGTGGTGGGCTTAACGACCGGACTGAAAGTTTCATGATAATCAACACCAGCCTGTTGTTTGAACCCTTTTGCAACTAAGCGTGCCTTGTACCGTTTAATAGCCCCATGCTGGTCTCGTTTGAGTTTATACACCCATTTGCAATCAACCACATTAGCATTCGAGACAGGTGGAACCAACGTCCACGTGCCATTTTTCATCAAAGCCCTGTATTCCTCAGACATAGCTTGTTGCCAGTGAGGATCCTTGTTAGCAGCAGTGAAAGTTGTGGGTTCAGTTACAATTGGTTCAGTTGTGGTGTGAAAGGCCGAGGGGTCGTAACGGTTAGTTTTAGGAGGGTTTTGGCGAAGATGAGCTGGTCTGGTGGAGGTATTGGGTGGGTCAGGTTGGTGCGGTTGTGTTTCAACAGAAGCAGTGTTAGATGACTGGGCCAATTGTGGGCCGGGAATGGTTGGGGATGATTGTGCATTAGTTTGGTCAGGTTCGGGGCTGGTTTGTTGTTCAGGAGCGGGCTGTTGTGGAAGGGATGTTTGGGGTTCAGTAGAGGGCTGGTTTGGGAGGTTTGGGTGAGGTGGTTGTAGAGTGGTTGGTAGGTCAGAAACGGGCAGAGTCGGTTGGCTAGAAACGGGTTCTGTTGCAGGTGGTGATGAAGAGCAACAAGATATTGGAAAAGAGGAGAAGTAAGGGTCAGGTTGGGATTGTGACGATGGAAGGGAAGATGGATGAAGAAAGGGGAAATATTGTTCATGAAACCGAACATGGCGTGCAACGTATAGGCGATTTGTTTTGAGATCAAGGCAACGATAACCATGATGGGCTGGACTGTAACCAAGAAAGAGACAAGGTAGGGAGCGGAAGTCCATTTTGTGAGAATTGTAAGGGCGGAGATGAGGATAACACTGGCAACCGAAAACCTTTAGAAAAGAATAGTCAGGTTTTTGTTTAAAAAGATGTTCAAAAGGAGATATTTTGGAAGCAACACGAGAAGGCATCCTGTTAATCAGATAAACGGCTGTATCAAAAGCAAAATTCCAGAACCGTTTAGGAGCACCTGACTGGGCCAGAAGAGTAAGACCCGTTTCCACCACATGTCTGTGACGTCTCTCAACAAAACCATTTTGTTCACTTGTGTGAGGGCATGAGAGACGATGAATAATGCCCAAGGAAGAGAGAAAAGGAGAAAGAGGTCGAAATTCTCCTCCCCAATCTGTTTGAATAGATTTAAGTTTAGTTGTAAATTGTCTTTCAACCATAGCATGGAAAGTTTTAAAGGTGGCACAAACATCTGACTTGTGTTTTAATGGAAAAAACCACATGTAACGAGTAAAATGATCAACACATAATAAGAAATAAGAATCACCATTAAAGGATTTAACAGGAGCAGGACCCCAAACATCACAAAATACTAAATCCAAAACCTGAGTACTTTTAAACGATGAAGATAATAAATGTTGTTTTGAGGATTTCCCCATGTGACAAGAATTACAGGAGATACTCAAACTTTTATTGCTAACAGGAAGAGAAAATGTAAATAACATTGACTTCAAAAGATCTGGATGTGGATGTCCAAGTCTTCGATGCCATGTGTCAGAAGATGCACGAACCGCAGAAAAGGCAACACGGTGAACTGGACGTTGAAGAGGAAGGCGGAGAGAGTAAAGTCCGTTGTCACTTGGACCCGTGAGGAGGGTTTTCCGTGTAAACGTGTCCTTCACAGCAAAAAAGGTAGAATGAAATTCAAAATAGACATTATTATCATAGCAAAATTTTTGAACAGAAAGAAGGTTTTGTTTTAGTTTAGGAACATGGAGGATGTTTGAAAGGGTAAAGGTTTTGTGTGGGGAGTAGATTTTGGTTGAACCAATGTGTAAAATAGGGAGACTTTCACCATTACCAACATAAAGAGAATCCTTACCATAGTAGGGTTCTGAGTGATCAAGGCTGTGATGATCCATAGCAGAGTGGCCACTGCAACCAGTGTCCGGAAGCCAAGTAGTTGTTGCCTGGGGACGGTTGTCAGCAAAGTTTGCTGAAGGTGGAGGAGACCTCATAGTACTGGGATCCCTGTTAGGACACTGAGATGGAATATGTCCAATTCCGCACCTGTTACAAGTACCAAAAACCATGTTTTGATTAGAGGCCCAAGAGAATTGATTTCTATTACTACCATTAACATTGTGAAGACTAGAATTGTTGTTGTGGTTCCTAGAATTGTTACGGTTGCCACGACCCCGGCTATACGACCCACGACCACGGCCCCGAGAGGCATATTTTGCTTGATGTTGTAGAACAGCGGGCTGTGAGAACGAAGATTGTGGCTGAAGTTGAAGGCCCAGTTGTGACAGAACCTGTTGAAGGGCATGAACCGTGTCAGGGGGCAATGAAGGAGCCGCTACGGATGGAGAAGTGGCTGGTGGTGTTGCGACTGTAAAGGCTTGAACAGGGGCTGCTGTAGACTTCTTGAGCATGTAATCATGATCAGAAAGAAGGGCATGTAAATCTGAAAATGCAGTGGGAAATTGTCGACCCACAATCTGTGATTTGAAGCCATCATATTCCTCACGCAGGCCAGTAACAACCAGCATAACAAGATCTTTTTCTTTGAACGGTTCACCAATATTGGTGAGGGCATCAGCATACTCACGTGCACGTAGAAGATAGGCAGCACTGGTCTCATCGGGTTCCATCTTCAGACGAAGAAGCTGTGACTTGAGGGTGTATTCACGGGAGATAGTGTGAGGGGCAAAGGCACGTTCAAGAGCAAGCCATAATTCTCGGGAGGTATCACCCTGAACATGCTGGAAGGCACCCTCAGAGATCGTAGATAGGATTAACATGCGAACATGAGCATCATTAGACACCCACGTTGCATGATTTGGGTTCGGTTGGCGAAGTGGCGGCGCGGCCGTGTCATTAGCCGGAACAGTGATGAAGGGTTCTGGGCAGGGAATGGTGCCATCAACATAGGAAAACAGTTTGTTAGTAACAAGGAATGGTTGGATGAGTGTTTTCCAGTGGCCATAATTGGTTGTAGAGAGAGTAAAACCAAACTTGTGGGAGTTGTGAGACTGTTTTTCAGCTGTGGTGAAGGAGACAAGAAGGGCCATGGCAGCAGAGATGGCAGGGATGAGTGACGGCAGAAAAAAAAAAATTAGGGTTTGTGAGATTTTGGCTCTTGATACCAAAATAAACAACGTAAATGAATTGTATTGTATATTGTGTGTTTGTGAATAAGAGATTACAAGATATAAATAGACTACAAAAATACACTCTAATACCCTCTAGAATAAGACATATACATAAGTATCTATAACTTGTCTAATAAAGTAGGAATAGGTAAATGCTGTAACAACTAACAACCCTGGAGTAGCAATTCTCTTGTACTTGCTGCGTCGACAAGTTTGATAGTCCTGTACAAAACTCCGGACATGCTAAAAGAACACATCTAATAAAGCAGCTCCTGCAAAAGATGGAGAGTAAGAGTATAGCCTCGAAATGACCCTGAACAAGAGAAGAATGGCGAAGAACCAAGTTGTGTTGTCTTAATTGGTCATACGATTTAATAACAATCATTCTCTTTCTTGTTAGAACTTGATCAATCCAATTTAAATGTTTAATAGTTTGACCCTGTTGTAAGGCAGCAATTATGGTTTGTAATTTGGAAGCAAGAGACCAACTATGCTGAATTCAGGTCTACTGTATAGGGTGTAAGGAACTCAAACTCAATTGGAATAGAGATGACCCTTCTACCCTAAAAAGGCATCAACAGCTTTGTTAGCAACCCCTTGATTGTACACAATTTCATAGTCATACCCTGATAATTTCGCTAACCAAGTTTGTTGCAGTGGGGTGTTAATATTTTTGATTTAAGATAATCTAAGGCTCTTCTGATAAGTTTTGATGATAAAATGCCCGACAATCAAATAATGGTGCCAACTTTTGAAAACCATTTGTATTGCCAACAACTCTTAATACAATACGAGAGCTTGTTGATTAGGAGATAAACCCTTGCTTTCTTGCATAAAAACTACTCTTAACCCCTTTGCAAAAAGCATTTGTTTCCATTACAAAAGGTTTACTAAAGTCAAGGAAAGACAAAACTAGAAATGTAGATTAGGCATGTTTCAGTTGATCAAAAGCCTTCTGTGCCTCCCCTTGCCAAATAAAGGCATATTTTTTAAGCAAATTAGTGACGGCCTAGCAATAGAGCCAAATGATCTAATAAACCTCTTGTAATACCCAGCCAAGCCCAAGAACCCTTGTACCCGTTTCTCAGGCTCCCTCTCTCGAATCAAACCCTAATTCTCCGTCACTCGTCATCACCATAGTCGGACACTATCCTGTTAGGTATCACAATCAGAGTAGGTTCCAGCGGAAGCAAACAAACACACATAATCACACAAAAGAAAGAGTAGACACGAGAGAATTATAGTGGTTCGGTCTAGGTGACCTACGTCCACTCTGCAACTAGGGTTTATATTATTATTGTGCTCAAAGAATACAATTACATCAATGGGTCTATTTATAATGCTAGATTAGGGTTAGTAATTAAGGCAATAACTTAGGCTCCAAGAATTAACTAAATAACCCTAATTGCCTTAGGGCCGGCTGCCCTTGTTTCTGTTTGCAGCGAAAACAGGCCCGAACCAAGCCCGGTCCGGCCCAAAGCCTTCACAACCCAACAATCTCCCACTTGAAGGCTTTGCAAAAGTCTACAAACGTCGTCCAAGAAACCCAGATCCAGTAACTCCAGTATTCTTCATATCCAAAGTCTTCCAAGCTTCATACCCATCAGCTAAGACTTCATCATAACCCCTAGTTGCACCCCCTCTCATCAAGTACATGAGGGGACAGTTGAAGCTCCCCCGAGCTCTAACCCATTCTCTAACTCAACTGGTATGCACGATTCACCAGCTCCAGAGATAACCCGAGAATCATCAACATTCTCCTCATTTAGCAAGACATCCACAGGAGAGAATTTAACAATGGGAGTAGTGGTCTTCAAAACCCAACGTTGTTTTATGACTGTATCCGAAACACGCCCCGTGCTCCCACTGTCACCGAACCCCTGACCTGGTTTAGACCTCCAATCCCGCTCAGCTTGAATCACCTTGGCACCAGGTTTCAGTCTTGCAAATTGAACCCTCTTTTGCCCCTTTGACTCAACGAACCCAACTTTGTATTGAGGAACGCTCATATTTTCCTCAGCAGGTACTTCCACCATGTATAATGATCCTCGTTTGTTTCCACGAGTAATAACCAAATTTCCTTTTGTTACTTTCCATTTACCTTTACCAAACTTTACTTTTTGTCCCTGTTCATCCAGTTGACTAACAGAGATAAGATTTCTCTTCAAAGCTGGAATGACCCTAACATTCTTCAAGTTCCAGTAGGTTCCCAATGGAGTTAACAGATTAACATCACCTATGCCCGTAACATTAAGAATATTACTATTTGCCATTCGTACCTTCCCAAAGTTGTCAACTTTTAGATTCACCAACGCCTCCCCGCTGTGCATCGCGTGAAACGAAGATCCAGAATCCATAACCCAAGAGTCCACACTATTTTCAGCCTCAAGTAGTAACGTGTCATCATCACATTCATCCTCAACAGCAGTGTTTACTTCACCAGATTTTCCTTGCTTACACTTTGGACATTGACTCTTAACATGGCCAATCTCATCGCAACTCCAGCACTTCACAGTTTTGCGAGCTCTAGATGAACTCCTCCCTCGACTCCCACTGCTTTTGTTATTTTCCCTTTCCCTGCCAACATATAACAAACCAGAAGATGATCCACCACTAGTGCTTTTCCGGCGAGTTTCCTCACCTAGCACAATGTTTCGGACCCCGTCAAATGTTAACCCATTGGTCCCCACAGAACTAGTAATAGCCGTTACAGTTCTAGACCAACTTTCTGGCAAAGAAGATAGTAATACTACAACTTGAGTCTCATCATCAAACTTTATCCCCACAGAAGCTAACCTGGAGGTAATCGATTTAAGATTATTAATATGCTCCAAAACTGAAGTTCCCTTATTCATTCGAGTCATGAATAACTCCCTCATCAAGAACACCTTATTAGCAGCAGACGGCTTTTCATACATATTTGACAGAGCCGTCATTATACCACGAGCCGTGGTTTCGTGCATAACGTTAAATGCAACGCTCCTCGTCAAAGCCAATGTAATAGCCCCTCTAGCCTTCTTGTCCTTTGAGTTCCAAACTGCTTCTTCAGCTTTGCTCATTGTAGCCGGCTTTTCTTCCAGTACTACTTCCAAATCTTTTTCACCAAGCAATGCTTCTATTTGCATCTTCCACCAAGCAAAGTCTGTCCCATTAAACTTTTCAATTCGAACTCTCCCGTCTTCAGCCATTGCAAACGAGAAACGAATACAATCACGAAACAGAAACTGTAGTTGATGAACGCCGCGAAGAAAGATTAACCTTTGTTGTAAAAAAAAAAACCAAAGAACCAAAGCTAACCGAAGCCAAGCACACCTTCAATAAAACCCCAAAACCCGAAGTACCTGAACCGGCAACTTCACCTGCAAAAAAAATCGGGTGTAGCCAGCGATTTCAAGGGGTTCGAAACAGAAACCCCTAATCGCAGCAGCTATCAACAGCCAAACAGCCCTTGCGATCTCTCCTGGAAGGCGGCGACCCTAGGGTTTAATCAAACCCTAATTCGCAAACTCCACAGATAATCAGCAGCCCTGTTTGCGGTAGCACCACGGCCCTCTCAAACAGCCTCCTGCGACTTCAGTATGTAAAACCAAATAAACTTTGGTATGAAATTGTATATTGTATTGATTTATTACAATGAGGCACAAGGGTCTCTTAAATAGAATACATGTAAAACCAAATAAACTTTGGTATGAAATTGTGTATCATGAGGCGCAAGGGTCTCTTAAATTGTATATATGTAAAACCAAATAAACTTTGGTATGAAATTGTGTATCATGACTCCAATAGTTATTATTGATGTTTTATAGGGTCGTTAGGGATTCAACCTTTTTTACTATGTCATGCATTTAGCGAGGTCATATTCTCCACTTGACCTAAGTCAAGACCTGAAGAAATTATCATATAATAAAGGTTATAATCAAATTATTTTATCGTTTGTGTTATGTACTCGAATTTGTAAATAAGTAATTTTTCTAAAGACCATGTAAAACTACAAAAGAACTTTCTTCCATATATGATCATGCAGTAAGCATATTCTTAAATGCCTTTTTTTTCTTGAACAAATTAGAAGCATTGTAAACAAAAAATCTTTGTTTATTTAGAAAATAGAGGATGAATAGGTTTATTTTAAATTTAGTAATCAACTTTCTAAAAGTCTTTTTCTTATCTAGAAAATATTGCTTGATAAGTTCATGTTAGTTGTAAGATAATAATGAAATCCAAAATAAAACAAACTTAAACACATATTTACAGTGGTTTAGATGGATGTTTACTTGATGCAATCAAAATAGAAGAGAGAATTCAACCAATCAAGCTGCCAATCTTATTGCACTCCCACCTATGGCAGAATTAACTAGCAGTTGTTAGTATTACAACGAGTTTTGCAATTTTACAAACTGAACCTTTAACTATTCAAGTATTACAATTTCTACCCTCAATGGCTACTACCGTATTAATACTTCCTGCCTATGTTGTCAAATGCGCAAGAAGCCCTCAAAGCACCAAGGCCTTGCCTGTCGCCTAGGCTCAAGGCGCAAAAAAGGCACATGCCCGAGACAAAAAAAGCGCTCTGTTAGAAAACAATTTAACAAATAATAAATGCAGAAATATAAATATATCCGAGTCAAAAAAAAAAAAAAAACTAATAACCTAATAAAAAAATCAAAATTTGAACACTTAATCTTCATTTAATGTTCCTAATCTACATTTAATGTTCCTGCAAACCTGCACTCCTATAATTTTCTCTCACTTTTTCACTCTTTTCTATCAACATATCACCTTTTAATATACAAAGTCACTGTCACTTACCTCTCCTTCCCTCACTCCTTCTCTCTCTCTTTTTCTTTTTACTCATCTCTACTCCATCTACACTTGCGTTCATCTTTAGATCAACAAGTTTAGAATAGAAATGAGGCAACAATTGCTGTAAAGAAAAAAAGAAGATAAGAGAAAGCAAAAAACTTGTCGGAAGTTCAAATTTTGGCCGGAATCTAACCGGAATCGTGCTGGAATGTCGCCAGAGCTTTGCTGTAGCGCCTGCACTATGGCAAGGCGGTTTCCTTACGCCTCGCCTCAAAAGGGCACCTAGGCACGCGCCTTTGGCGCCTTTGACAACATAGCTTCCTGGTTGAAAACATTCCTCAAGAATGAAATTCAGGGAATCATGAACTCCTCCAAATCTTCCCAAGTGGCCTCTGTAGCTGGTAAGTGCACCCAATGGACCAAAACTCGGACTGCCAACTTGTTGCGTTTTCGAACAATTTTTCGATCAAGAATAACACGTGGTTGCAGATGTGGGGCCATCTAGAAAAGGAACCACTTGATCATGATCGCCTTTGGCTGCTTTGAGAAGAGAAACATGAAATGCTGGGTGAATTTGCGAAGAAGGCAAATCCATACAATATGTAACCTGACCTATCTCTCCGTCCTCCTGGACGTACGAGCCCAGGTATTTGAACCTAGACGTCTGCGGTACCGTCATACCCCGAATACTGATTTGGGTGTCCTCTTCAGCCTCACCACTAAAGTTACAATGCATGTATTCAGTTTTAGAGCGACTTATCGTCAAGAGGAAAGGACCCAAGCATCTAGGGTTGCAACTTGACATAAACCTGCACATAGGGTTGCAACTGTTGTGAAGAGGAATGGGCTCAATGCCAGCACTGTTGTGAAGAGGAAAGGACCCAAGCATCTAGGCTCTAATTTGTGATGTCGATGATGCTTCAAAGAAATCTGCACATAGGGTTGCAACTTGACATAAACCTAATCACCAACACTGAAGCTACGATCCAATTGGTTCTTATCAGCCATCTATTTCATGTGCTTTCGTGCTGTCTTCAAAGAAGATTTCAAGGCTCTTAATTTCAGTTCACGAGCTTGAAATAACTCCACAACAGAAGCGAACTTAGAGTCATGAGGAATGTATGGAATGTGTAAAGGTGGCTTGATTCTGTATAGAGCTTCTAATGGGACATATCATTGTCGAATGTTTGGTAGTGTTATACCACCACTTGGCTAATGTCAACCACTGAAACCACAGCAAGGGTGTATCTCTCATCATATATGGCAAGTAAGATTCAAGAGAACAATTAAGAACTTCAGTCTGGCCATCTAATTGTGGGTGATAAGCGGTGGAATAAGCCAAAGAAGTTTCTTGAAGTTTCATGAAATCATGCCAGAATTGACTTAAGAACCAGGAATCTTGATCAGAAATGATAGTTGCAAGGCACCCATGCAACTTGAAAACATGATTAAAAACCAACTAAGCCACTTGAGCTGCTGAATAAGGATGCCTGAGCCTAATAAAGTGGCCATATTTGATAAATCGGTCAACCACAACTAGAATAGAATCGTTGTCAGAAATGGGCCACCAATTAGAAATCCATTGAAATGTTAAAGAACATTGAAGTAGGAATAGGTAAAGGCTGTAACAACTAACAACCCTGGAGTAGCAATTCTCTTGTACTTACTGCGTCGACAAGTTTGATAGTCCTGTACAAAACTCCGGACATGCTAAAAGAACACTTCTAATAAAGCAGCTCCTGCAAAAGATGGAGAGTAAGAGTATAGCTTCGAAATGACCCTGAACAAGAGAAGAATGGCGAAGAACCATGTTGTGTTGTCTTAATTGGTCATACGATTTAATAACAATCATTCTCTTTCTTGTTAGAACTTGATCAATCCAATTTAAATGTTTAATAGTTTGACCCTGTTGTAAGGCAGCAATTATGGTTTGTAATTTGGAAGCAAGAGACCAACTATGCTGAATTCAGGTCTACTGTATAGGGTGTAAGGAACTCAAACTCAATTGGAATAGAGATGACCCTTCTACCCTAAAAAGGCATCAACAGCTTTGTTAGCAACCCCTTGATTGTACACAATTTCATAGTCATACCCTGATAATTTCGCTAACCAAGTTTGTTGCAGTGGGGTGTTAATATTTTTGATTTAAGATAATCTAAGGCTCTTCTGATAAGTTTTGATGATAAAATGCCCGACAATCAAATAATGGTGCCAACTTTTGAAAACCATTTGTATTGCCAACAACTCTTAATACAATACGAGAGCTTGTTGATTAGGAGATAAACCCTTGCTTTCTTGCATAAAAACTACTCTTAACCCCTTTGCAAAAAGCATTTGTTTCCATTACAAAAGGTTTACTAAAGTCAAGGAAAGACAAAACTAGAAATGTAGATTAGGCATGTTTCAGTTGATCAAAAGCCTTCTGTGCCTCCCCTTGCCAAATAAAGGCATATTTTTTAAGCAAATTAGTGACGGCCTAGCAATAGAGCCAAATGATCTAATAAACCTCTTGTAATACCCAGCCAAGCCCAAGAACCCTTGTACCCGTTTCTCAGGCTCCCTCTCTCGAATCAAACCCTAATTCTCCGTCACTCGTCATCACCATAGTCGGACACTATCCTGTTAGGTATCACAATCAGAGTAGGTTCCAGCGGAAGCAAACAAACACACATAATCACACAAAAGAAAGAGTAGACACGAGAGAATTATAGTGGTTCGGTCTAGGTGACCTACGTCCACTCTGCAACTAGGGTTTATATTATTATTGTGCTCAAAGAATACAATTACATCAATGGGTCTATTTATAATGCTAGATTAGGGTTAGTAATTAAGGCAATAACTTAGGCTCCAAGAATTAACTAAATAACCCTAATTGCCTTAGGGCCGGCTGCCCTTGTTTCTGTTTGCAGCGAAAACAGGCCCGAACCAAGCCCGGTCCGGCCCAAAGCCTTCACAACCCAACAATCTCCCACTTGAAGGCTTTGCAAAAGTCTACAAACGTCGTCCAAGAAACCCAGATCCAGTAACTCCAGTATTCTTCATATCCAAAGTCTTCCAAGCTTCATACCCATCAGCTAAGACTTCATCATAACCCCTAGTTGCACCCCCTCTCATCAAGTACATGAGGGGACAGTTGAAGCTCCCCGAGCTCTAACCCATTCTCTAACTCAACTGGTATGCACGATTCACCAGCTCCAGAGATAACCCGAGAATCATCAACATTCTCCTCATTTAGCAAGACATCCACAGGAGAGAATTTAACAATGGGAGTAGTGGTCTTCAAAACCCAACGTTGTTTTATGACTGTATCCGAAACACGCCCCGTGCTCCCACTGTCACCGAACCCCTGACCTGGTTTAGACCTCCAATCCCGCTCAGCTTGAATCACCTTGGCACCAGGTTTCAGTCTTGCAAATTGAACCCTCTTTTGCCCCTTTGACTCAACGAACCCAACTTTGTATTGAGGAACGCTCATATTTTCCTCAGCAGGTACTTCCACCATGTATAATGATCCTCGTTTGTTTCCACGAGTAATAACCAAATTTCCTTTTGTTACTTTCCATTTACCTTTACCAAACTTTACTTTTTGTCCCTGTTCATCCAGTTGACTAACAGAGATAAGATTTCTCTTCAAAGCTGGAATGACCCTAACATTCTTCAAGTTCCAGTAGGTTCCCAATGGAGTTAACAGATTAACATCACCTATGCCCGTAACATTAAGAATATTACTATTTGCCATTCGTACCTTCCCAAAGTTGTCAACTTTTAGATTCACCAACGCCTCCCCGCTGTGCATCGCGTGAAACGAAGATCCAGAATCCATAACCCAAGAGTCCACACTATTTTCAGCCTCAAGTAGTAACGTGTCATCATCACATTCATCCTCAACAGCAGTGTTTACTTCACCAGATTTTCCTTGCTTACGCTTTGGACATTGACTCTTAACATGGCCAATCTCATCGCAACTCCAGCACTTCACAGTTTTGCGAGCTCTAGATGAACTCCTCCCTCGACTCCCACTGCTTTTGTTATTTTCCCTTCCCCTGCCAACATATAACAAACCAGAAGATGATCCACCACTAGTGCTTTTCCGGCGAGTTTCCTTACCTAGCACAATGTTTCGGACCCCGTCAAATGTTAACCCATTGGTCCCCACAGAACTAGTAATAGCCGTTACAGTTCTAGACCAACTTTCTGGCAAAGAAGATAGTAATACTACAACTTGAGTCTCATCATCAAACTTTATCCCCACAGAAGCTAACCTGGAGGTAATCGATTTAAGATTATTAATATGCTCCAAAACTGAAGTTCCCTTATTCATTCGAGTCATGAATAACTCCCTCATCAAGAACACCTTATTAGCAGCAGACGGCTTTTCATACATATTTGACAGAGCCGTCATTATACCACGAGCCGTGGTTTCGTGCATAACGTTAAATGCAACGCTCCTCGTCAAAGCCAATGTAATAGCCCCTCTAGCCTTCTTGTCCTTTGAGTTCCAAACTGCTTCTTCAGCTTTGCTCATTGTAGCCAGCTTTTCTTCCAGTACTACTTCCAAATCTTTTTCACCAAGCAATGCTTCTATTTGCATCTTCCACCAAGCAAAGTCTGTCCCATTAAACTTTTCAATTCGAACTCTCCCTTCTTCAGCCATTGCAAACGAGAAACGAATACAATCACGAAACAGAAACTGTAGTTGATGAACGCCGTGAAGAAAGATTAACCTTTGTTGTAAAAAAAAAACCAAAGAACCAAAGCTAACCGAAGCCAAGCACACCTTCAATAAAACCCCAAAACCCGAAGTACCTGAACCGACAACTTCACCTGCAAAAAAAATCGGGTGTAGCCAACGATTTCAAGGGGTTCGAAACAGAAACCCCTAATCGCAGCAGCTATCAACAGCCAAACAGCCCTTGCGATCTCTCCTGGAAGGCGGCGACCCTAGGGTTTAATCAAACCCTAATTCGCAAACTCCACAGATAATCAGCAGCCCTGTTTGCGGTAGCACCACGGCCCTCTCAAACAGCCTCCTGCGATTTCAGTATGTAAAACCAAATAAACTTTGGTATGAAATTGTATATTGTATTGATTTATTACAATGAGGCACAAGGGTCTCTTAAATAGAATACATATAGCTAATTATAGTAAATTGCTATTTAGTCCTTGACATATAATTATAATCATTTACATATATATAATCTCTAGAATTATGTTCTAATATTCCCCCTCAAGCTAAGGTCGGGGAGCGACCTGTAGCTTGGATCTGATAAGTTGGAACCGTTGTGAGGATAGAGGCTTTGTGAATATATCTGCAATCTGATCATCTGTTTTAACGAACTGAACGGAGAGCTGCTTTTGAGCAACTTTTTCTCTGACAAAATGAAAGTCTATCTCCACATGTTTTGTCCGAGCATGGAATACTGGGTTGGCTGAGAGATAAGTAGCTCCTAGATTGTCACACCATAAGACAGGAGTAGATGTCATAGGAATGTGAAGTTCTTTCAGAAGAGCTTCAAGCCATGTTAGCTCAGCAACAGTATCAGCTAAGGCTTTGTATTCGGCCTCTGTTGATGACCGAGAGACAGTGCGCTGTTTGCGAGCACGCCATGAAATGAGATTGGATCCAAGGTAGATCGCATAGCCCCCGGTGGATTGACGGTCATCAAGAGAGCCAGCCCAGTCTGCATCGGAAAAGGCTGTGATAGACGGGACTTGGGCATCTGTGTATGCATGGAGAGCAGGGGGCTGAATTTTGTTTGATCAGCAAGCCGTATTGAGATGTTCCATGTAGGTACCGTAGAATTCTTTTCACTGCAGACCAGTGATTTTCGGTTGGTGAATGCATAAATTGACAAACTTTGTTAACCGCAAAGGTGATGTCCGGTCTGGAAAGAGTGAGATATTGTAGAGCTCCAACGGTTTGTCTGAATTTGACAGGATCATCAAACTGTGGACTGTCACCAAGGGCCAAGTTGCCACTGGTATTCATCGGAGAGTCAACAGGTTTGGATTGAGAAAGGCCTGCCTTTGCAATAAGATCAGTAATGTATTTTTGTTGAGAAAGAAGCAGATCATTTCCCTTTGGTAGAACTTCGATCCCCAGAAAGTATGAGAGCCGACCCATGTCTTGGATGGCAAAGGTGCTGCTTAACTGTTGAATAGTATGATCAATGAGTCCGGGATTGTTGCCGGTTAGAATTATATCATCGACATAAACAAGCATATACATCATGGAGCCATTGTTTGAGTAGATAAACAAAGAGGGATCCGTTTTAGATCCGTGAAACCCAAGTTGTAGTAGTACTCCCGAGAGGCGATTGAACCAAGCCCTGGGAGCCTGTTTGAGACCATATAAGGATTTTTGAAGTAAACACTAATGATTTGGTTTTTGTGGATCAATGAAGCCCGGTGGCTGTCTTAAATAGATAGTTTCTTTAAGATCACCGTGGAGAAAGGCATTTTGTACATCAAGTTGCCTAAGAGGCCATTGCCTTGTGACAGCTAGAGATAAAACCACACGAATGGTGGTTGATTTGACCACTGGACTGAACGTCTCGTGATAATCAATTCCAGGCTGTTGCTTGAATCCCTTTGCTACCAAACGAGCTTTGTAGCGTTTAATGTTACCTTTCTCATCACGCTTTAACCTGTATACCCACTTACAATCAACAACATTAGCATTAGGAACGGGTGGTACTAAAGTCCATGTGCCGTTTCTCGTTAAAGCTTTGAACTCCTCTATCATGGCTGCACGCCAGTGAGGACTTTTGTTGGCAACAGCAAACGAATAAGGTTCACTGGAGTTTGAAGTTGTGGCAGTGTGAAAAGTTGTGGCATTATAAAGAGACCTTTTTTTGGATTTGGACGAAGATTGTCAGGTCGTGGACGGGGTTCATTGGTGGAATTAGAAGGTTGTGGGTGAGTTGTTCGTCTTCGACTGTAGGTATATTGTAGGGGTGGAGAACAGGATGTTTGGTTAGGTTGGGGCGGAGAAGGTGGTGGGGAGATAGGTGGTGATGGATTAATGGGCACAGTTGTTTGTGGGCTGGAGGGTTGGGTTGTTGAATTGGACATGGAATTTACCGAGGAGGAAGGTTGGTTTTGAGTACTAGATGATGGGTCGGTAGGGTTGGTTGAGTTAGATGGTTGTGTTGGTGGTGTAGTTGGTCTGGTTGGGTGGTGAACATTGGATGGATAGGATGAGAAATATGTATCAGGAGAGGAGGTGGGGGAGATAGAGGAGGTGGAGTGGAGAAACGGAAAGTGGGTCTCATTAAAACGTACATGTCTGGCCACATACATACGATTTGTGATTGGATCGAGGCAATAGTATCCTGAATGAGACAAGCTATACCCTATAAAGACGCATGGTAGAGATCGAAAATCCATCTTGTGTGGGTTATAGGGACGAAGATGAGGAAAGCATTGGCACCCAAAAACACGCAGGAAAGATAGATCGGGTTTGCGTTGATAGAGATGCTCAAATGGTGAGATGTTTGAAGAGGTGCGAGATGGCATTCGATTTATCAAGTATGTGGCCGTTTCAAAGGCAAAATTTCAAAAACGCTTTGGAAGACCAGATTGTGCCAATAGAGTGAGACCGGTTTCAACCACATGACGGTGTCGTCTTTCAACAAAGCCATTCTGTTCACTTGTATGAGGACACGAATGGCGATGCAGAATGCCAAGAGATGTAAAGAGAGAGGATAATTTTTGGAATTCTCCCCCTCCATCAGTTTGAACAGCTTTGAGTTTTGTTTGAAATTGTCTTTCAGCCATTTGATGAAAGTGTTTGAAAGTGCTGAAAACATCAGATTTGTGTTTTAAGGGAAACAAACACATATATCGAGTAAAATGATCTACACATAGTAAAATATAACGATGACCATAGAAAGAAAGGACATGGGATGGTCCCCAAACATCACAAAACACTAAGTCTAATACACATGTACTTTTATGGGTTGAAGAAGACAAATGCATTTTTGAAGATTTTCCCATAGGACAAGAATTACATAAAGAAAAAAGTGAATTAGATGTAACAGGGAGATCATGTTTTGAAATCATTGACTTTAACAGTTGCAAGTGAGGATGTCCAAGTCTTTGATGCCAAGTTGTAGTGGACGCTCGAACGGAAGAAAAGGCAACAGGTGGAACATGATGAAACTTTGGTAGGTTGAAGGAATAGAGACCATCTTTACTTGGACCCATGAGGAGGATATTGCGGGTAGCCGTATCCTTCACACAAAAAAAAGTCGAGTGAAATTCAAAGAATACATTATTGTCTTGACAAAAGCTTTGTACAGAAAGAAGGTTTCTTTTAATTTGGGGAACATGAAGAATTTTGTTAAGAGAAAGATTTTTATTTTTTGAATGAAAGGTGGTAGAAGCAATATGAATAATGGGTAAACTTTTGCCATTGCCAACAATTAGGGAATCCTTACCATGATATGGTTCAGATTCATCAAAGCCATAGAGATCGGGCGACACGTGACACGTGACTGCTTGCACCCGTGTCCGGCAGCCATGATGATGAACTTTGTGAGCGTTGGTCAGCAAAATTGGCTTGAGGGTCCTGTCTTGGTGCACGAATTGTTGCTGGATTACGGTTTGGGCATAGGGAAGGAATGTGTCCAATGCCACACCTGTTGCAAGAACCGTATACTATATTTTGATTAGATGCCCAAGCAAATCTAGAAGTATTACCTGTGGTAGCAGCAATCGGGCGACTGTTTTGATTGTTGTTGTATCGTGCACGCCCACGTCTGTTGTCGGAACCACGGGTAGGAGCTGCACGAGTGGTGTGTAGGGCCTGATTTTGTTGTGTAGGCTGTAAAGTAAGGCCTAACTGGGACAGTAATTGTTGAAGGGACTGAACGGTGTCGGTTGAGAGTTGCGGGCCTGGTGACTCACGGTTGCTTGTAGCCATGAAGGCTTGGGCTGCCGACGCAATGGGTTCAGTCTTTTTAACCATGTATTCGTGATCAGCAAGTAGACTAGGAAGCTCCAGAAGAGTAACAGAAGTTTGTTGAGAGATTAAGGTTGGTTTCAGAGAATTGTATTCCTCCCGAAGTCCTGAAATAGCTAGCATCACGACATCCTTTTCTTTCATGGGTTCACCGATATTGGTTAAAGCATCCGAATACTCTTGTACACGTGTAAGGTAATCAGAAGACGTTTCTTCTGGTTTCATCTCTATCTTGAGCAATTGGGTTTTCAAAGTGTATTCGCGTGAAGACGTGTGTGGCGCATAAGCACGTTCCAAAGCAAGCCAGAGTTCGCGAGAAGTGTCACCGTGTACATGCTTGAAAGAGGCTTCGGAAATCGTGGAAAGAAGCAGCATACGGATATGGGCATCATTGGAGATCCATGCTGAGAATTCTGGGTTGGGGTTAGTGGTAGGCTGATTGATGTCAGTAGTAGATGGTTGGACAACAATGGTTTTGGATGGACAGAGAAGGGATCCATCGATATAGCCAAAAAGATCATTGGTAATTAAGAATGGTTGGATCATTGTTTTCCAGAAACCATAGTTGGTGGGGCTTAGTTTGAAGCCAAACTTGTGAGAATTGTGGTTGGTTTTGTGTTCGGTGGTGAAGGCGGTGATAGCCATAGTAAGCAGATGAGGTTGAGGGTGGCTGTTGTTAGCTAGCAGCAGGAAAAAAAAAAGTGGCGGCAGAATTAGGGTTAGAACCTAGAAGGCTCTGATACCAAAATAAACTTTGGTATTAAATTGTATATTGTATTGATTAATTACAATGAGGCACAAGGGTCTCTTAAATAGAATACATATAGCTAATTATGGTAAATTGCTATTTAGTCCTTGACATATAATTATAATCATTTACATATATATAACCTCTAGAATTATGTTCTAATAAAACCCGGTGTGTTTCTGAACCTCAGCTCTGATACCACTTATTAGGTATCACAATCAGAGTAGGTTCCAGCGGAAGCAAACAAACACACACAATCACACAAAAGAAAGAGTAGACACGAGAGAATTATAGTGGTTCGGTCTAGGTGACCTACGTCCACTCTGCAACTAGGGTTTATAGTATTATTGTGCTCAAAGAATACAATTACATCAATGGGTCTATTTATAATGCTAGATTAGGGTTAGTAATTAAGGCAATAACTTAGGCTCCAAGAATTAACTAAATAACCCTAATTGCCTTAGGGCCGGCTGCCCTTGTTTCTGTTTGCAGCGAAAACAGGCCCGAACCAAGCCCGGTTCGGCCCAAAGCCTTCACAACCCAACATATCCTACCATCGAAAGTTGATAGGGCAGAAATTTGAATGATGTGTCGCTGGCACGAGGGCCGTGTGATCGCCCCAAGTTGTTCAAGAATAGTGTCGTTGAGTTTCTTGACTCTTTGTCTTAGGATTAGTCCGTTCTATTTCTCAATGGGGGCAGGGAAGGGATATAACTCAGTGGTAGAGTGTCATCTTGACGTGGTGGAAGTCATCAATTTGAGCCTAATTATCCCTAAACCTAGCGTGAGTTTTTCATTTTGATTTGCTACCCCACTGTGATTGAATGAGAATAGATAAGAGGCTCGTGGGGTTGACGTGAGGGGGCAGGGATGGTTTAACTATTTAATTGTTGTAGGTATAGGCCAATTAACGATGGTTATAATCTTTGTGGGATCAGTTTCTAGCCGCCCCTTGTAATGAGCTATCCCAAATATCCAACATGTGCCCCAACAAATGAACATTTAGACTGCTTAGCTACCAAGGAGTTACCCTTAGTAACTGTAATACGACCTCTAGATACAACACATTTTGATCCAATGTTGCATTATAGACCAAAATGTCATCACAGAAACCCAATGCACATTTCCATAAAAGAGGTTTAAAAGTAGCAATCATTAAATCTTATAAAGTAGCAGGGGCATTAGTTAAACTAAAAAGGTAATACCAAGAATTCAAAATGACATTGATTTGTGCGAAAAGCTGTCGTGTAGATATCAAAAGGCTGCATTTGAACCCAATGATAGCCAAACTTATAATCAAGCTTAGAAAACACTAAAGAACCTTCTAGTTCATCCAAAAGCCCATCTAACATTGGACTATGAAAACTGTTCTTGATAGTTGCATCATTAAGCTTCCTATAATCGACACATCCTCCATGATCTATCTTTTTTCTTGATCAAAACTAGTGCTGCATAAGAACTAGTGTTGCAAAAGAACTAGTGCTTTTCTTAATTATTCACATATCCAACAACTCCCGAGTCAACCTTTCAATGATATCTTTCTGTGCAGCTTGATATCTGTAAGGTTGTTGGACAAAAGGATTTGTACCTTCTTTAAGAGTGATTTGATGATCACACTGTCTTAGAGGGAGGTAGAGAGGTAACAATGTGGAACACATCATCATATCTTTGTAACAACACATAATAGAAGATGAATGTACACCATAAACCAATGGAACATGCCGTGGATCGCCATCAATGTGAGTGTAGGGCCCTGTTCATGGAAAGACTCACAGTTGGCCACTCATAGCATAATATGGTTTCATAATTAAACATTGCAGCGGAAATGCTTAAAACCTGCATCTCATTATATAATTATGTTTTAAGAATAAATAATTGTTCTCGAAACGTAACAAACACTTGTTCTAAAACAACACATTGAATTGTCCTTTTTAAAGTTAAAACATCGTGGGGATGGATGCCAGTTTCTAAATTCCAAGTAGCTTTATCTCTTGTGCCATTCTCAGCTTTCATTACATGCTACCAACTAATATGGATATAAAGTTAGCTTTGCTGAGTGAGCTCTAGCTTTGTATATAATATAGAAAAACATACTTTTTATTTTCTTTTTAATGAACACAAATTCATCATTCATAACAATCATATTGACTTTCATAACACCCTTTATCGTGTTCATTATCTTTCTTTCTTTCTTTCTTTATCTTTCTTCTTTCATAAACTGGGTTTGCACAAAGCAAGAGCCCAAACATACGGTTGGCAACAAGTTCCACATACCCCTGCTAGTAAACATATAAAGTGGTAGCTAACCCCTAACAGTTGACTCACACTGCAAGACACACGGCTTGCTCATGAATAAGGGTCCATTCCATTCATCCGACTCACATAAGTAAAGTCCATTTGTGCTTGGAAGGCTTTTCATTCATCATTAGGGCCCGGGTAACATTCATTATGTTTCACCGGCATTTCTTCATTATTTTAACGCTCCAATTTATCATAAGTAATACTTTATAGGATAACCTTTATAAAGTCACCTAACATGGAACATTAGATAACACCTTTATATAATTTATATAACATGAACAAATATTGAGGAAAAATACTCATCTAGAAACTTGGTCAACACTTAGTCAAAGCCATAATGGAGTATTCGGTCACCTGATGAAGGTAACGATACCTAGGCTAATGCGGATGACTTAATGCAAGTAACAGTAATCTAATACGGGTAGTATACCTAATGCGGGGAAGCAACGAATGCGGATAACCATACTTGGCTTACGCGACTGCTTGGGACAAATGCGGATGAAAGGACCAATGCAGTTAAAGCAACAAATGCGGATGGCTACACTTTGGCCTATGCAAGTGAGGCAGATTAGTGCAGATGAAGTAATTAAATGCGAGAGACTTAATCAATTAATGCGGGTGAGGGAATGTAATGCTGATTGTTTTACTTAGCCGATGCGGGTGACTAAGGGTTTAGTGCGGCTGAGTTTAGCACTTATGCGGGTAACAGGGATGAAATGGCTGAGTTTAACACTAATGCGGGTAATAGGATGAAATGCGGCTGAGTTTAGCACTAATGCGGGTACCAGGGATGAAATGCGTCTGAGTAAAACCTTCTGCCTAGTTTCGTCCTTTGTGTTTCTATACCTTAAACAAGTCATACATGATCCTAATTCATAGATCTGGACCTCATTAAGCTAGGGTTTAACACTAGAGCACACCATGCATGAAACATCATCTTAGATCACGTTAAAACATGATAGTTTACGTAAAATTGTCACCCTTATTGTAGAAAACATAGGTTTATCATATTAGTATGCATATTAGCTGCAAAAGTATTGAAAACTTGTAAATAAGGGTATCTAGAACTCATCTTTTTGAAGCTTTCGACCCAAAAACCCTAGAATCAAAGATAAAACATGAGATATATAGATGCACACTCAAAGATTCAAACTTTATGCATAGAAACACATAGTATTCACCTTGAACCTTAGATCTAGCCTAGATCTATGATATAGTTAGTTAAAAATCATACTTTTGATTAATTCTTCAACTTTCTCTCTTTGGCCATGAGCTTTCTCTCTCTAAGCGCAATATGTATGCATGAAAAATAAGGGAAGGGGGCAGCCCTTCCCTTTTATACCCACACAAGGAGTTAAGGACAATCTTTTGCTTTTGTCACATATGGCTCTTCAACTAATTTAAACCTGTCCTCCTTACTTCTTTTTCTTTTTCTCTTAGAGTTTCAAGTGTTACAGTTAGAATGCAAGTTGAATAACTGAACTTGGATGCTATCATTCTTGTGTGCCAACGCTTCTTGCACTTTCTCGGCTGAACACAACGTAATTCCTCTCGACTTCGAACCTTTGAGCTCAACTGTCATCCCATTGATTGTAAACCTCATAGTGAGTTTCTTAAAGTTCCATGCGATGTCATTAAGATTATAACCATTGGATTCCTAATACCATATCATAATTGGTAAGAGAAATAAGAAGCACATTTGTCTTAAACCAATTACCTTGCATCTATCGTTAGAAATCGTCACACATTTTGTTACAAGTCATGAG
Organism: Flaveria linearis; assembly: GCA_024085815.1. NCBI lineage: Eukaryota > Viridiplantae > Streptophyta > Magnoliopsida > Asterales > Asteraceae > Flaveria > Flaveria linearis. The sequence continues at coordinate 35,403,377 of CM044013.1, forward strand.
GTTACCTTCGGATACTATTATCTTCACAGGTGCCATCTCTTTCACTTGACAATTTGGCAATGCCTTCATCAAAGAAATTATGTGCGGAACCTGAGTTAATCAAAATATGCAATGGCTTAGTATCCACTGCTCCCATCATCTATATGGTAGAATAAGATTGAACACCTATGATAGCATTAAGGGATATTTGAGGATCATGTACTTTAGTAACCATGCAATCGGTTGCCTCCCTAACATCTTTATACTCCTTATTTTTAAAGACTTCCAAGAAACAATTGTTTGTTTTTACACACGTGTTGGTGTGTACTTTTAGTGCAACCAAAACATTCTCCTTTTGTTCTTTTGTCTTCAATTTCTTTGGGAGAGAGCTTCCTTGTAGCTACTATTTTCCCCCTTATTTGGTGGGGCTGGTAATAAAGGCAAGTTAGCAACTCTAACAGGAGTCAGAGTCTTATAGACTTATAGTAGTTGTTATTGTTTTTAGTGGTGGACAATGAAGTATTGGTTCTACATGACTTGGACCAATTGTTAATTTGAGGGGGTTTTCATCTGGTTTTTTAGCCAACATATAAGCCTCACGCAAGTTCTTAGGCCTTAACAATTGTAGTGGATTACCGGGCTTAGCAACCCTCGAATACAGACTTATTGCATATTCGTCATAAATGGTTACCTTTATCAATGCTAATTCGAATTCTTTGCACAAATCTTGCAGAGATCTGGTTTGTCTAATAGCTGTCAAAGCCCTCATAGCATCAGGGCCAATAAGTACTGCAAATCTTGTTGATATGACCCTTGTACTCTTGCCACCACATTCATGCAATTGACCCACCCCTTGATTGAACAAGTGATTGGTGCCATAATAATGCCATATCCTCCACATGCACAATGGCATATCGAACCTTCGTATCTTCTAGGGTACCATCAATGGAAAAGAAGTGCTCAACTCTACACAACCACCTCTTTACATTAGTTCCATTGAACTTTGGGAATTCCATCTTCGTCAACCTATTGTGACTACCATGGTAAGCATTCGTGTCACCGTTCCTTCCACTAGTAGATTCCGATGTCCTATTAATTGCATTTCTTGAGAATTTCTCCATTTGATTTGAATTTTCCACCATCCACGCCTTCACCGGTTCCATATCTGCTCTATTCTTCGTTGTTGTCGTCCTAATTGCTTCAGTTGCGGCCTCTACTCATAAAAGCGTAGCATCGCGTTCTTGCACCTTCTGCTCCAACCATTGATTATGAGTAGTTGCCATCAATTTGATTACAATCACCGATCAAGAGCGTTCGAGAATCGAACAACTCAGATATCACCGATCACTCGTAAAAGCGTAGCATCGTGTTCTTGCACCTTCCCTCCAACCATTGATTACGAGTAGTTGCCATCAATTTGATTACAATCACCAATCAAGAGTGTTCGAGAATCGAACAACTCAGATATCACTTGATACGATCAAAATTGAAGAATCAAGAAGAAGAGAGACTTTGACCAATCAAGCTGTTAATCTTATTGCACTCCCGCCTATAAATAGGCTGATCAACTAACTAACAGTTGTTTTTTAGCATTACAACAAATTCACAATTTTACAAAATGAATCCTTAACTATTCAACTATTATAGTTTCTACCCTCAACGGCTACTATCGTACCACTACTATCCCCCTACATCCATTCTTTTGTCTTCACTATGGAGATTCTCTTTTCATAGGGTAAAGATCACCTTTACAACTTCTTTGAACAAAATCTCATCGCTTCTCATTATGTTGGTAGTGATCACCAATCCTAACTCACTAATCTTTGGTATTGATCGCCACGATTGATATCTCACTAACAATGGTGGTAATTATCTTCTACAAACCTCATAACGTTGGTAGTGGTGACCACTCATAAATTACAACTTAAGTGTTCAAAAATATAACACGAAGAACATTTAATGCTTATTCTCTTGCTAATTTCTTGTGATCTCTTTTTTATGTGGACAATGTTTCAAGATTAAAAGATCACTCTAGATATGACTTTAGAAGTCTGGAATTTGTGCAGCAAGACGGGCTAGATATGGAAGAATACTTGCTTAAACAGAGTGAAAAGTCGACTTCAAGATGTGATAGATCCCTCCATGGGGTGTTTTTCTGCAAGCACTTTGTCTTTCTGCATGCAGTTGATATTTTGAAATCTGGTCATTTTTTACTTTTTCAAGAAATTTATAAAATCAATTAATTAAAAGCTAGCATGTCAGACCATTATTTGGAAAGTTATTTCAAATATTTGGGGACTCTTTTTTTAATTATAATTTGTGTCAAATACCCAAATTGTTGAGTTTTGTATCAAGTGTATATATTGACTTTTCAGAACTCTAAACCATGTTGAAGACTTATTGTTATAGAAGATTCTTCCATCCTTTTTTGTTTTATACTTTTATCTTTATTAAACATAAAGTTATTAAAAATCTGACGAAGTTCTACACGAAATCTCGCGTAATGTTTTGCCTTCAGAGATTCCATCTTCTAAAGTTAATTTCATGTTATTAAATAATGTTTTAGTAATTTTTTTCAACTTTCCATTTCTAAGTAAATCTCATTAAACCAATAAACCTTGAGTTTTTTTTTTATAATAAAACATTTGCTTCGTTTATATAAGAGGTGTTTGTAAACTTTATAAAAATGCATTCATTTTTAAGTGATGTTTAAGATCAAGTTAAACACACATCACTTATCTTCAAGTTGATGCATTTTGAATAGCTAATGATGTGAGGCTTGGTTGACTTGAGAAATCGAAACTTAGTTTATTTGATTTACCGATACATGGCGGTTGAACCCTCTATCAATTCTCGATCTTTTGTTGTTGATTCTTCGCAATTGATTAGGCTTCGACATGGTTGATCCACCACTGGACCATTGTAGTCTTTTATACAATATTTCTGGATTAATTTTCTTTGTTTGTTTGATCTTTTAGCATTCTTGGTGATGATTTGATAATGTAGGATGTGAATGTATCACATGTTCATGTTTTTATTGTCATCAAAATAAGGAGTTCATTCCACAGCGTGTGCCCATATATGCACTAACAGACAAGTTATATCTACGCATTTGCTTTCCATGGATCACCAGATTTATACTATGCAGGTCAACTTCATTACAAACTCTTCCTGCCAACTTTCGTTTACTTTCTGTGGTAGGTGCATTTAAAGAAGAAGACAAACCTCCGTTGATCTTATTTTCGCATGATGGTTTTAATTTTGTGTTCGATGTATAATTTTCATACAGATGGAGAGGTTGGGAAATCAGGGATCCCTAGGAGGAATTGATGCACTTCTTGGCTGTCCCATACATCTTCCTTCTTCTAAGGTTAATTTTTGCATTAGATATGCAATCTTTTCTTTATTGAAATTACTTATTGATCTTCTTCATAGAGCTACAAAGGCAATATTTGACTGAACTTCTTAAAGCGACCATATATATCATCTTGAAATGAAACGATGGAAATGATCATCATGTTATTATGAAGTTAAACTTGCATAAATACTGAAATCTTTCCCCCAAGCAAAAGCAGTTGTATTAATGTTGTGGTCCTGAACATGCTTAGCTAATGCAGAAGAACCGAGTTCTAGTCCCACCAGCTGCTGTCTTACGTCCTTTTTCTTCTAGACTAAAGTTAGAAGTTTGAAACAAATACTTTACAGTCTTACTTATCCCTTAATGAAGTATTAACTTAAATTTCACTTTTCTGGCAAACATAGGGTATGCCCTTTTTCTACTTTTGTATTATTAGTTTCATTTTTTGCAGTGCTAACCCTTTTCCCATTACATTCTTCCAACACCCATGTTTGGTATATTAAAAATAGTACATTGCTTAGCAATTGTAATTGAACTATAGAATTGAGCGTTACGATAGAAAATCTGTATCTTTCACATATAAACTTTTTTGGTTCATCCAAAGACAGATGATCACATATATCTATGTTAAGCACTTGAATTACAAAATGCCATAGTTAATATAAGATTTTGTTGTTAAATTAAAAAAATTATCTTTGTTACATAGAGTGTATTTCATTCACCCTGTAAAAGTTTTAGTGTGACATGCCAGCATGTAACTTTTTTGTTATAAAGTTCAAAGTTTCATCATAATGCGAAAATCTTTTGTTGGTTACTCAATTCTTTGAGTTAAATAAATCAGACATTCTCTCAACTTCTGCCAATGTCTTCAACATGTACTAATCATGATTTTACTACAAACTGTTTTGATAAATATAATAGCGTTTTTTAACTCTAGATGAATTTGTCTCATTTTTAGATACGAAAATACTCATCTGAATGCAAGACACTAATGTTATATTAATAACTCATTTACTAGATATCTTGGAAACTCCTTTTTCCTATAATGAAGAAAGCTAATACATTTCTCCATTCCCCTTTTATTTAATCGGATATGCACCACACGTGATTACTAACATCTTCTTGCCATTGGTTTTGCAGTTCATCATGGAATCTTGGCAGTCACTAAATAAAAAGCAGAAACATGTTGTGTGCCTCTCTCTTTATTATGCGATTAATTGGATCAGAGAACTAGTAAGTTATGATGTTTAATGTCATTGACTGAAATAATTATTTTAAACATGACTTTCATACTTCACTGTTACTTTTAACGTACCAACGAACTTATTGGATTTTTCATTTTTCTTTGTAAATGAGTTACAAATCTCACAAAGCCTACTTATTACAAAAGTCAGAAAGCATTAAGGTCATTTGTATGTGTTCTCACAAGAAAACCAGCTTTTGACTTCACGGTTGATTACAACACAAGTTGACAAATAAAAATAATATCAAAGTGTGATGATGGATTATATTATATTCGCCCATATTACATAATTTTTTTCACTACAATCAGCTTAATGCCTTTGGTACACAAGTTGCTGGAAGATTTGACCGTATAAGTCAAGCGACAAAGGAGGAGACGGTCACCAAGATCTTGAAACGCTTGAAAAACCTTGTGTAAGTTGAAACGAATCCTCACATGTAAACAAAAGGTGTTCATAATTCATGCTGAAAATGTGCTTTTGGGAGCATTTATAACTTCGCCACTATAGTTAATATTTTAAGCTTAAAAACTATATTGAAATTTTACTGATGACACTGGTATGTAATATATTCATTTGATTTGTATCGTGGAAATTAATGGCATTTGACTGAGACTTTTCTATGTTTTATCCTGCACATCATACTTTTTTCAGTTGAGGGGTTCATCTAAAGTTCTCTTATGTTGCAGATTTCTTGAGTGCCTTCTAAATACTATACTCAAAGAGTGTCCTCTATCCTTACCTGAGCTTTCTTTAGCTTCTTCGCTAGGTCAGCCCACTCGTATTGAAAAGAACTCAGAGCAAATGAGAACTAATCAAGATTCTTCTCAAATCAGCAAGAAAAATAAAAAGTCCTCAAGGAAATTGAAAAATTCTGGCACTCAAGGAAACAGTACCACACAGCTTACAATTATGGATACATGGAAGAAAGCAGGTGCAATAAGTAGTGATGTTGCAAATGAAAATTCTACTGGCATGCTCTCTAAAAGCAGTCAATCTGAGGCAGCAACATGCTCTACCACCAACTCCAATGAATCTGTAGATACTGATATCGAGATCTCTGAAACTGCAAAACTTTTAGAAGCTCAAAGATACAGATTTAGACCTCTTTTGGTTGATTGCTTCTCTATTTTGTCATATTCAAAGGTCAATTATTTATTCCCATTCAGTGATGTTAATATATGCTCTATTTTGTTTAACTATCATAGGTTTGAAATTTTATGAACTCAAATTTTGGTGCCTGTGCCTGTGGGCTGTGACTTGTCTACGTACATGGTTAAATTGTTGGATTAATTCTTTGTATTAGTGTAGTATTAAAGTTTAGCTTAGTTGTGTAGTTTTGTAATAGTACAAGGACTAGAAGTGAAAATAGTTAGTTAGCTCTAACTGTGATAAATAGGTGATTGTATTTTGTATTTTGGTAACACTTTCAAATAAGAATTCAGATGATCTTCATGTTCTAATTCTATCAGTTGGTATCAGAGCCCAATTGGCTCTCGATCCAAAGTTTCGGTGCTCCTCCCTCGATCGAACTCTCGGAAGAACTTCAATTCGACGATCGAACTCTCGGAAGAACTTCAATTCGACGATCGAACTCTCGGAAGAACTTCAATTCGACGATTGCACTCTCGGAAGAACCCCAATTCGACTCACGCACTCGATCAATTCGATTCGATTGAGTGAAGATCTCCTCCCGACTGACAGTGATCAATTCGAGCGATCTTGGCAACCAATTCGACTCCAGCACTCGATTCAATGGCGAATCAAGACAGACAGCTTACCTTCAAGGACCCCAGCGATCCGATAGCCTTCAAAATTCCGATTCTCACCCCGACAACCTACACATCTTGGGCAATCAAGATGGAGGCGTTTATGGATGCGTAGGGACTCTGGGATGCAATTGATCCCCCCACCCAAGCCCCGGTGGATGTCCGGCTGGGCAAGAAGGCCAAGGCCTTCATATTTCAGGCTCTGCCGGAGGATGTCCTGATGCAGGTGGCCGCGTTCAAATCGGCCAAGGAGATCTGGGATGCTCTCAAGAAGCGCTATGTAGGTGAAGAGAGGGTGAAGCAGGCCAGAATTCAAACTCTTGATCATGAGTTTGAATTGCTGCGCATGGGGGAAGGCGAATCTGTGGATGAATTTGCAGGCAAAATGGGGGAGTTGGTGTCAAGATACAGGGCTCTGGGGACAACAGTTCCTGCTACCAAACAAGTAAGTAGGTTTCTCAAGGCAGCCCCCGATAGGTTCCTGCCCATAGTGGCTGCTATAGAGCAGTTCTCTGACTTGAACACGATGACATTTGAAGAACTGGTGGGGAGACTCAAAGCCTATGAGGAGAGACTGAAACCAGTACCCCAGGGAAAGAATTCCACTGGGCAATTGCTCTTGACAAAGAGTGAATGGCAAGAAAGATCCAGTGTTGACAATAAACAGGAGTCTGGTAGACCTGGTGGATCTGGAGATACAAGAAGTAAAGCTAGAGGATCTGGAAAGGTCTTCAAGAAAAGGGGAGGAAGATCACACTCAGAAACTGGTAATAAGGAGATCACCAACAAGAAAGACAAGAAATCCCTGAGGTGTTTTAATTGTGACAAGATTGGTCATTTCTCAAACGAGTGCAGGGCACCAAGAAGGACCCAACAGGAAGCCCATTTGGCTCAGACTCATGATGACCATGAATCCACTCTGCTGATGGCAGAGATACCTTTAGATTTGGGTCTGCTAGAAGAACAGCAGGTGTTCCCCAAGACTCTACCACAGGCAGAAGATACTTGTTCATGGTATCTAGATAATGGGGCAAGCAACCACATGACAGGTATAAGGACTCATTTCACTGAATTAGATGAGGCTATTAGTGGCAAAGTCAAGTTTGGAGATGGGTCTATTGTTGCAATAAAGGGCAGAGGCTCCATATGCTTCCAGTGTAAAAATGGAAAGCATAGAGTTGTAACAAATGTATTCTATATACCTGTCCTAAAAAGTAACATTCTGAGTCTGGGTCAATTGGATGAATCAGGATGCAAGATCCTAATGAGGGATGGGCATCTATGGATATATGAGAGGGGTGGAAAGACCCTCATGAAAGTGAAGAAGTCACAAAATAGGCTGTATAAGATCAACCTGCTGGTCACCACACCAAGATGTTTGATGACAGCCATGGATGAACCTGCCTGGACATGGCATTCAAGGCTGGGCCATTTAAGTTTTGAGTCAATCAACAAAATGTCAAAACACAACATGGTTAGTGGAATGCCCAAGATAGAAGAGAAGTCCCAGGTGTGTGAAAGCTGCCTAGTTGGGAAGCACAGAAGTCTGTCATTTCCCAATGTGAGTACTTATAGGGCTGCTTCACCACTTGAGTTAGTTCATGCTGATCTTTGTGGTCCTTTGAATCCACCTACTGCAGCTGGGAACAGGTATTTCATGCTCCTAGTGGATGACTACTCTAGATACATGTGGGTCTTTATGCTCAAGTCAAAAGATCAGGCCCCAATGATATTTAGAGAATTTCTAAATCATGTCCAAGGGGAGACACCTTATAAGGTAAGAGCCTTAAGAACAGATTGGGGGGGTGAGTTCACATCCAAAACCTTTGAGCAACTATGCAGTTTGGATGGAATTAGAAGGTATCTAACTGCCCCTTACTCTCTACAGCAGAATGGTGTAGTGGAGAGAAGAAACCAAACAGTAATGGGCATGACTAGATCCATCTTAAAGGCTATGAAGGTTCCATTGGAATTCTGGGCTGAGGCAGTGAGACATGCAGTCTACCTGCTGAATAGAAGCCCTACAAAAGCCTTGAAGAATGTAACACCTTATGAAAAGCTGTTTGAGAGAAAGCCTAAGGTGAAGCACCTAAGGGTATTTGGATGTAAGGCATATGTTAAGGTACCAAGTCATCAAGTTACCAAGCTAGATGATCGAAGCATTCCTATGGTGCATCTAGGAATGGAACCAAGAACAAAAGCCTATAGAATGTATAATCATGTTACTTGCAGAATTGTTGTAAGTAGGGATGTCATATTTGAAGAGGGAAAACCTTGGGATTGGGAAACACTTGATCAGGAGAGGACCACTACTCAAAGCTATGCCAGGTTTGGTCTATCTTTGAACTTCCCTGATCAGGATGAGTCCATCTCAAGTGGGCAGTCACTTGAGCCTGGTGGCCAGGAACAAGATATGAGCCAGATGGATAACCTTTCAGCACAATCAGATCAAGAAGATGGATTAGAAGATGCAGGGGGTGGTAGTAGTGGTGGAAATCAGGTTGATGATGAAAGTGAAGTGCCTAGGGGGAGTTATGATGATACCCCTCCAAAGGGGTTCACTAGTCTTAATGATGTGTTCAGCAGGACAGAAGTCCTTGAACAAATCCCATTTGAACCTCCTATTCTTGATGAGTCTGAGTTATTGCTTATTAAGGAACCAACTAGCTTTGATCAGGCTAAGGGGAGTTCAGATTGGAAGAAAGCCATGCAAGATGAACTTGAAAGTATTGAAAGGAATGGAACTTGGAAGTTGGTGCAGTGCCCGAAGGGGGTGAAACCCGTAGGGTTAAAATGGCTCTTCAAACTCAAGAAAGATGCTAAAGGGAAAGTTGTGAGACATAAAGCCCGGTTAGTTGTAAAAGGGTATGTACAGAAATATGGTATTGACTATGAGGAGGTTTTTGCCCCGGTTGCAAGGCTAGAAACAGTGAGGCTCATTCTAGCTGTGGCTGCTGTAAATAGTTGGGAAGTTCATCATTTAGATGTAAAAACAACATTTCTAAATGGTGAATTAAAAGAGGTGTATGTAACCCAACCCGAGGGCTTTGTAAAGCAGGGAAAGGAGGAGTTGGTATATAAACTCATTAAAGCTCTCTATGGGCTTAAACAGGCTCCAAGAGCCTGGAATGGGAAGTTACACAATACTCTAGTCAAATTTGGATTTGAGAGATGTCCTCAAGAGCATGCAGTGTATAAGAAAGCATCTGTCAAAGGATCTATGATAATAGGAGTGTATGTGGATGATATGGTTGTCACAGGTTCTAGTGTGGAGATGATTGATGAGTTCAAGAAGATAATGCAGTCAAACTTTGAGATGACTGATTTGGGAAAGCTGAACTACTATTTAGGAATAGAAGTGCAGCAAATGGGTGATGGTATATTCTTGAATCAAACGGGGTATGCTAAGAAAATATTGGAAGATGTAAAGATGTGGGATTGTAATTCTACAAAGATACCAATGGATCCGGGTTTGAAACTTGGTAAAAATGAGGAATGTGATGCAGTTGATGCAACCAAGTATAGAAGGGTGATTGGGTGTTTGAGGTATTTAACTCAAACCAGACCAGATTTGAGCTACTCTATTGGTATAGTTAGTAGATTCATGGAATCTCCTAGAATAATTCACTGGCAAGCAGTAAAGCATATTCTGAGATACTTGAAGGGGACTGTTGATCATGGTGTGTGGTTTAAGAAAGGTGAAGCTGCTGAATTAGTGGGCTATAGTGATAGCTCTCATGCTCCAACAAAGGCTGATGGGAAAAGCACTACAGGGGTAGTGTTTTATTATGGTAATGGGCCAATCAGTTGGGTCAGTCAGAAACAAGAGATAGTAGCTTTATCATCTTGTGAAGCTGAGTTCATTGCAGCCACTGCTGCTGCTCAACAAGCAGTGTGGTTGAAGGGTGTTTTGGAGACCCTACTTAATTCTAATATAGGTCCTGTTCTTCTTAAACAAACAAACAAACAAACAAACCCAGTATATCCCACTCAAGAGCAGGGTCTGGGAGGGGTAGGTGGTGGCAAGTCTTTCCTCTATCCAGATAGGTAGAGAGACCGCTTCCAAAGAGACCCCTGGCTCGCTACAAAAGATATATCGCTCGCGATTTAACATATAATCAAATAATCAAACAATCAATCATATAATCAAACGTACGATTTATGATACATGGTATATGGTACAGCATACATCATACAAGAAGCATTCAAAGCATTAAGATATCACCAAAAGGAAGTATAAAATGAACAAGCATGCATCAGGAAAGCCGCAAGTTTCCTGTAACAAGGTCCACGCGTACCACATACACATCAAGCCCCGTAACAAGTAAACAAAGTCCTTTCCTAGCTACAGAAACCACTAAAAGTCCTTAATTTTAATTCTACGTCTCCAGTCATTCCTATCCTCGATCATGTGCTCAGAGAGGTCCTGTTCTTCTTAATGTGGATAATAAATCTGCAATTCAGCTTATGAAGAATCCAGTTTTTCATGGAAGGTCAAAACATATTGATGTTAGGTATCACTACATACGTAGTTGTGTGGAAAGGGATCTTGTAAATGTGAAGCATATTGGTGGTAGTGAGCAGAAGGCAGATATACTTACAAAACCACTTCCTAGACTGAAATTTATGGAAATGAAGAAGCTGCTTGGTGTGGGAATTATTAAAGAATTAAGGGGGTGAATGTTGGATTAATTCTTTGTATTAGTGTAGCATTAAAGTTTAGCTTAGTTGTGTAGTTTTGTAATAGTACAAGGACTAGAAGTGAAAATAGTTAGTTAGCTCTAACTGTGATAAATAGGTGATTGTATTTTGTATTTTGGTAACACTTTCAAATAAGAATTCAGATGATCTTCATGTTCTAATTCTATCATAAATAATATGTTCAAACTGCCTCATGTGATTGTTTCTCGAATGCAGGATCTTGATTCTTGTTGTGCAGACCCTACGTGTGAGGTATGTCTTTTTATACTGCATCATAGCATGCTGTAGGTGGCATTGTGGCAATTTTGACCCATTTTATTGTAAGTGGGTTGATCTGGGTTATGTTTTATCTACTAATTGGTCAAATGGGCAAAACTATAAAAATAAGCTGCAAAGAAAAAAAAAATGTCAAATGGATTTATTTGGTCGAAAGTTGCACAAAATGAAATTTAATCTCTTAAACTATTGTATAAAAAAATAAAATTGTCATTTAGAAAAAGTGAATTTTTAGATGAAAGGTTTTTCTGGTCAGCTACTCAACCAACCTGTATAATAAATTTACTTAATTTGGCATATTACCTAAGCCACCAATTTGCCATCTTTACTGCATACTGTGCTCTCACTTCTCTTCCACTAAATGTATTGAAGCCATTTTTATTTTTATTTTTCATGTTTATTTTGTGTTCCAGTTACCTGTGTATCTTTACCTCCTGCGCGATCTTAATAGCAAGCTAGAATATTTTAGTCCTAAACCAACATCACTCAGATCCATGAGCACTCCTCCTGGTTTAAGTGGAATATCAACCGTTGAATTTGTGAACAAGATTCAGACACTGTTTGCGACTTTGAAGAGATACCTGGATTCTGCTATCTCGTTACTTAAACATGGTAAAATTCTAACATTATAACTTAAAGGAGTTCAGTATGAATTTAAACTATTCTTTACCTGACAATTATTTAGGTTCTGAATCATGTCAAACACACTGGGGTGACCAATCTTCCATGGCTGGTAATCCAGAAATAAGTAGAATTGTACTTTCTGTACCTTCAGTCTCGAGTTTAGTTGTCAAAGAGACACTATATTGCTTCAGCAAGGTATTTACTGCCCTCCCTTCATTAGCCTGCTGTATGTGGAGATGACAAAACAGGTGGATCGGACGGGGGTTTGGTAACATGACAAAATGGGTAGCTTTTAATATGGATCTAAATGGGCAAAGTTTTATTGGCCGACTTGCCCATTTTCTTATTCTATATAATTAATGCATTACATAAGTTTATAAAAGTCATAATAAAGATCTAATTTCTTCTTAATGAAGTGATTCAATTTGGATGTCTTTGGACCTGTTTGGCCTATCTGTTTGACTCATTGGAAACAAATACGACCCAAATCGACCCATTTTAGGCGAATTGGTCAAAATCGCCACCTCTAAGGCAATATGCATTTACAGCTCTATATCATTTATGAAGCTATGGCATTTCCTTGAGTGATTTATATTCTTCATATTATTTTTGTGTTCTGTTTTTTTTCCTTTTGGATCCAGCACAGATGCTGACTTGTCCAGATCTTATACTGTCAAAACATTCTTCTCTCTTGGATCTTCTCAAAGCTTTTCAGCCCAAAAAAGTCGATATTGCAGGCCTGCGGTCTCTATCATCAACAGGAGACATATTTTGTTTATATGGTGGTGTCTATGAGTTCCTAGAATCAGTTCTGGATGCAGGTATGGTTTCCCCTTAGAGGTGGCAATTTTGACCCTTATGAATGAGTTGATATGGGTTATATTTTATCTCTAACGGACCCCAAGACGTAAAATTGGAAAGGTTAATTAAAAAGGAAACGGGTCTTTTCCAATGTGTAACTTTAACTTGTCAAACCTCCTGAAACATTTTATTAAAGAATCAGATCCTTATTAAAATACTATTTATTTGAAAATCATATCTGACATGCTATTGTATATATGTGATTTTACGATCTATGGGTCTTAACTGTGACTGGTGATCTATTTTGCAGCACTCTGTTTCTCATTTATGCTTGCTTCTGAAGTGGTAATAACATTGGAGTCTGTAGTTATATCTCTCCAGAACGTCATTGACAAGCCGCTGGAGGGAACTGCTAAACATAAGTCGGCTGTCACTCAAGAACTCCTTGTCACTTTGCGCAACCAACTCTGTTCTTCTGCTCACAAAGTACTGAGTCATGATTGGCATGACAATGAAACTGGTTGGAAGGGGAAAGTAAATCTCTATGGTCTCTTTGGATTATTTAGATCTCATGGTCTTAATTAATTTTATTATTTTCTTACTTTTAGTGGCCCTTCTCCTGTATGTTGCAGGGGGAGATGGTGCAGAAGATCATTCACATTTACTTGGAAAATTGCGAATCTACTTCTCAATCATTAGTTGAACTTGCATGCTCTATTTTGCCTACGGTGAATACCAGTTACTTATGAATAGGTCAACTTTGGTTATTTTCTTTTATCTAAACGGGTCAAATGAGCTCAATTCTAAGAACTTAGGTGAAAGGGGATGGGTCAAATAGGTTATTGAAGTTTTCCCAAAAGTCTCTTTTTAATGCATACAACCTACTAAATATTTTCTATTCATAGATTTAAATCCTTAAATTAATTGTTTTTTTATCATAATCAACTCATTGTCTATTTATTAAAACATACAAGAAAGTGTTTGCGGGTCAACACAATCCCACCAACCCACCCATCTTGTCACTTCTACAAATTATCATTTCATGTCCTCATACTTTTACTACGTAAAGAAAAAAAACTGTTATATGGGCAGAATCCTACTGGTTGTTAATTTAGTACATATAGTTGTAGTCAATCACTCTTAAACATCTGTATGCTGTGCAATTTAATATCCATTATGGGCAAGAATGATATCAAAATGAGCACACTGTTTTTCTAAAGTCATATGTACTAAGTTTTACATTGTTTTCGCCAAACCTAGAACGGAATTGTATCTAGTGTTAAAATAAAGAAAATATCTTGATTGGAGAGCATTTGTGGGATCAGCAAGATTGGTGCTCAATCACATCATTTCCCATATTTGTGAGGAGCTAATTACGATTCCATTCCCTTAAAATTGACAGCCATGCCCTGCCATGGACAACTTGTGTTTCCTTATTGTGTAAATGTATAAAGTAGTATAAATAGTGGCAGTTTCTTTTGTAATAGACACAATTCAAAAACAAATAATATGCCTCATTCTTGATTACCTCTCGACAAGATCTTGAACATTGGCGCTTGATTGCTTGAAACACAAGTTATAAGTTAATCAATAAGACTTTAGCTTAATGAATTGTGCAAATAGCAATTTATCAATTCACTTGACACTTTCTGAAGCAGGTCTATTAATGGTTTGTTATGATGTTAGGTGTCTTTTTCCAGCAGAACAACAGCAGAGGAATATAGCCATGGTTTTACAACTCTTTGTTCCTCAACTTTTTCTGTTTGGTATAAAGAGTTGGTAGGCATCCTCTTGTCGTTAGATTATTTTATATTTAATGCTTCTAATTTGGCTTGCTAATAAATATTATGTGCTTTGCAGCATGAGCAGAACCTAGTCATTCTTGGCAAGCTGGTAAGGCATCTTTTATTATTCAAAAGCCACACATAAGAAGCTGTGATATTTAACAGTTTTATAAAATCTTACAACAGGTTAAAGAAGCTGTTCAAATAAATAAATCAAAAGCTACTCCTCAACCAACAGAGGTGCAAGTACTTATGGAGAAGCTACATCAATCTGTAAATGTAATTGTATCTTTAATCAATATTTGCAAGACCCATGACAAGGTATTTGAAAAGCACTACTCATTTTATCATCTCTGCTAGGGGTGTTCACAAAATGTTGAAACTGATTGAACGACCCAAACCCAAGCAAAATGGTCTGTTTGGTCGGTTTGAGATTTATGCAGTTTGTCATGGTTTATGGTTTGTAAAACACGGTTTAAAGGTCAGGATCACATTTTAGAACTTGTAACTGACCGTGTAACGGTCCTTTACCTTTATTTTAATTTTTAAAATTTTTAATTTTTGGAATATGCAGTTATGCATTTGTATGATATTTATGAATCGTCTTTTTATTTTATTAATAATTTAATACAAATTTATGATTTTGAATAAATAAAACCAAATACAGGTTCAAATCGCCCAAGCAAACTGTTGTGGCAGGTCCGGCCAACTCAACCAACTCAGCTGGTTTGGCGGCAATTTTCCATTTCAAATACATAGTTAACGGTTCAGCCCAAAACTTTAGGCAAAACTGGCTGAAACTGACCATGAACACCCCTAATCGCTTTCCGATTATACACCTTGATGTAAAATTTCATTTTAGGTCGCTTTGCGCACAATGGCTGTCAAGTATGGTGGAAAGTATGTTGATTCCTTCCTAAAAGGTAGTTGTTGACTTGTGCTACTTTGTAACTTATGATAGAGGTGGAAAAACAGCAAGACAGCGGGTCATAACATGGTGTGTTGGTTTGGGCTAAACCGCAAGACTTCTTGTTCAAAGATTATATTTTCTATAAATAATTAGTTTGAAGAATATAATTACAAAAATATATATATGATCTCAATAAAAAAATTTTCAGATGCAATGATTTAGAAAGTTAAGATATCAAAAATACACTTGGGCTACCTAGAACGTTTGTGTTTTTAAGCTAGTTTTTATTTAATGCTTTTGATACTTCAGATATAAAGCATAGCCGGTGTTCATGAAGTGTCTAAATTACCCTATGTACGTATGTCTTAATGGATTACTGAAGTTTGAGCTTTGTGCAGTTTTTGAGTTCCTAGAAACCCAGTTTCAGGGCTATGAACAGCTTATCATTCAACTGGTATGTGGCAGTCTCCATTCTTGTACTTTATGTTTATGGGTTTAATTTTTTAAGTCATTTTCATTGTAGTAAACTATAATTATTAAAATATAGAGGTCTAATGCTATTGAACCAATGGACTTTTTCTCAGTTTAAAGACTTCCAGATGGGAACAAGAACAATACAAACCCTATGTTCAGAAGCAAAGGTATTTTGAGTTTCATTTTGTGATCATTAAGTTGTTCGTTTTGTTCACTTCTTAACCATTTATGGAAGTTTATGCAATCTCTTATGTCCTTTTTTTTATTTTAAATTTTTGTATATTGAAAGGGATTGAAACAAACAAGTATCACTAGTAGAATTCCTGCTACCAAGAGATCTCTGGAACGGTTTTTATTTCGTGTTAAGGCTCTTCTTCACTCTTCATCAAGTGGATGCACCTTTTGGATGGGTATGTAATGTAGGGGTCTATAGTAAGACCCAATAAATGAAACCATAATTGAAATAACAGAACCAATGGAGAAACTGATGGTTCGGTTATGGTTATATATAATGCATAAATAGCTGAAATCGCTCAACTGAACCACCATTAAAACTAACCTTTATAGTTTTTGTACGTATTTTGGAAAAGTTTATAGCCTTTATAAATATATCTTATCTTTAGATTTTAATATAATATTATATAGATTTATTTGCCAAATTGGCTTGACATGGCCAACCTCCGAAACCAACAGTTCCCATTAACTAAAATAACCTAACTGCTTATTCCCAAAACTGGACCGCTAATAAAAATTTAAAAATCAAAATGCGGGTTATAGGTTCCGTTATGCTTGTTTTACATAAAATTATGTGAATGCTACTAATGAGTTGAACTAGTTGAAAATCTCTGGAAGTCTTTCAATGCATACAACTGTATAGATTGTTTTATTCAAGATGTTAAATCTTGCCATAGTTTAGACATTACTTAACTATTTTGACAGGCAACTTGAAGCACAAGAACCTGACAGGACAAGTAGTGAGCTCTCAAGCATATACAGATGGCCAATATGAACAAAATGGTGATGATTTTGCCCGGACCGATGTCGAGGAAGATATTGTGAGAAATTCAGAGGATGATGGAGAAGCAGATTGAATCGATAAATAATCAGAGTACAAGTACTCTGAAGGTTGCATGAATGTTAAACATCTTGTTTCTGGTACATAGGCTTTGAGTTTCTTTCTTTAGATAAATTTTGGTTGATATCTAACAGGCATTCTAAAGTAGGTTTGGTAAGTCATTATCAAAAAGTTGTGTGCATATATGTTGTTGATCAATCTAACGTATCAGAGCTCTTAAACATGTTACGAAAATGTTAATGATTAGTGGCGGAGTATAACTTTATTTTACATTCATTAGCATATGTTAATTATCTTTTACCAATTGATAGTACAAGATTGATAATAAATATTTAAACTTTTGAAATCTCATATTTTGTTTTGTTTTTTATTTGATTAACCATCTCATAGTTAATTGTGTTGTAAAGTTACTTCAATTGAAAATTTTTGAGAAACATTTACTCATCTTGTTAAGTGACTTGATATTATGTATATTTAAAATAGAAAAGTTAGTTTTGTTTTCACATACTAATCACTAGTAGACGTATTCCTTCAGTGCGTCTATATTTATAATTAGAACGATCTTCTATGGCCATGCATTTTTTTGTTCAATAAAAACTTCAAATGATCCCATTTAGAATTCATCTTAACTGAGCTTATTCTATTACCATTGCAAAACTAACAAGGTCTACCAATTGTTTATCATGGTCAGCCTTGGTCAAAATGGAGCATTTGTTTCATACATCTTTAGTTCCGTATTTTACACCAGACAAGCTAAACAATCATTTTTCAAGATTGTAAACGACCATTTATAGCTCTGTAAACGGTCATTTATAGTTGGCTGACGGTAATGTGACTGCACATAGTAAACGACCACATTAATGTGAATAAACGGCCGCATACGTCTGCCTTAAACGATCGTTTGGGTTTTAGTGTTTACGTTTCTATATTATTTTTCTCTTTTAGTATATATATTTACATTATATAATTTTATATGTATTATGTAAACTTTATATATATGAAAACCAATATTTTGTCAAAAACTAAAAGAACCAATATCATCCAATCAGATATTTTATAATTATATTATGCTTTTTTATTTAAACAAATATACAAAAGGGCAATAATGTAAAATTTTCAATTTAAGTTAATGGGCTTGGAGTAACTGTTCCCTTCATTTCTATATTGAAACATCTTATTTTATCTTTGTATCTATGTGATTTCATAACAAATTGATTTTTAATGTCCAATTCATACAATTGATTTTGCGATTCAATCACCATAAATAAACGATTGTTTTTTTCCTCTATCATTCGTTTTAATCATGTGATCTAGTAATTTTGTTACAAATATGTTAATGATTTCTCGGTTTTCCTTGCATATGCAGGAGATGATCTGTGTTGGACGAAATGTTGTTATTTAAGTATACCCACATGTTGTTATGATCAACAGAGGTGGTTTAACCGTAGATCTAAATTGGTTGGTCCAATGGTACCTTCAATTATTCCACCGAAAATGGTAAGTTGCAAAGGTTCGAATCGTTTTTTATCTTTTCTTTCGAACTTCTGGCCACCCTTCTTGTTGTTCTCGGCGTTTAACGACATTCAATTCGTTCGAGGATTTTTGTTAGCAGCGATAATGAAGCTCTATAAAATGCACAAACTCATCTGAAAAAGTTGTATGATTTAAAGATGATTTTATAAGATAAAGAAGAAAGATTGCAGAATTGCTACTAGTTGATATTGGTTGTCGATGGTGTTTTTGGCAAACATTGCAGTTCTAATATTCCAAATAAAAGAATAGAAACAATCAAGTGAGTGATTTGTGTAGTTGATTAGATTTTAAACATTGACTCCACTTTTATTTTATTTTTTCTTGAAATTTATGAAAACAACGTTCATGACCACATATGCATTAAGGTTTCACTTATTTATTTAGTATTTTATTGGATTACTGTTTGAACTAGGGGTGTTCATTTTCGGATATCCGAAATTCGGATATCCGAAAATTTCGGATAGTGAATTTCACTATCCGAATCCGAATCCGAAATTTCGGATATCCGAAATTTCGGATTCGGATTTGGATATCCGTTCGGATATCCCAATTCTATCCGATCGGATATCCCAATTCAAAGAAATTTTGTATTATTTAATAAATTCTATAAAAATGTAATAATTTTTATTAAAGTTTTTATCGGATATTCGAAGTTTTTTTATTAAAATGTCCTAAATATCTAAAAATATCCGAAATATATAATTAATATTTGATATTTTTAAATTTTTATAAAAATATTTTGGATATTTCGGATATTTCGGATATCCGAAATATCCGAAAATTCTGAAAATCACTATCCAAATCCGAATCCGAAATTTCGGATATCCGAAGTTCGGATATCCGATTTTCGGATATCCGAAATTTCGGATATCTGAATTTCGGATTTTCGCATATTTCGGATTCGGATATTTTTGAACACCCTAGTTTGAACGATAGTCCATATATGCATATAATATTATTATCTTTTAAAAGAATGCATATATGCATATAGTAGTGTTTAAAAATGCCTATACGTATCCACTATTTTATTAAAAAATACACATGCACAAACATTTTTTCATTAGAATAATGTGAAAGATGTTTGCATTGCTTTTAACTAAGATATGATCATCATCATTCAAGATGATCATCACATGATGATCATCATCATTCAAGTCTGCTACCACAACTGGTATAAACATTTGTTTCACAAACTAGAATTTTTTTATCTGATGAACAAGATAATGTTTGATTCTTGGTCACTTATTGAAGCATAAGCATATAGAGCATGTGGCTAGAACATATGTATATTTGAATATTCATCTCTTAAATGTCATAGTCGTAACATACTATATTTGGATTGTTTATGCAAAACTTCAATATTTTGATACTTAATTCGAGCATGTGATTTTAAATTAAATAGAGAGTATAAATCAATACTCAATTGCATATGTGTATCACAAAAAAGAGCATTATTGCATATGTGCATTAATGCATACAGGACCGGCTCAATGTTTTCTCGACTCACAATTGATCTAAAAAATGAGACCATTTTGAAAAATTCAATCTAAACAAAAGCAATTTAATCAAATTTCTTTGAACAAAAGCAATAAATTATAGAAAATTCGATATACTAACCGTGACTCATTGATAGTTGATTTCTTTAAACAACTAAGAGCCAAAAAAGGATTAGCCGATGTCGATCAGATTGATCGAAAAGGAAGGAACTTAGGAAGGTTGTTTGCTTTATGAATTGTGTGGTTGTGTTTCTTTAATAACATATCAAATCATCAAAATTTTCATCAGGATTCAACTATCAAGTATTATTCCTGTTTTAAAATTCCGTTGATTCATAATATATCAAAACCCACTATAATTTCTTTTAAAAATAGGGGCTCTCAATTTATAAGTTAATAATAATTTACTTTATCTATTAAACACGCTGACCGGCCAAAATGTCTGACCATGTCAGTGGGTGTTGGATCATGATAAGGCTGGTGCAACCAAAACCACTTCATAGTCACTTTTGGTGCTACATTGAAGGGCTTCCGAAGCCAAGCAAGAGATCTTCCGAGAGTCTGAGGAACAACAGCTGAAGATATCTACTGAAGGCAAAAGCTGAAGTCAACTGCTGAAGACAACAGCTGAAGCCAACAGCTGAAGACCATCTTCCGAAGACAAAGTCTGAGCTTCCGAAGACAAAGTCTGATGAAAGAGCTGAAGACAAAGTCTGAGCTTCCGAAGACAAAGTCTGATGAAAGAGCTGAAGACAAAGTCTGAGCTTCCGAAGACAAAGTTTGATGAAAGAGCTGAAGACAAAGTCTGCTTCCGAAGACAAAGAAGACTCCAAGCCTCGGAAGAAGCAGTCTTCCGAAGTATAAGTGGCTTCGGAAGAAGTTATTCTTCCGAAGTACTTTATCCTTCGGAAGACATTGCTATGACCAGCAGATAAAAGTATGGTCCCTGACAGTCCGCTGCAGACCTCTGATACAGCATGGCATCTTCCTAAAGAGCCATGTTGTTGACCATACTTTATTCTACTGTTCACCTTTTTATGATAGTACATGTTACCAACCTTAGTTGGTGACAAAAGGTAAGTCAGGGACATGTCCTGACTACCAACTCTCAGGCAAAATGTCTGAAAGACCTCACCTAGAGTCTTGTAGTATAGATGTAAGGTTAGAGGTGTCCAGCTGATATCAAAGTATATCCGGCTGTAGGTAGTATTATATATATCTTCTCCTTGTAACTCTTTAGATAAGCGATTTGAGTCCAAGAGTCTTGTAATCCTTTGAGTTGAGAAGCAATATATAAAAGTACCTTGAAAATTTACTTGCTGTGTTAATTTTCTTACTGCTTGTTACTTGTTATATTATGATCAACTCTTCATAGACTACTTGCTGAGTGTAGTTTACAGTGAGTTGAGAGAAAAACCACCCATAATCGATCCTGCAATTGGTATCAGAGCTCCAGGCTCTTGATTGTGAGACCTTACCATCCAAATCAACCTGTTTTTCATTCCTCACTACAAACCACTCACTCAAATGGCTGCTCTCTCCAAGGCTGATATGGAAACCGGTACCATGACCAAGTCCCCACTGATCACCCCTGAAGACTTTGACACATGGTGTATCAGAATGGAAGGCTTCATCAAGTTTCAAGATTCAAGGATGTGGGACTCCATTGTCAATGGTCCTTTCATACCAAGCACCACTTCTGCCACTGGTAATCGCATCATTCCAAAAGATGTTGATGATTACTCAGAAGAAGACAGGAAGAGAATAGAGTTGGATCAAAGGGCTATGACTTCTCTCAAACTGCTCTCCCCAACTCCGTCTACAGACGCTTCAAGAAGTGCAAAACTGCTAAAGATTTATGGGAAGCACTGAAGCTGATGTATGAAGGATCCAAGGAAACCCAAGAGAACAAGAAGGATCTCTTGAAGCAGAAGTTTAAGAACTTTACTTTCAAGGCTGGTGAGACCTTGACTCAAAAATACTTCAGGTATGTTGAGCTAGTAGATACTCTGGAGGATATTGGAGTAGCTCTTGAGAAGAGAGCCATAGTTAGGAAGTTCATGTCTTCCCTTCCTAAACTATGGATACATTACTGTGTTGTAATCAAGAGAACTTCGGACCTTAAGACTCTTACTCTGACAGAGTTGTATGGTATCCTAAGTGCATTCCAGATGGAGATGAACATGCAGAACTCCTCTGGCCACTCCAATAACCAACTGAGTTCAGCCCTTCATGTGGTTGAAAGGGAAATCACGGAACCACAACATCAGTTGCTGTGTTACCCTGACAACTCACACAGCGGACCTTACATTACTCTACCTGAGACTCCAAAGTCTCAAAAGGTTCAATATAACTCCTCTCAGGATAGTTGTGCCTTTGTCTCTGGAAGTGGACACTCTTGTGATTTTCAATACTGCTTTGATGATCTTGAGTGCTTCAGTCCAGATGATGTGGAGTATATGGATATTGTCCAGCAGATGGCTCTTTTAACTTACAGAGCGAAGAAGTTATTCAAGAGAACTGGAAGGCAATTCCCTCAAAACCCAATTAACAGCAGGTTTGGGTTTGACAAAAGCAAAGCAAAGTGTTACAACTGCAACCAACTTGGTCACTTTGCTAGGGAATTCAAGGCTCCCAAGAACAACCCGGGAACCCCACAGGCCTCCACACATCCCACTGCTTCAAAGCATGAAGAGAAGTCAACTAAAACAGCTGCTGTGGCTCAAGAAGTTGACTGGAGCTTCATGGTACAGGATGTGACTCCTGCTCAAGCACTCATGGCCGGAACAGATGATGATCAGGTATATGAACATCTTTGTACTGCTGCCTGTATTGCTAAAGTTAAACTTTATAAGGATTACATTTCAGAAATCAGATATGAGGTTGAGTCTTTAAATGTGCTAAAATCTGATTTTAAGAGAGCTGAATCTGACTATCAAAAGAAAATTGAGGAGTTAGAGAAAACTGTGTCTCTTTTAAAACATGAAAAGACTAATTATAAGACTCAAATTAGAGATCTGATATCTAAACTATCTGAGGTTCAAGCCCAGTTGGTCACAGCTGAGGCTCAGGCCCGGAAGCAAGCTATTGCTGAGCAAAGCTTCCAAACTATTCTTGCATCAACCTCTCATTCCAAAATGTTTTATCAAAACAAAGAAGGGTTGGGAACCAATGAAATAGCTCCACCACACTCTTATGAGTCTATTAGACTACCTAGATGTGGTACTGAAGAGCAAGAGGTTCCAACTGCTGACCCTTCTCCATTGGAACTAAAGGATGAGGCAAAAATAGTAGCCACCACAGGGGAGAAACAGGAGAATACACTCATCTCCACCTGTGAAGACCAAATCCTAACCACCAAGGCAAGAAAAAGCAGAGCTAAAGCTGCTAGAAGGACTGCCAAGAAGGTTGCAGAGTCCAAGCTTAAGATCGACCCAAAGCAAAAGGGTGTCTTCATTTCTGCCGGATTTCAAGTGGTAGGTACTTCTGATTCAGGAAAGGAGTGTAATACCCGCACTCCTGTCCTACTGAAGGATCAGAAGTTGAAAGGGAAAGTTGCTGATGAAGAGAAGAAACCCAAGAAACAGCAACATGCAAGTTCCCAGAAGACTAACATTGCCTGCATAATGTGTGGTCTGCACAACCACATGGCTAAAGATTGTTACTACATCCAGGAAGCACACATTATGCAAATAATGTTAGAAAAGAAGGAGTCAGAGAAGGTTTCTCAGTTGGACCACTTCAAAAGGTCCAAATGATGAAAAAGGGAAAGTTGGTCTCGGAAGCCAAGTTGCTTTCGGAAGAAACTACTTCTTCCGAAGGGAAAATGGCTTCGGAAGCCAAACCTTCTAAGGTTCGGAAGAACAAGAAGGCTCCCTTGAAACCATCTCAGAAGAAGACTACTTCGGAAGAAAAGGTGGTGAAGGCTTCTTTCGAAAAGAAAGAAGCTTCGGAAGATTCGAAAGAAGCCCATGCTGCACAAGCTTCAACAAGCTCATCTTCAAAGATCAACCAAGGGATGGATTGGAAGATCAAGAAAGATGCTGCAGCCCAAACCTCTTCTTCAACAATGACCTCTATTGAACCCCAATGCATATCTTTTGGTCTAATTATGTCACTATCGTTGGAAGAGCCCAAGACCTGTAAGGCTTGGGCTTCCAAACAAAACTAACCATCTCATCTTATGTGCAGGGACGTCCATTTGACAAGAACAACAATGTCTGGATTGTAGATAGTGGATGCTCCAGGCACATGACAGGGAACAGATCTCTCCTTCAACAATTCCAGAACTTTGATGGAGGGCCTGTCCAATTTGGAGGTGAGGCCGGAGGATATATTTCTGGCAGAGGAAGTATATCCAATGGCAGAATAAATATTGACAAAGTTCACTTTGTCAAACAGCTTGAACACAATCTGTTAAGTGTTTCTCAATTCTGTGACCTGAAGCATCAGATGCTCTTCACAGAACATGAGTGCATTATCTTCAAACCAGGGATGACAATTCCTCCGGAATTGGTGCTTCTTAGATCTCCCAGGAAAGGGGATATGTACAAGCTGGATATGAACAATGTTTCTCCTATGGGTGAAGTATCATGCTTTCTTTCCAAAGCTGATAGTGATGAGTCAACACTATGGCATAAACACATGTGTCATGTGAATTTTAAAACAATGAATAAATTGGCTAAAAATAACTTGGTACATGGTTTGCCTAAAAAGGAATTTTTCTGCAAAGATAACTGTGTTGCATGCCTGAAAGGGAAACAACACAGATCATCTCATAAATCCAAATGTGTTAACTCTATCACTACTCCATTACACTTATTGCACATGGATCTCTTTGGACCCATAAGTATAATGAGCATTGGAAGGAAATCATACTGCCTTGTGATAGTTGATGATTTTACAAGATTTACATGGGTATTCTTTTTAAGAAGTAAAGATGAAACTGCTGAAACTTTAAAATCTTTTATTCTTAAAATAGAAAATCAAATTGATCACAAGGTTAAGATCATTAGAAGTGATCAAGGGACTGAGTTTAAGAACTTCGTTCTTGACTCATTCTGTGACTCAAAAGGGATTGCCAGACAATACAGTGCTCCCAGAACTCCTCAACAAAACGGTGTTGCTGAGAGGAGGAACAGGACACTTATTGAGGCTGCTCGGACCATGTTAGCTGATTCAAAGCTGCCTCTAACATTCTGGGCAGAGGCAGTCAGCACTGCATGCTATGTGCAGAACAGGGTTCTTGTAGTTAAGCCCCATGGAAAAACCCCTTATGAGTTATGGAACAAGAGGCCACCGTTCATTGGCTTTCTAAGGTCCTTTGGCTACAGGTGTACCATACTTAACACAAAGGACAACTTAGCAAAGTTTGCTGAGAAGTCGGATGATGCTATCTTTATTGGATACTCTTCTAGCTCTAAAGCTTATAGAGTATACAATATCAAGAATCAACAATTTGAGGAATCATCCAATATAGTTGTTAATGAGCACACTCCTTGTGTTAGGGGGAATGGACCTGAGTATATCTTTGATTTAGAATTGTTTCCAAACTATTCTAAACCATCTTGTGAAAATGTTTCAGCTGGAACAGGTGCTCAAGAGAATGCTGATGCTGATGCTGATGCTGATGCAAGTCAACTGTTTGAGCTTCCCAGACCTCTTCCAAATTCTCCAAGAGCTGAAAGGCAACAAGCTTCAACCATTCACAGATCTGATAGTGTAACTATCTCCAGGAATAATGAAGCTTCAACAAGTGAATCACTTGATCAACCTCAAAGTTCTTCAGGTGATCCATTACAACACCAGGTTGAGGGAAGTAGTATTCTGAAGGAACAGGCAACTGTTAATCCTACTTCACAACCAACCATTGATGATGTTTCTCAATCATTCAATCAGTCCTCATTGAATGACTTTGAAACAGCAGTTGGACAGAGTGATCCAGTTCCTGATCAGAATATGTCTAACCTAGACTTATCTCTGCAACTGGAAGTGATTCCTCGTCTTAGGATTCACAACACTCATCCTACTGAGAACATCATAGGGAATGTCTCTGAGGGTGTGAGAACAATAGGACAAACTCATCATGGGAATGTCTGCTTGTACTCATGCTTCTTGTCTCAGATGGAACCAAAGAAGGTAGAAGATGCCTTAAAGGATAGTAGTTGGGTTGAATCGATGCAGGAGGAGCTGCTTCAATTCAGAAGACAAAAGGTCTGGAATCTATGCCCACTACCATCTGGTCAAGTACCCATAGGCACTAAATGGGTGTTCAGGAATGAGAAAGATGATAGAGGCTTGATTATCAAGAACAAGGCAAGACTAGTAGTTCAAGGATACACCCAGGAGGAAGGAATCGATTATACTGATGTCTTTGCACCTGTGGCAAGACTTGAGGCAGTTAGGATCTTCCTTGCTTATGCTGCATCCAAGAACTTCACAGTCTACCAACTTGATGTCAAGTGTGCTTTTCTATATGGGGATATAGATAGGGAAATCTATGTATGTCAACCTCCAGGATTTGAAGACCCACAGCACCCCAACTATGTGTGCAAACTGGATAAAGCTCTATATGGGCTGCACCAAGCACCTAGGCTGTGGTATGAGACCTTGTCTCAGTTTCTCCTGAAGAATGGATACACTAGAGGTACCATCGACAAGACTCTTTTCATTAGAAAGAGTGGAGAAGACATTTTGCTTGTACAAGTCTACGTTGATGACATCATATTTGGTTCTTCAAACGACCAAATGTGCAAGGACTTTGAAAGCATAATGAAGCAGAAGTTTGAGATGAGTTCCATGGGAAAAATGGACTTTTTCCTTGGAATTCAGGTGAAACAGATGAAGGAAGGATTCTTCATAAGTCAATCTAAGTATGTCTCAGACATCTTAGATAGATTTGAAATGAAGGATTGTAAACCATCCAAGACACCCATACCCAGAAACCATAATCTTTTCCCTGACCTTGAGGGGGAGGATACTGATCAACATCAGTATAGAGCAATCATTGGTTCTCTGATGTATCTTACTGCTAGTACACCAGATATCATGTTTGCTACATGCATTTGTGCAAGATATCAGGCTGCTCCAAAGGTGTCTCACCTAGCTGCTGCAAAGAGGATCCTCAGATACCTTAAAGGAGCACCTAAACTAGGTCTCTGGTATCCAAGAAATAGTGATTTCAATCTTTATGGATACTCTGACAGTGACTATGGTGGCTGCAACATTGACAAGAAATCAACATCAGGAAGATGTCAATTTCTTGGTGGAAGGATTATCTCATGGCAATGCAAGAAACAATCCTGTGTCTCTACATCAACTTCTGAAGCTGAATACATTACTGCTGCTAGCTGCTGTGCTCAACTGCTATGGATTCAAAATCAGATGTTAGACTATGGATTCAACTTCATGACTACTCCTATCCATATTGACAACAACAGTGCTATCTCCATTACTGAGAATCCGGTGAAGCACTCCAAGAAAAAGCACATCGATATCAGGTATCATTTCATTAGAGATATTCATGAGAAACAGCTGATAAAGTTAATCAAAGTTGACTCAAATGAATAATATGCTGATTTGTTCACAAAGGCATTTGATGAACAAAGATTTAAGTATCTCATATCAGCAATTGGGATGATAAACATTGAATAACTACCTCTTTTGAAAACCTTTTTAATATGTAAGTCTTGTGTCAATACAATTTAATCCCTGTTACAAAAGATCTTTAAATTATGCCAAGTGTAAATTCCTTCCGAAGAGGAATTAACTCTCGGAAGATATTCTTGAATATCTTCCGAAGCCAAATTCCTCAATGGAAATTTTCTTCTCGGAAGAGTTTTTGGTCTCGGAAGAAGCGATTGATCTTACATCAGATCTACTTCCGAAACTTATACAACTCTCCATTCGGAAAGACAACTGTACCTTCGGAAGCAATGCCTTGCTTCGGAAGATAAAGTGCCTTCAAAGGATAATTTTACCTTCGGAAGCAATATCGTGCTTCGGAAGAGAAATTGCCTTCGGAAGAAAATTACCTTCGGAAATGTTTTACCCTCGAAAGTAAAGGTTTTTATATGTAACGGATATCTTTTGGGCCCCACTCTGTAAAAAGTAAAGATTTTGTCCATGATGGTCAATTATTTAAAATTATCCTTGCCGCCACTATCATTTCTCCGCCGTAAACCACCATACCACCCACAGTAACCCCAAACAGTTACCTTATTACCGCCACTACCATAATTCAACCCCTTTTAAATAATCTTGACTGATCAATTTCATCTTCTTTTACCACTTTACAGCCCTAACTATTCCCTTCACTGTCAAACCTTCAATTTCACCTAAATTTCAAGCTTACCTTCTCCTCAATGGCGCTAAACTCTCAGCACAACCAAGTCGCATTACTTGATTCATCAAGGGATGTCGACTTCACCCAAATCATCACCTTTCTTACCGAATCCACATACCTCACTGCACTAACTGTTAACCCAACCGTATACTCCAACCATATGTCCGAATTCTGGAGCAACGGTCAAACTGCAGTTCTGAATGGGGTTCGAGTCCTGAGAACCCGCATTTGTGGCCAAGAGTTGGTCATCACTGAACAGCTCATCAGGGAGCATCTCGAGCTCCATGATGATGGGGCTCCTACTGAGTTCCGCAAGGAAGACTTGGAAGGCACCTATATCGTCATGGGATATGGAGGAGATGTCAGCAGATCAACCCTGTACAAGTTTAATTTCTCTTACCATTGGAAGTTCCTGCTGCATATTATCCTGCATTGCCTCTCCAACAAATCAGGGGGTTGGGATCAAATCCCATATGAACTAGGATGCCTAGTTCATGGGTTGGTGAGAGGTCTTCGCTTCAACTACTCACGATTTGTGTCGACCAACCTTATCGGAAATCTGAGCAGGGATACATTCTTCATGAGTCACAGACCCAATCCTTTACTTCCCAATCCCTTACTTCCCACAGACCCAATCCCTTACTTCCCAACTCATCACACTACTTGAGTCATCTCAATCCTTTCTAGAGATTGACTCAAAGATGCTTCAAGATCTCTACAGACTTTTCACAAAGTTTGTATTGAGATCATCCCTAGAACAGCCCAGCCCCGACACCACACTTATATACTTTGGGGCTGAGGAGCTTCAAAGACTGACTGCACCTTCTACCACTGTGGAAGAAGTTAGTCAACCTAAGGTCCACATGGAACCTGAGATTAGCTTCGAAGGGGAAATGGGGACTGATGGCCCAGCAACTGAAACAGTTGGGACAGAACTTGCAGCTGTCTCATCTTCCGAAGCTCAAGCTAAAGCTTCCGAAGCTTACATGGAAGCCTCGGAAGAACAAGAAAAGTCTTCCGAGGCCGAAATAGAAGCTGCGGAAGGCTTATTTCAGATGTCCGAGGAACTGACCATCACAGATGTTATTGCTGAAATAGCATTTGAGGTGAGCAGGGAGGACATTTCTGACATTCCTCCAACCCAAACACCAGCTGAACTTCTTTCTCAATCACATCCCTCCATCCAAGAACCACCACAGTCAAGCACCGCCAAAGACGAAGGAAAAAGAAAATTGACTGCGAGCTTCAGGAGGAGGAGAGGATTGAGAAGCTCCAGAAGAAAGGCAGGTTTCCTACTGAAAAGCTGCTAGCTGCTAGTTCTAAGGCAGCTGCAGCCAATCAGGAAGAAATCAACCAAAGGAGAAGAACAACACTCATTGTCCAGCTCATCAGTCTAGGAGCTGCCAATGAGGAGATACTCCTGCTACCAATAGAGGAGTTGGTGACTTTGGAGAGGTCAACCAGACTAAAGCAAGAAGAACAAGCCAGGTTGACCTTGGAGAGAGAAGCAAAGAAAGAAGAGAAGCAGCCCTGAAGCTGAGAGAGGACATGATTAAATTCCTACTCTCAAGAGGCTTCAGTCATCCTAAACTGTCTCCTCATGATGATGACATGATCCTACTGCTCCACAACAAAGAGCAGGATCAAATGGAGAAGGAAAGGAAGAAGGCTGCTAGGGAGAAGTTGAGGGAAAAGAAGAGGAGGGAGGAAGAGAAGGGGGTCACTGCCACCAAGAAGTCCAATGACAAAGCCTGGATAAAAAACTATCTCCAGGCTCATGGCTTCTCTGGTAGGCAGGTGGGACCTATGTCCGAAAGGACACTCCAACGGATAGTCAGTGAAATCAAAGCTGATATCCGTCTGGGGAAGAGAAGGGAGATGTACAGGAGGGTACAAGGAACGGTCTCAACCCCAGCCACTCAACCACAGCCACAACCCATACCAGAACCAACCCCTTTTCCCATCAAAACCGAACCCACTGATGAAACCTTCACCCCTCAACCCACAACTCTACCAAAACCTACCACATCACCTCAACCACCCAAACTACCCATCCTAAAACCCAAGACACAACCCAAAACCACTAAACCTAAGCCTACCCAACAAAAACCAAGACCATCCCCTCAGCCTCCTCAACATCTCTCCTTTGAGGAAATAAAGGAGTTCAAGACGAGGCTCATCAACTGCACCACTTTGAGCAGCATCTCCTGTGAGGGAGAGCTTATCAACATCACCTATGTTGATAACTCTTCAAGCTCCCTCACCCTAGGCCAATTTCTTGAGTTGCCTAGAGACACCTTGGGCCAGGCTGCAAGACTTCTTGGTCTCAACTCCGATACCCTCAATACTGAGGAGAAGAGACTAAGAAGGAGACTGGTGACTCTGCTGGATACCAGGAAAAAGGACAGGATTTCTGGTCAATCTCCTGGACCTAGAAATGCTATAATCCAGTGGTGGTTCGATGAACCTTCTCACAACTTTGTTGTGGAAAGGGAGAATGGTGAAACCAACAGGCTTAATGCCACTTCTCTACTGCATCTCAGCAGATTTGATCTTGCTGAGCTTACTGAGAAGACATTCTCCAATCCCTACAACTCTGAGACTGCTGCACACATCAAAACCATATCAGCGGTCTCCACTTGGCTGAACGAAGTAGAAAAGCCAAGATTGAAGAAGAGTTGAAGTTGAAAGGAGTGGAAGACAAGGAAAGACCAACCACCAAAGGCACAGCCTTTCTACAGATGGTGGAAGGTCCTGAATTGGAACCAATAGTTCGATGGGAATATGACTATACTTCCCATCAACTAACTCTTTTCAGAGGGCCACAACAGAGGGTACACATAATCCAAGGTGACAGAGTAGAGGTTCTGTCCACCAAGGATCTGTACAAGATTCTCAGCACCACAGCAGGAAAGAATGAAGACACTGATAAACACTTACTTTCCTTGGTGCTGAGAGCTTTGAGAAGAAGAGAGAAGTGAAGTTTTGGTAGCATCAGCCTAGGGGGAGTTTGTTGGATCATGATAAGGCTGGTGCAACCAAAACCACTTCATAGTCACTTTTGGTGCTACATTGAAGGGCTTCCGAAGCCAAGCAAGAGATCTTCCGAGAGTCTGAGGAACAACAGCTGAAGATATCTACTGAAGGCAAAAGCTGAAGTCAACTGCTGAAGACAACAGCTGAAGACCATCTTCCGAAGACAAAGTCTGAGCTTCCGAAGACAAAGTCTGATGAAAGAGCTGAAGACAAAGTCTGAGCTTCCGAAGACAAAGTCTGATAAAAGAGCTGAAGACAAAGTCTGAGCTTCCGAAGACAAAGTCTGATGAAAGAACTGAAGACAAAGTCTGCTTCCGAAGACAAAGAAGACTCCAAGCCTCGGAAGAAGCAGTCTTCCGAAGTATAAGTGGCTTCGGAAGAAGTTATTCTTCCGAAGTACTTTATCCTTCGGAAGACATTGCTATGACCAGCAGATAAAAGTATGGTCCCTGACAGTCCGCTGCAGATCTCTGATACAGCATGGCATCTTCCTAAAGAGCCATGTTGTTGACCATACTTTATTCTACTGTTCACCTTTTTATGATAGTACATGTTACCAACCTTAGTTGGTGACAAAAGGTAAGTCAGGGACATGTCCTGACTACCAACTCTCAGGCAAAATGTCTGAAAGACCTCACCTAGAGTCTTGTAGTATAGATGTAAGGTTAGAGGTGTCCAGCTGGTATCAAAGTATATCCGGCTGTAGGTAGTATTATATATATCTTCTCCTTGTAACTCTTTAGATAAGCGATTTGAGTCCAAGAGTCATGTAATCCTTTGAGTTGAGAAGCAATATATAAAAGTACCTTGAAAATTTACTTGCTGTGTTAATTTTCTTACTGCTTGTTACTTGTTATATTGTGATCAACTCTTCATAGACTACTATAAGTGGCTTCGGAAGAAGTTATTCTTCCGAAGTACTTTATCCTTCGGAAGACATTGCTATGACCAGCAGATAAAAGTATGGTCCCTGACAGTCCGCTGCAGACCTCTGATACAGCATGGCATCTTCCTAAAGAGCCATGTTGTTGACCATACTTTGTTCTACTGTTCACCTTTTTATGATAGTACATGTTACCAACCTTAGTTGGTGATAAAAGGTAAGTCAGGGACATGTCCTGACTACCAACTCTCAGGCAAAATGTCTGAAAGACCTCACCTAGAGTCTTGTAGTATAGATGTAAGGTTAGAGGTGTCCAGCTGGTATCAAAGTATATCCGGCTGTAGGTAGTATTATATATCTTCTCCTTGTAACTCTTTAGATAAGCGATTTGAGTCCAAGAGCCTTGTAATCCTTTGAGTTGAGAAGCAATATATAAAAGTACCTTGAAAATTTACTTGCTGTGTTAATTTTCTTACTGCTTGTTACTTGTTATATTGTGATCAACTCTTCATAGACTACTTGCTGAGTGTAGTTCACAGTGAGTTGAGAGAAAAACCACCCATAATCGATCCTGCAGTAGGTCAGACATTTTGACCCGGTCAGTGGGTCAGACATTTTAACCAGGTTAGAAGCAAATCAAACATCCACTTTTCAACCTATTTTGGATGCATATATGCACATTTATCTTGTTCATGAACATTAGTGCTTAATTTGTAGTTGTAATTGTATGTATAAGCAATAATTGTTGTGGGTAATCTTTTATGCCTTTATGTACTAATCCAATTCGATCTATTTTTATGTTCGTAATCATGGGTTACTTACTCTGCACTTCTCTCTTTTTATTAATGATAATACATGCTTGCATTGCCGGTAAAAAAAAGAAATACCTAAGATGAAAAATTTATTCTCAGTGTTTTATTTGAAGTGTATGCATGTAGTTTGTGATTTGATTTCAACCTATATGTTTGTATGTTCTCGTGTTTATTTTTTGTATGAGCTTAGAATATAAAATAAGTTTATTAAAAGACAAAATAGGTTTACTAAGAGACAAAATAGGAAGTTTTGTTCTAGAAATAGTCTCCACGATCTAAATTTGATTTTATATTTTGAAATACCAATTTTACCCTTCTCATAGACTTTAATAAATCTTCAAACCTGAACAAATTACCATTTTGCCACTTTTAGTTATAACCTTTGATCAATTAAATCCATGGTTTAGATTAGTTCTTTTGGTTTTTAATAAAAACTTAGTTCTTATTTGAATGCATTCATATAT
The DNA here is from genome assembly GCA_024085815.1 of Flaveria linearis. Lineage (NCBI taxonomy): Eukaryota > Viridiplantae > Streptophyta > Magnoliopsida > Asterales > Asteraceae > Flaveria > Flaveria linearis. The sequence goes on from CM044013.1 coordinate 35,436,937, forward strand.
ATATATATATATATATATATATATATATATATATGTGTGTGTGTGTGTGTAAGGTTCAAATGAGAACCCTGTGTTATTGCGAGGACTTGCGAGAACCCGTCAACATCAATAAAAATCATAATTTTTTTTATTGCAATAACATTATTGAACATATACATGATTATGATATTTTATGCATATGTATGAATTTGTAAGTATAAATAAGTTTACATTGGTGTAAGTTTTACTTACAACTTTAAATATATGTGTTTTTTTTATAAAACTTATCAATGTAAACATTTTTAAACTTGTAAATTTACACATATACATAAAAGATCATAATTTCTAAATGTGTAATAATATTATTTAAACAAAAAAAATAATGATATTCATTTATATTGATGGGTTTTCACAAGTTCTCGCAATAAAAGAGGGTTCTCGCTTGAACCTTTTCCTATATATATATATATATATATATATATATTATATATTTTATTAACTTTTTATATATATAGTTTACCTTATATAATTGTATATGAATTTAAGAAAAAACTTATATATAACCTTAAAACTTTTTGTATGTACATTTATTATATTATATATTTCAAAATTTTTATATGTATATATTATGTTAACTTTTATTATATATCTTTTGTTATAAAATTTACTTTATATATCTTTTATAATAAAATCTAATATATGCATATAACTATATAAGGTAACATATTTGATTTATATTATTAGAAATGCAATAGATAAATAAATTTAACAATGACTAATTTTTGAACTTAATAATATGAATACTTAGAAATACAAATATAACTTATATAGTTCATATTTTTATAATATAGTTTAAAATAATTTATATAAATGTATAACTATATAACTTAAAATATTTGATTTATATTTTAGAAATCAAATTAACAAAATAAATAACAAAATAAATAAATAAATAAATAAATAATTAATTTTAGAACTTTATAATATGAATACTAAAAATTACAAATGGGACTAATATAATCTATATAGAAACAAGTAACAGTTTTATTTTAAAGTATATATTGATTATATTTTAAAGGTCACTCCTCATTCATTATTTCCAAATCAGGCACATGACTACTTTTGTGAAAATTCCACAACAACGCTATGAAATAAGCACACAGAGATGTAGTGACATCCATACACATGTGTAATAGTAATGAATTGGAGGTACATGAGTGGGAAATAAGTCGCAGTTTAGTGGGAGATAAGCATTAAAGAATTACATTAAATCTATTGGCGATCAACATACATGTGTAAGGCGTGATCATCCAGTGTTGATTAGGAGCCGGACCTGGTTGTAGCCATGATAAAGTACGTTCTGTCACATCATATGAGCCAGAGATAACAATTCTATGTAAATTAAAATTGTTATGTAAATCGTTTAAAAGCTCATACCTCATGTCCAGCCAAATATTCTTCACCGAATCCTAAGGAAAAGGAAACTGCACAAAACTCACAATTACCATCACTCTTTACATTCTCTATATGTGTTGTATATGGATGGGAAATTTTTGGAACATGTGTTAGTGAAGGGTTGTGATATAGAGACGGTTAAGCTGTGGTATCTACGTATGAACTATGTCTCGTGGGGCTCAACCCCATAAAATCATAGCTGAAAAAATCATTTGTAGTCGTGTAGCTACGACCTAGGGTAGATTCAGTAGATGAAGGGTATGGTTTGTTTTATTTTTGAGATTTGAGTGTTGGCCTTCCACGAGTATTTTTTGCAGTGTAGGCCTGTCATGATTTCTATTGCTAGGATCCTCTATGCCTTTCATCCTTTCTAACCAATACCTTTTCACCGTGAGGTTTTTTTGTTTCTAGTAAGCTTCTTTGAACCCGTCAAGTTCATCATCACATTGAATATCTTCTTCAACTTGGTTCAACGGTACCGGTGAAAAGTCAAGCCTCCTCCGAAATACCTTTATCGAATGCAGTGAAATAGGTTCGCCTACATTTAAATGCTATGAGATTTCACAATCACATGGTAAACCCAACTACTACGAATATAGCAGCCACAACTTTGTGATTGGTTTTGAATCTCATTGACTTGTCTCAGTTCCCCAACTAATATATCCAGAGATTCATGAGAAACATCTTGTATCAATAAAAAATAAATTATTTTTGTGTTGATGTTTTATTTTAATCTGACTTTCCTCGTAGCTTGCCTTTATTTGTGTTACGGACTATGTTATTTGTAATTTCTAAGTTTATCTAAATTTAACTTGTCGGAACTCAAATGTTTTTTTAACAAAACATGTTGGCTCTCTACTCTTTTTTTAGTCATTCTCTAAAATTTAGTTATTGGTATATCCATGTAGACATGAATATCTCTATATAATTTTACAACCAGTTGACATTCAAGTAATTAAATATAACTAAAAAGTTAAATGAAATATATTAGTTTCAATATATAAAATAAAACAATAATTTTAATAGAACAGGAAAGTACTTTAATGTTTGCTCATCAACTTTGTCTGCAATCGCGTTCAATTTTCGTAGTAAGCCTCAATTGTTGAAGATCGAAGTAGAAATCTATAGTAATACATAAATTTATCCCACTCAGTCTGAGACTTAAAAATGGCCTATAATACTTTTTGATGTTCTCTCGTATGTGATATCTGCAAAGTAATCAGGTTGCTTCTGGGAAAATAACTTGGCATGCATATATTATATCCAACTCTCTATCTATGACTATGACACGCAGTAACATATATCCATCCAGTTTCTTTCTCAGAAAATTTAAAGACTACTTGAAGCTCTCTTTTTTCTCATTTCATATGAATTATGAATATGAGAGCAATACAAAATGTCTTGTTTGTTGAAGTTAAGCCAACAATTTGATGAAAAGGAAGGCAATACCTATTCATCTTGTATGTGCAATCTAAAATAATCACATACGGCAACGTACGCCTTATTTTTAATGAAGTAGGATTGACAAAAAATAAATCATTTAATTGATTTGACTCGTCGTCTATAGTAAAATCATAAGTGTATCCGCCCATATATGCAAGGATTAGAGAAGTGCTTGCATAGGGGTGCTTCTAACTTTATCCAACTTTTGTATCCTTGCCCATGTATCATACACGATTTAAATTGTGGATACATTTTTATCATTATTTTCTTTTAATGCTATAATAATATCTGTGGCTGCATATTCTTTCTTGTAAGGCCTTCCACTAATGTGTACTCCTCTTTAGACAATCTTTTTTGTATAAGCACGACCCTCCAAAAATTTAGAAGGTTCATGGTTATGTTCGTCACACAAAACATGTATTTTCCAACCTTTATCTTCTTGTAGTATTTTGCTATAAGTTGAAATGGACATCCTGTCTTCTTTATGCCAGAATGTGTGGTTAAATCTGATGTTGACTTGTATACACTACCGCGAATGCGCATACGGAATGCCTTGTTAACGAAGCCGTATACAATCTTCTTCATTCTTTGTGTGACAATAACGTATCCAAAGGTGTGTGCAATATGTTGCACCCAATCCATCAACTCCTCTCTTGTTTGGTACATCAAATTGTTATGAATGAGACATTATAAAGTTGAATTAGGAAAGAAATGTGAATAAATGTGAAGAAATTTGAGTAATTGTGAATTGTGAATCGTTAATTGTGAATTCATAGACATATTGATGGTCACTTTATATCAAATCAACCAACGAATTGTGAATTATAAAAATTATCATTCTTTCTTGTCTGTAATTATTGTGATAAATTTGTCATCATCTATTACGAATTATTATCCGCCATTATTATGAATGAATTGTGAACAAATATGAATATTATATTTATATCTTTTAATTTTTAATATATATTTTTTCATATACAAAGAAAAAGTAAATTACAATTTCATATAACTAAAAGAAAATTACATTATTATACAAATAAAAACAAAATTACATTTTTATAAATACGAAAAAATACATTCTTATTGATACCGGTCTTCAGGAGGTTCTTGATATGGAGGTACATTTGATTATTTCTTTAAACCTCCGCCTAACCTGTGGATAATCTGCAATCATGTCCATCCGTATAATATGTTCACGATCAACAAATCCGGACATAAGAACCGGCCCGTTTAACCTTGCCATGTTCTCAGGGGTGAGAACATTTAATGGCTTAGCGAGTAGAGTAACATATGTACCATCACAAATATGTCCATTGTTTTTATCCACGTGCAACTAGTAAAATAATCAGCAAGCATATATGTTAGGTTGCACGACCTCCTGTTAGTCAAACAAAATAAAAAAAACAAATCCTTCTTAGTCACCCAACTACCAGTCATCCTACAGCTATCATATGACCAATAACATCATGAAGATATCTATACAACGGACCGTTCATTCTTGTAGCTTTTGTTTTATCATTAGGCACATATTAACCATTACCAATTTCTTGCCAAAACATTGCATACTTATAATCTTTAGGAAATTGCGTAAGACCATTCAAAAAATCATATTGATGGGTCTTCTGAACTGTGTATAAACCCATCAAAACACCAAACTGAGCCATAAAAAATTACATGGCACCCTCCGAGCACGAAAGTGATAACATTTTCGTCACATGTAAAAAACAAAAGAATATAAGTACAATGACATTAATATATATAATCTAATTAGATTAGCATACTTATAGTTATGATTTTTCGAGTCAAAACTAAATGCGGAGAAAAACTCCGAAGAAAGCTCTTTATATTGCGTGCCACTAATGGCAAATACCTTCTCCATGGCTCGTTCATCATGTTACGAGCACGGGCAAATTTCCTGATATCCTGTAACAAGCTCCAAGATATCAAACGTGAAGGCTCGAATTCTATATCAAAATGCTTTTGAAGCCTTTTATATTCATGTGATCCTTGACGAAACTGAAGCCAAAGGTGATTCAAAACACGAACCGACGCCGTATCTTGACGTGAGTTTCATTAGAAATAATGACAATAAACAAAAGAAAATGTATTTATCTAAAATTTATACTAATAATAACAATCTAACCTTTGTTAATACTAAGAACTTCAAAATTTTGTTAACAAGAAGAAGAAGGAGATGAGTTGGTGAAATATGGTGAATGGATGGTTGATTGTTTGATATGAAGATGATTTTGTTGGTGGAATGTGATGAATGGGGTGGTAAAATCTGGTATAATAAAGGAATGGTGGGTGGGTGGTAAGTAAATGTGGAGGTGAATGGTTATGTTATTTATGGAATTTTGAAAAAAAGAAAAGACCATTTATGAAGGCACAAACGATTGTTTACCTAGAATAATCTGAAAAGGAAATTGAAACAAACATCAAGATTCCAAATTCTTAAAAAGGTAAACTATTGTTTATGATACTGTAAATGACCATTTGTCCCCTGTTAAGCGACCGTTTGATTGTTAGAAACTAGCACCTGTGTGACGCCCTAAACCCGGCAGGGCACCGGAGGCACGTCACGCAGTTGGATTAATATTTTAAACACAAATCAGAGCTTTCTATTTACAGCGGAAGACTTTAAACACTAATATATATTAACCCAACTTTTTAGAACATTTTACATATAATTGTATTTAATTATACATCGCCCTATTTACATTATTAACAAGCCCTAAATCCTATGCCAGCACTGCTCCGGGATAGCATCCTCGTTCAGCTCATACTTGCTTTCCTCTATTATCAGAGGATCCCTCCTTACCTAGCACACACAACACACTCAAAAGTCAGATAAACTGGTGAGTTCTAATTTTCATTAAAACATTAACAACATTTTCACACACACCACAGCTATCTTTTTATTGGCAATATTATAAATTCAACTTTTATCATTATTCTGTCCCCCTGGACCTGTCCCATCGAACGTCGGTTGCCCACATCTAGCAACTACCAGTTCCCCATACCCAGTAACGTCGGTTGCCCACATCCAGCAACTACCAGTTACTACACTCAGAAACATCGGTTGCCCACATCCAGCAACTACCAGTTTCTCATACTCGGTAACGTCGGTTGCCTACATCTAGCAACTACCGGTTACCATACCCAGAGACGTCGGTTGCCCACATCTAGCAACTACCAGTCTCCCATACCCAGTAACGTCGGTTGCCCACATCTAGCAACTACCGGTTACTATCTCTTATCCAGTAGGATGCCAATTAATCATCTAGGGTCGTCACCACAAGATGTTCACAAAGCTGAGTGATCGTCATCACTCCTATCAAACTGTACAGTTTCACACCCAGGCATCTTACCCTAACTGGCCTGTTGAGATTTACATCACATTACCATTTCAAAAATATTTCTTTTACTTATTGCCAATATTATCACATTCACTTACACCCCACACATTCTTTCTTTTAGCACCAGTTTTTAGCATATTTTCATTAATCATTACACCCCATCTGACCCATTGGAATCATTACCATCATGTAATGATTAACAATGCTCAGACGACTATCTTTTACACTCTACCTGACCCATTGCAATCATTACTATCATGTAATGATTAACAATGTTCAGGTAATCAGTTATTATCCCCACTTCCCCTCTAACAGCTTTACAACTGTTAGAAACACATCACATTACTATCACAAACCTGGTACTAAAACATTTAATTCATTTATCATTATGTGTGTGCTAGCCTGAATGTTAAAACCAAACATTTAAAAAGGGCTTAGAACTCACCTTATCAATTTCCTCACCACAGTCTACACAATCCACGTACCGAAGATAACTAGTCCTTCCTCTAATCAAGGTATATCTAAAGCAATAAACCCTGATTCAATAAACTTATTCTCAAACAGGCCCTCATGCGATTGAACAATTATGAGAATGAGCAATCATACGACTGGACCTATGCGAATGAACCATGCGACTGAACCTTCAGTCGTACGACTAACCGTTCATTCGCACGATTGAGTTCTCATTCGTACCCAGTGTTCACTCGTCTTCATTCAGCCTTCTAACCAGGCGACTGAGTTCCAACCGCACGACTGAACCTCCATTCGCACTCAGTCGTATGACTAGACTTTCATTCGTACGACTGAGGCCTGCGATTGAGCCCATTCGTCTGAAACGAATCAGCAGCTGTGTTCTTGACGTTTTTGATCCAAACTTACTCAAAATTTGAGTTTTAACCATCCAAATCATACCATATTCAAAACAGATCCTATACACATCGTTTACAATGGTTTCAGACCATTATTTCATTAAAACTTCACAAAAACTTGGATTTGAATTCCTGGATTTTAAATTCAGAAATGAACCAGACCAATTTACTGATTTAAACAGGTTATTGGATCAAATTCAATCATAGACACAGCTTATAACATCTCCGGATTAATCCGTGATGTTCAAAACTTACCAAAACGGGGTTTCGCCTAATCAATTTCGTGAGAGCAGGGTTTTAGGTGTGAAGGGGACAAGAAAAAAGAATAGGTGTAGATAGAAATCTGCCCTTGAACCCCCTGCACCGCCCCATTTATCCATACACTTAATCTTAACCGCCTCACCTTCAGTCGCACGACTGAACCATTCGTACGACCGAACTGTGCGACTGAAGCTCATACGCCTACGATTCGTACGACTGAGTCTCAAGCGCACATAAGGGGTGCGACTGAAGTTCATTCGCATACGACTTATGCGTCTGAACACTTAAACACTCAATCAACTCAACTTAATTTAATTAATCATAACTATAATATAATTTACAAGTCCGGATTTAGAAACCGGATGTTACAACTCTCCCCCCTTAAATAGGTTTCGTCCTCGAAACCAATTATTCGAACAACTGGGGATAATCTCTCTTCATCTCATCTTCTGATTCCCAAGTGAAATCAGATCCCTTTCTATTCGACCACTGCACTTTAACTAATTCAATAGTTTTATTCCTTAGCCTTTTCACCTTTCTGTCTACTATAGCAGTAGGTTTCTCAACATAGTTTAACTTATCATCCACTTCTATATCATCCAAAGGTACATAAGCATTCTCATTGGCCAAACATTTGCGCAACTGTGCCACGTGAAAGGTTGGGTGGATTCCTTGCAACTGATCGGGTAATTCTAGTTTATAAGCCACTTCTCCAATCCGTTCTATAATCTTAAACGGTCCTATAAAACGAGGACTTAACTTTCCCCTCTTTCTGAATCTGATAATTCCCTTCCAAGGAGATACCTTCAACATTACTCTATCTCCTACTTCAAACTCTATATGCCTTCGCTTTTTATCTTTATAAGACTTCTGTCGATCTTGAGCCGCTTTAAACCGAGCTTTGATCTGATCCAATTTCTCATTCGTAGCCTGTACAATTTCCAAACTGCCCAACTCTTTCTGCCCAACTTCTCCCCAGCATATCGGACTCCTGCACTTTCTGCCATATAACATCTCAAAAGGGCTCTCTCAATCGTAGAATGATAACTGTTATTGTAGGAGAATTCAACTAATGGCAGACGACTATCCCAGCTACTGCCGAAATCTATAACACAAGCTCGTAACATGTCTTCAACTGTTTGGATAGTCCTTTCAGTCAGCCCATCAATTTCTGGGTGGAAAGACGTGCTGTGTAACAGACGAGTACCCATATCTTCATGAAACTTTCTCCAAAACCTCGAAGTAAAACGCGTATCTCTATCTGACACAATAGACAATGGTACCCCGTGTCGAGTAATAATCTCTCGAATAAACAGTTCTGCTAATTTCTCAGAGTTATACGTTTCCTTGATTGGTAAGAAATGTCCGCTATGTGTCAGTCTATCTACTATGACCCAAATGGTATCATAACCTTTAGCTGTACGCGGAAGCTTAGTTATGAAATCCATTATCAATTCTTCCCACTTCCATTTCGGGATCTCTAAGGGTTGAAGCTTACCATATGGCTTTTGATGCTCAGCTTTGACCTGAAGACACGTCAAACACCTATTCACATACTGCATCACATTAAACTTCATACCGGGCCCACCAATATTCTTGTTTTAAATCTTTGTACATCTTAGTAGCACCAGGATGTATAGAATATCTGGACTTATGAGCTTCATCTAACACCAATTCCCTCATCTTAATCGGAACCCACATACGATCACATTTCGTCTTAACCCCCAAAACTATTTTCTTCCAGATCCTTGGTTTGACCCTTCATTCGTTCCTGCTTCACATTCTCTTCTTTCAATGCTTCTAATTGAGCTTCTCGTAACTGGTGCATAAAATCTGGGATTATTACTAGCTTATATTACTTAACTCGGATCGAAGGGTGTTCATTCTTTCGGCTTAATGCGTCAGCAACCACATTTGCTTTACCAGGATGGTAAAGTATTTCACAATCATAATCTTTCACCAACTCTAACCATCTTCGCTGGCGCATGTTTAATTCCTTCTGATCAAAGAAATATTTCAAACTCTTATGATCTGTGTAAATCGTACATTTCGTCCCATATAAGTAATGCCTCCATATCTTCAAGGCAAACACCACCGCTGCCAATTCTAAATCATGCATCGGATAATTCTTTTCATGTTCTTTTAATTGTCTGGAAGCATAAGCAATCACCCGTCCCCTCTGCATCAATACACAGCCTAAACCTTGATACGAAGCATCTGAATAAATCACCAAATCTTCATTTCCATCTGGCAACGACAATACTGGTGACTGGGTTAATTTCTGCTTCAGTTCTTGAAATGCATTTTCTTGTTCTGGTCCCCATGCGTATTCTTCATTCTTCCTTGTCAGTTTCGTTAACGGGGATGCGATTTTAGCAAAATCCCGAATAAACCTTCTATAATAACCAGCCAGACCCAAGAAACTGCGGACCTCAGATGGTGTCTTTGGAGGACTCCACCTCACTACTGTTTCAATCTTGGCAGGGTCTAATAAAATACCTTCCGCATTAATTACATGTCCTAAAAACTGTACTTCCCGCAACCAAAACTCACACTTAGAAAACTTTGCATAAAGCCTTTCTTTTCTCAGTCTTTCCAACACTTCACGAAGATGGCAAGCATGATCTCCTTCATTCTTCGAATAGTTCAGTATATCATCAATAAACACAATTACTGATCGATCTAACATTAGCTTGCACACCCTATTCATCAAATCCATAAAAGCAGCAGGTGCATTTGTCAACCCAAAAGACATAACCAAAAATTCATAGTGACCGTAACGGGTACGAAACGACGTTTTAGGTATATCTTCTTCCTTAACTTTCAACTGATGGTAACCCGATCGGAGATCTATCTTAGAAAACCAACTAGCTCCCTGTAGCTGATCAAACAAATCATCTATTCGCGGGAGTGGATATTTATTCTTTATTGTCAACTTGTTTAATTCTCTGTAATCAATACACATTCGCATACTCCCATCTTTCTTCTTTACAAACAATACTGGAGCACCCCACGGGGAAGAACTGGGTCTAATGAAACCTCTTTCCAGCAAGTCTTCAGTCTGTTTCATTAACTCCTTCAATTCCGATGGAGCTAATCTATAAGGTGGCTTAGCAACTGGCTTAGCACCCGGAACCAAATCAATTCTAAACTCAACTTCACGATTTGGAGGAATACCCGGTAATTCCTCTGGAAACACATCTGCAAAATCTCTAACCAAAGGAATGTCTTCTATCTTTCTTACAGGCTTTTGGGAATCAATTACATATATCAAATAAGATGCACACCCACGGCTCATTAACTTATCGGCTTTTATCATCGATATTATTTTCACAGTTGACTCCTCTCTATCACCATATACATTAATCGTTTTCCCATTCGGTGTTCTTAATTGAATTAACTTCTTATTACATATAATATGGGCTTCATGGTTTACCAACCAATCCATACCCAATACTACATCTAACCCTCCTAACACCATTGGATATAGTTTAACAGGCAACTTATATCCTTCTAATTCAATATAACAACCATCAATCATATTACTAATCATCACAGATCTATCATTAGCGGTTTCAACTACAAAAGCTACCTCTAATGGTCGAACTTCACATGCAAGCATAGGGCAAAAATCAATAGATACAAAACTTCCACTTGCACCAGAATGAAATAACACATTAGCTGGAATTCCATTCACTAGAAACGTACCTGACACTACATCTGGCAACGCTTTAGCCTCACTGGCTGTCATAGAATATGCTCGCCCTTTGGCCACACTCGATCCTTCTCCTGACCCTTTCATCGATCTAACCGGTTCAGGCTTTCTAACTACCAATTTTGGACATTCGCTTCGAATATGCCCCGTTTCTCCACACTCATAACATTTACGAGGACCTTCACTACATTCATTAGCATAATGTCCCATTTTTCCATATCTAAAACAAGTCCTGCTACCAATCATACATTCTCCCTGGTGTAGCCTACCATATTTCCCGCAACGTGGCAACTCATTTCTGGCATTCCTCAGAAATTGACCCCTTCCGAACCTACTTTTCTTTTGGAAGCTTGGGTTCTCAAATCTTCTTTGCACGACAGGTTCTTCACGCCTCCTTTTATTCCTTCCGGAACAACATTACTACCATAAACTTCTTGATACATATCTGCAGCTAAGTTTACCGTCAATTGGTAACTACTCGGAGCAGATGATCTAACCAACTTTCTAACTTCCTGAGGCAACCCCTGTGTATACCTCAAAATTTTCTTCCCTTCATGAACCACCAAATGAGGCACCAACCGCGCCATCTCCTCAAACTTAGACGTGTATTCCCTATGAGACATATTACCTGCCTGAAACTGCAGGAAACTCATTTCTATTCGATCCATCTCGCCTTTCGGACAAAACTTTTCCGACACTAACTTTCTAAATTCAGGCCACAACATTTTGTCAGTAGCCTCCTCGCCTAACGTCTGGATAATCGTATCCCACCAATACAGAGCCTCACCTACAAACGAGTGGGCTGCAAACTTTACCTTCTGATCCTCCCTACACTCACTCAACTTGATCACGGCTTCCATTTCACGAAGCCATTTATAAGTGGCTACCACATCCATAGCCCCAGAAAATCGTGGAGGATTACACTCTTTAAACTGGCTATACGTAACTCCCTTTCTCTCACTAGACCCTTCAGCTTTATCAACATTCCTACTTTCATCAAGTCTAGCTACATTCAAGGCTTTACGAACCTCCTCAGCAATTGCATCATGGAATTGCTGTCTCGTCATACTAAGTACCTCGGTGCTTTCATCAACACTTCTTTCCGAGGTTCCACCTTGCATTCTTTCACTTTCCCTATCAGCCATAACCTATTAAAACGAGATCAGGATTATTTGGTACTCACATGTAAGTATATAACCAGAATACTATAAGTAAAGTAAATTATTAATAATGTTGGCCAAGTACTATTAATTGTTTACTTTACTTTTACTATTCTCGTTATTCCTTCTCATGATAGTCCCATCACCTTCTCTTGTTTTAATAAACTATTCTATCTAGCTATCCCTGCTGGCATATCTATTTTCTAGTTAAAGTCTAGTTATTATGACACTAGATCCCTTTAACTACTGCTCTGATACCAACCTGTGACACCCTAAACCCGGCAGGGCACCGGAGGCACGTCACGCAGTTGGATTAATATTTTAAACACAAATCAGAGCTTTCTATTTACAGCGGAAGACTTTAAACACTAATATATATTAACCCAACTTTTTAGAACATTTTACATATAATTGTATTTAATTATACATCGCCCTATTTACATTATTAACAAGCCCTAAATCCTATGCCAGCAACTGCTCCGGGATAGCATCCTCGTTCAGCTCATACTTGCTTTCCTCTATTATCAGAGGATCCCTCCTTACCTAGCACACACAACACACTCAAAAATCAGATAAACTGGTGAGTTCTAATTTCATTAAAACATTAACAACATTTTCACACACACCACAACTATCTTTTTATTGGCAATATTATAAATTCAACTTTTATCATTATTCTGTCCCACTGGACCTGTCCCATCGAACGTCAGTTGCCCACATCTAGCAACTACCAATTCCCCATACCCAGTAACATCGGTTGCCCACATCCAACAACTACCAGTTACTACACTCAGAAACATCGGTTGCCCACATCCAGCAACTACCAGTTTCTCATACTCGGTAACGTCGGTTGCCCACATCTAGCAACTACCGGTTACCATACCCAGAGACGTCGGTTGCCCACATCTAGCAACTACCAGTCTCCCATACTCAGTAAGGTCGGTTGCCCACATCTAGCAACTACCGGTTACTATCTCTCATCCAGTAAGATGCCAATTAATCATCTAGGGTCGTCACCACAAGATGTTCACAAAGCTGAGTGATCGTCATCACTCCTATCAAACTGTACAGTTTCACACCCAGGCATCTTACCCTAACTGGCCTGTTGAGATTTACATCACATTACTATTTCAAAAACATTTCTTTTACTTATTGCCAATATTATCACATTCACTTACACCCCACACATTCTTTCTTTTAGCACCAGTTTTTAGCATATTTTCATTAATCATTACACCCCATCTGACCCACTAGAATCATTACCATCACGTAATGATTAACAATGCTCAGACGACTATCTTTTACACTCTACCTGACCCATTTCAATCATTACTATCATGTAATGATTAACAATGTTCAGGTAATCAGTTATTATCCCCACTTCCCCTCTAACAGCTTTACAACTGTTAGAAACACATCACATTACTATCACAAACCTGGTACTAAAACATTTAATTCATTTATCATTATGTGTGTGCTAGCCTGAATGTTAAAACCAAACATTTAAAAAGGGTTTAGAACTCACCTTATCAATTTCCTCACCACAGTCTACACAATCCACATACCGAAGATAACTAGTCCTTCCTCTAATCAAGGTATATCTAAAGCAATAAACCCTGATTCAATAAACTTATTCTCAAACAGGCCCTCATGCGATTGAACACTTATGCGAATGAGCAATCATACGACTGGACCTATGCGAATGAACCATGCGACTGAACCTTCAGTCGTACGACTAACCGTTCATTCGCACGATTGAGTTCTCATTCGTACCCAGTGTTCACTCGTCTTCATTCGGCCTTCTAACCAGGCGACTGAGTTCCAACCGCACGACTGAACCTCCATTCGCACTCAGTCGTACGACTAGACTTTCATTCGTACGACTGAGGCCTGTGATTGAGCCCATTCATCTGAAACGAATCAGCAGCTGTGTTCTTGACGTTTTTGATCCAAACTTACTCAAAATTTGAGTTTTAACCATCCAAATAATACCATATTCAAAACAGATCCTATACACATCGTTTACAATGGTTTCGGACCATTATTTCATTAAAACTTCACAAAAACTTGGATTTGAATTCCTGGATTTTAAATTCAGAAATGAACCAGACCAATTTACTGATTTAAACAGGTTATTGGATCAAATTCAATCATACACACAGCTTATAACATCTCCGGATTAATCCGTGATGTTCAAAACTTACCAAAACGGGGTTTCGCCTAATCAATTTCGTGAGAGCAGGGTTTTGGGTGTGAAGGGGACAAGAAAACAGAATAGGTGCAGATTGAAATCTGCCCTTGAACCCCCTGCACCGCCCCATTTATCCATACACTTAATCTTAACCGCCTCACCTTCAGTCGCACGACTGAACCATTCGTACGACCGAACTGTGCGACTGAAGCTCATACGCCTACGATTCGTACGACTAAGTCTCAAGCGCACATAAGGGGTGCGACTGAAGTTCATTCGCATATGACTTATGCGTCTGAACACTTAAACACTCAATCAACTCAACTTAATTTAATTAATCATAACTATAATATAATTTACAAGTCCGGATTTAGAAACCGGATGTTACAACCTGTCACTTCAATGGTGTATGAAACACAACACACGTCAAAATATAGTTCAAAAGGCAAGGACAAATCGATTGTTTTACCAGAATCATTGATGATATAGTTGAATTGCATTGTCATTAAAACTATTTTTTTCCATGTTATTAGATTTGCTTACTTTTGTTCATGGAAACTATTATCGATCCCATTTGCACATCTCATCCTCTTCATGTCACAAGAAGACATCCTATGACTACCAAACACTAACAAGGTTGACTAATTATCTAATATGTCATCGAGTGTTTTGTTTGGAGAAGTGGTTATTTAATTCTTAACAATATAAATTCTTTATCTATTTCTCATACTAAATTTCATTAAAAATATATTCCTGAAACTCAGTTATTATCATGCCTCGATCATATTTATTATAATTATTTAATTATTTTGAGGTGTTAATGTTTCATTTGAAAATGAAAATTTTATGTGCGATGATTCTACCAGAAGTTCAACCATTATTCTACGTTATATAGTGTTATACGAAATATTTGTTGATTTAATTTTTGTTCAACTTCAAGTTTGAAAGAGTAATATAATTTGAAATTCAAATTATATTATTCATACGATAGTTTCTCTAATTTTATAAAATTTTCAACGACTCAAGTCTTGCATCTTGCATTATTTTGGAAGAAAAAATATAAAATTTCCAAGAAAATCTTTATGTTATCGTTGAGAAAAAAATGTCTGTCCAACAATTCAATTATCAAGTCGGTCCATCAAGCATACTAAATCCAAATATGTTTGTTAATATCAAGCCGGTCCATTTTGTAGTTACAACCCCATATAGGTTGATAGGCGTGATGATGATAACAAAGGTTTTGATACATCAAATGTTGGTATTTCACATAGCAATGAAGATATTGAAGCAACTCCGTCACATGAAGATTCTAGTGATGACTATAATTATGACCCCTCGGCTTAATGGACGGGTTATCATGTGATTAAACAGGTCGGGAATGCAAATGAAAAAAATTATAAATGGAAATGTCCAAAGAAATTAGGGATTTGACACCATAGCAGACCGCTAAGGTCTCTATGGGTCACCCATAACGGTCCACTAAGCAATTGGAACGAAATCAGAGGACTAAGTTTCATAGCGGACTGCCAAGTGTTGGCTTAATGGTTCTTGAGGAATATTCTTTTTCAAGATGCGATTATTCCATTTTGAATATTCAAATGTGCCATTTTAGGTCCGCAGCGAACCACCAACGGTTGGCGTAGCGGTCCGCTAAGGATCCCAGTAGGGCAATAATAAAATAAAAACCTCCAAAGCCAGATTTTTCTCATTTTACACACATCCACTCTTGGTCTACTCTCTCTAACCGAACCACACTCTCTCTTTATGAATTAGGCATTTTAGAAGGCTTATTGTGACTCACAGAACGTGTGGTTTTGTTCGTTAAAGTATATTTGGCTCATAAACGAGTTTGGAAGCTCGGTTTTGTCTTGGTAAGTCTCAAACCATTGTGAATACGAGTTATTACCATTATGAGAATATGTGTGACATATGAAAACTCCATTATAGTGTTGTATCACTCGGAGGTGAGCTGTAGACGTCAAACATCGTCATAAAGCTTAGATCTGTTTGGGTAAGGTTCTAACACCTACATATTATGCATCATTTGGATAAACAGGGTTTTTTGGAAGAAACCAAACCTGTAGATAGTGATTAGAATGCATATAGTTGTTATGGTCTAGGAACGATCATGTGTCCTAATAAACAGAAATATCAAGATATAAGATCTAGTATGAATATGAATGGATAATAATATATCATTTAATAATTGTGAGGTCGTCATATGGATTTTCATGATAGGGATTTTGTGTTGTGGTGAAGTCTGGTAATTGTGTTGGGACAATGTGTAAATCCTAACTCTGTGACGTAGCTCCGTCAAGAGTTGCGATGGAATATATCGACTTGAGTCGAAGAGCTCTAGCTCGAGGTCACAACCATGACAAAGGTCGGTCGGGTTATTATATTGGGTGGGATGACCCGAGGGGTTTCAAGGACATTAAGACTATATGTTTGCATGATCAAGGTTGTAAGACGCGCATGACACTCATCAAATAGTGTACGGACATGATCAGAAGCTTATCGCTATGAGTATAATCGTCCCCTTTTTGTAATTTTTTTGTGGCTGTATCCGAGCTACCAAGATGTTTTATATATGTGTGGTGGTAATTTAAATAGTCCCCGTGGACTGGCATACCTATTGGTCACTGCAAACACAACAAATCATTAAGGTGAGTGGACGTGCTCTGGACTGAGACACTGATCATGTTGGGGCATATGTGCGCTTAGTTGTATCCACCTAGGTAGAAGGGGTCTTATTTGCCTGTTTTAGTGTGAGGATGGGATCAGAAATGAGTCACCGAACATCGGGGTTCCAATCCTTGGGGATTTTTAGGGAGCACATGATTACTAGTGGTGTTTGTCACAAAAGACTGCAGGATCGCTAACTCTCTACAACTAGAGAGTGCAGGATCCTTTAAGCTATCCGCTACTCGTATATTGTGACACGTTAGGATTTGGTCAGTAGGGGCACCTATAGCCTACCCACTGACTTGTTATGAAACCTAGAATGGCATATATGTTGACGAACACTTCCCTAAGTATGAGGGCGTTAGTGAGATTTGATTTGATAAACAATTTTCTTACACACATAGTTATATTATCTAATTGTTTTAGAGTCTTGGTTATGACTCACCAACAACCAGAAGTAGACTTTGCCTTGAATGAACGAGTTTTCCTTTGCTGAGATAGAGTCAGTAAACTAAGCTAAGCATTTTGAAATTTAAAAAAAAAGGATCCTAAGTTCTCAAGATGGGCGTATAACCTTTACATGTTGTTAATGTGTTTTAGCTTGTGATGCAGGAGCTGGAGGTGCTTGGAGATACTCGCTAGGTCAAAGAGACTTAGCGTCTATGGATAAATAAGATCTTCACTTAGAAGATAAGGGCTGGATTATGTATTAATTTACTTCATATTTTGAACATGCTAGATGCGCGAATTATGTAAACACTGATAAGTTGTAGTTCAACCAACTTTTTGTGGTCTTGTATGCTAATTCTTCCGCTGTATTAAGTTGATGTGACATAACTAATCACGCCCTTGGATTGGGGTATGACAATAATAACAGTTATAAATTTCAAGACAATCATAATTATAGGGTTAATATAGGATCTTATGAAGACGTGAACTATTCAAAAGATCCTCAGGAATTAAGAGATCATGAACCTGTTGATTTTTGATGACGAAGACCACATGGATATATGGAATGAAGAGTCAAAAGAAATCCACCTTTATGATCAATAGAATGGAGTTATGTGTGTTACTCTTGAGTCAGTAGGACACTTGTAGGGATTGGTTGAAACATTCCAAAGCTCTCGTATCACTTTTCAAGCTTTGATGTCCATTTGTACAAATTATTGGAAGACGGTGGATGATATTATTATAAGGCCTCCGGTTTAAAATTAATTGTTTCACAATGCTAAGTTATACAAAATAATATTAGTATACAGTTAATACCAATGTAGTTGTGAACGATAGGTGCTCAAACAATATGGAGTGGTTGGTGTTTACATAACTTAGTTCATCCTGCCATCTTTAAAAATTTTTAAAATAAACCCGGATACGTAGAAATATATATAAGAATATCGAAAATAGCCAACTTATAAATTTTCTTTTCACATATCATGCACCGTATGGTAATCTGAAATCAACTGGGCAAATACTTCGTGGACACATAGTAGGCAATCTTTCCCATACCCATTATTGCAACAAGAATAGGGGCCACCAATATCTCTAAATATAATACTTGTTGTATTACGCAGTTATCTAATAAACATGCCAAAAGTTCACATCCCCAACTAAGCCTACCACACTCATTTAAATGTTCAATATGCCTTTAATAATTTATATGCACCAAGTTGCTAGAAGTATTAAGAAATAAAGTTGCACCAATAATATAAAACATTATCAATCTAGCTCGCTGGATGTACCGAAAGTTGGTGGAATTATTAGGAAATGGCTTATTTGTTTCCTCTAAAATAAATGGTAGGTTTAATTTATAACCACTTACAACACATGTAGCAAGTGTAGAACCCGTCAAATACTCAAATCTCATTGAGATTTCGGCTGCAGTCATAATATAATCACTCCTAGAAATAACACCACATCGGAAAACCTCATAAAACTTGTACATCTTAAATGGTTACTATATTTTCTCCAACTGGCAAGTGAAATGTGTGTGTTTGGCGTCGATCTCTCCACCAAAGCGGAGATAAGTCCACGATCAAGTTTGTGATACCTGGACTCGATCACACCAGCAAAACCAGCCAATCTTATATACCTTATAACATTATCTAAGATAGGCTCCTCATCAATGCGGTTCCAAAAACATTTTCACCTTGTCTTACGCATAATATTTTCTTCAATGTTTTTTGATCTCCAAAATAGTAGCCAGCTATATGTTGACCACTTAAAAATAACAACTCGTTATTAAGTGGACATGATTTAATTCTACAACTTATTTTTGTTTGTAAAATATGAATGAAATTTTTATTTCTAAAATAAGAATGAGAGTGTATGTTAGTTGAATGAGTTATGAGTTTATATAAGAAAATAAGTTATTGCATGTAATTAAATTTGGTGGTTGGACATTTGTTTTGGGGTTAAATTATTCGGGTTTTTTTCATAATGATTATTGAATTAGGTTGAATATTGAATGTTACTATTGAACATTAAATGGGGTTCTTGAACATTAAATGGGGTTCTTGAACAATTGAGTTCACGAGATAAGTTAAGTGGGTATGGAGAACTCGCCCTTGCTATGGGTATGTTCTCAAACTTGATTTGAAGCTACACTGCTACATGAAACAGAAAACAACTTTTTAAAAACTTAGCCCGACCATGGGAGAGTTCTAGGAAAAAGACAAAACCACAAGTGTAAATTCAAGAAAAAACTCGCCCTTGCAAAGGGCGGGTACCGTATTTGTCAAAATCAAGAAAAAACAACCCCTTTTGTCAACATTCACACCAAAGGTACTATTTTTTAAAAAATTCCAAAAGAGTAGGTATTAACATATGATTGTATAATGCCAGACTTCAAAAGCATGGTCATATTGAATATAAGCGTTGGGAGAAATATGGTCGAGAGACAACATCTCCTTGTTAGCCTCTTCTTATTCTTTCAAAACAAGTGTAAATTCCACCAAGTAAACACCACTAGGAAAGTTCAAAAATATCCGAATCTAAGAATCTGATCCGATAATCTGAATCCAAAATAATCAAAGTTTGGATTGGGATAGAATTTTTTTATATTCGGATATCTGATTATCCAAAGACTAAAAAATATCATTATTTGGTTAGGACTTTTTAGTATATATTGGGACTTTTGTAATGTAAGTTGGTTTTTTATATTATTTTTATACTAGCATATATCTAGTTATTGTAAGAAAATAAAAAAATAAAAATAAATTTCGGATATCCGAATCACTATTCGTATTCATATCCGATTTGAAATTTCAGATACGGGTACGAATAGTCATTTCTACCATCCGAAAATTGCGGATATCTGATATTCGGATATCCGAATTTTTGAATATTTGATTTTGAACACCCCATAAACACCACCGTCTCACATGACAAATATGACATATGTAGACTATGAAGTTGACATTTTTTGCTAAGCCATGTAAAAATATAATTAACCTAGATAGCTAGAGTAGGTATAGTACAAAATTCATGAGGAGCATATGGTTAGTAAAAGGGTCTTGTTATATTGCTACATATCACTTATTTTTATTTAAATGTGAAAATAAACTAAGGCTTAAATAATTTACTAAGACACAAAGAACACAATACGATAATATAAGAAACAAGCAATGGCTTATGGTTTCAATGTTTAAACAATCAACTATAAACTCGACTTTTAATGTAAATGTTGACAAACTACAAAGACATTGTTCTCGGTAACAAATATATGAATTACAATAAACTACACTTAACGGAACATCCTTTACTATATTAACTACAGTGGAATGGCATCATAGGGTAGTTCCTACCGATCACAGCAAGAGGACATCTTCTAATTACACTAACTAAAACGAGACTACACCATCTAGTAAGCAAGAGTGAGATATTTTTACCCAACATCATGATCACTAACAAATGCATAACTAAAAAACATATATTAACGTGAGTATTCAATTTTTCGACAAGCACATAAAAAATATACATCTGAATGATAAAACATATCATACATTGTGATTACAAGAAACAAGCTACTTAATTACACAAATGAAAGAAACAAATTTTGTCACTGACTGAACTATCATACCAAAGGTGTGTGACTGATGTTAGAATTACATAAAAAACCATCATCTTAGTCATACACACAATGAGCATAAATACCAAATAATCTTAAACGTGTCTTCATCAGACCAAAAACATTATCTTAAATGTCTAAACACACTTATCAATCAAAATGTTCATTCCTAGCCAAGATTTACAACATAAAGTTAATAACACAATCACACATGACCATTTTCTTTGCTACTTGAGGCATTAATAGGCTCAAGAAAGCTAGCTTACACCGATGAGTTCTAAGCAAAATGTTACAGTCATTTATTTCAAAACTCATGCAATATATGTTTCTAACTTTTAACATGTTTATTTACTTGCAACAACCCATATTATTTTTGCACGCCTTGATATATCTACAACCACACTAGCCATATATATCTACAGGCGCATTGACCAGGTCCTAGATGTTTCCAATTCAAAAGACAACACATACTTTTCAAATATTACCAAAAGCTTGTATTCCATCCAAAAACATTAAAACGAGACAAAGAGTTATAAACTAGCCTTAGCACATTGTAAAGATTATTGCTTCATGTTTACAACTTCCTTGAATACATGAAAATGATCTTTAAAGATATGGGTGATTGTATATATGCTTAACAATGAAACGTAGATGGATCATGATAATGTAATAAGTGGGGAATAGATCGGGAAATATGAATAATTCATATTCAACCTTATGGCTCGGCAAGTTGGTAATATGCATAAGCTCCTTGAATAAATTCACATGATTACCCTTAACAATATGAAATATAAAAGGGTTATGAATACTCATATGGTAATTTGCAAGTGAAGAAATAACAATACACCTGAACTAGGCATTAAAAGATATCCTTATGCATTAAACTAAGTAATGGTATCCTAAGTTAGAATAAGAAACTTTAAGGTTCTAGGGTCGATTTTAGGCACTAGGGATGAAGTCAAAGAGCTTATGACTCTGGGCGGACGAATTCCCTATAACTTATGTATGAGGTACTTAGTTATAATTTAGGTCATTCTATTTCTAATAACCTAATTCCTTATAACCACGGGTTTAATTTCAATCTGTCACATCATAACCGATGGCTGAATCTTTGGGGTGGACGAATATGAATCGATTGCTGATAGCACATCGTAAGAAATGCGCTGAAATAATATTAAATGATATTTTCATTGAATAATACAAATCAAACAACACATTATAATCAAACAATAATTCAAATAAAGATAATGGAATTTATCTTTAATTTTAACTAAGTCCAAGCTCTAGATGTGCATATAGAAGTCCACTAATGTGCATTACTAAAATCATGTGAAAAAGCAACAAGTCAGCTAACGACTACCCGGTGAGTAAACACAGTGTTGCATACATATATAGATTGATTAAATTTATTAAAATCAATTCAATTCTTATGACAATGTCAAGACTTATAAATGCAACAATGTAACCTAAAATACAAACCAAATGCAATCAAACCAAATATAGAATTTACTTGGTCTGCAGATGAAGCCTTATGATTGATTTATTGAATCTAGTTTCAATCACCACTCGAACATGTAAGGCCCTGATCCAGACAACCTCACAGTTGGCCATCACAGCAAGAACATAGATTTAACATTCATTTAGATAACCATTGCAGCAGAAAAGTATATTAAGTTTCAATCCATTACGACATAATTAAAATAAATATTAACATTGTCTTTAAAACATCAAATCGTCTTTAAAAGTCTTCTTAATAATCTTTTTAATCAGGGATGCTAGTCTTTAGATGCCAAGTAGCTTCTAGAATCCATGCCCACATTCACTCAAGTCCAACAGCTCACCTATCAACTAATATACATACAAAAGTTAGCTCGCTGAGTGAATTCTAGGTTTACTTCATTAAATAACTATTTAGTAAGATATATTAGCTTTATCATTTGAAAGTAATCATCGCCTGACAGAACATCAGTATACACAGATTATTGCTTTATTAATGCTTAGTCATTAAGACTTTTGCTTAATTATTAACGATTACTCTTCTTTACCCGTCAATTCCCAGTTACTATCGGTGCCTATGATAAACACATGACTTTACCGACATGCCAATCTAGGCCTTACTGTCGTACCCAAACAAGCCATTATTTTCATGCCAATCCAGGCCTTACTGACCTACCTGTTCGAGCCTTTACTTTTCTAACATGTCAATCCAAGCCTTACTGTCACGAGGGCACAACAAATGCAACCCTCCTCTTCGTTTGTTGCAAGGCTTTACTTTACAAAGGTACACATTATGGGACCCAATAACATTTCTCTAAGTTCCACTTACATCTTTAGTTATACATATACTTATACATGATAGGAAATAACTCTTAGTCTATACATTCAAATTTCATCAACAATGAGAAATAAACCATATAACCGACCCTCCACGGGACAACGGGGGTTCAGGAGCGGTAGCCTCTGATAGCGGGGTTCTCTACACAGCTTCTCCAGCAATTTTGCCTGTAGTTTTGCTGTCAGATTCGCTATTAGTTTTGCTGCCAGTTTCGCCCGTCAATTTCGCTGCTAGTTTCGCACTGCAGTTTCGCCGCCAGTTGCGCCCAACTTTCGTTAGAATTTCCTAGGTTCACAAGATTTACTGGTCAACCTAAGCACTAGCGAAGTTACCACCAAAACTATAGTTTCGCTGAAACTTCTCGTAGTTTCGCTGGAAGAACTACTAGTTTCGCTAGACGTATAAAAATGATGAACCAGCCCATTTTTAACCCAAAATCTTAACTTTTTACGTTCAAAACCTTGGTTTTCAATCCATGAAACTATATCTAAGCATTTTACATGATTTCATATGCAAAAATATGACCTTTATGTGATTCTTGTAACTTTTTCAACCCAAAACCCTAATTTCCAGATCTGTTCTAAAAAGGATGTTTGGGGGACGATTCTTACCTGAAATCCTTGCTACTTCTTCATTGTTTGATGCCCCAATACTCAGATCTTCAACCCTTAATCCACCAAGCTTCCAACCTTTGATCTTTTCTCACTTTCTCTCTTTACTCTCTCTCTTTATTCTCTCTCTCTAGAGTCCTTGTTGCTTGGGTTGCAAGTGTGGGTGGTGGTGCCTGATTAGGGTTGTTTAAGCGTGGTAATGGGCTCTTAAGCCCATCTATCACTTAATCCATGGATCCAATTATGTCCATTATCCGTATATATATATATATAAATATAAATAAATATATTTTTATCTCCCGACTTGACCTCGTTATTACTAAGTTGATTGCTTTGATATTTCGAGGTGTTACAGAATATTCATATATGCTGGGTTTGTAAAACTTAGATCTATCATTGCACTTGAATAAAAATGAGGTAGATTTGTTAAACGAATAGGTCCATCACTGTTACCGTGGTTGCATTAATTAATGATTATGTTAACATCAAGTTTATCTAACTATCTAACTATGCACACATAATTGCAAGTAATAACAAAGGATGTCTTCAATTGAATTTAAACAACAAAAACCAAACAATAACATACCCAGTATATCCTACTAGAAGTAGGGTCTGGGAGGGGTTGGATGGTGGTAAATCTTACCTCTATCTTTTAGGATAGAGAGACCACTTCCAATGAGACCCCCCCACTCGAAATGGAAAACACGACGACATATAAAACCACATATACATCTCAGGCAATGAACAAAAGGCAAACACAGCTTTAAAATAAAAATTGCGCATTCAGTAACATTACTCCTAATTACTCTCCTCTATGATTTTCCTAAAAGACCCTATTCTTAATCTTGTATTAGCACTTCACAGATAAAGGAAAAGGAAAGTCTATCTATGTCACAAACATGCACTATCTCAACCAATTTCCACTAACATTCCTTAACCTTAATTCTACGCCTCCAGTCACTCCTATCCTCGATCATGTGCTCGAAAAGGTGAAACTCTAACATGTCACGCCTAATCAACTCCTCCCACATCAACTTTAGTCTTCCTCTACCCTCTCTACCATCTAAGACAATATTATCTATAGTTATAACCAGTGCTTTCATCTGTCTCCTCTTCACATTTCCAAACCATCTCAATCTCCCCTCCTGAATTTTGTTAGTGATGCATGCCACCCCTAATCTCTGTCGGAACACATCATTCTTTATCCGATCTATCCTTGTGTGGCCGCATATCCACCTCCGCATTCTCATCTTTGTGATCTCCATCTGCCGCCCTTGTGACTTCTTTATGGCCTAACAATATGTTTCGTATAACATAGCAGGTCTTACTGCTACTCTATAGAACTTTCCCTTTAGTTTTATTGGGAACCTCTTGTCATGAAAAATCCCCAATGCTGATCCTTATTTGCACCATCCTGCCTGGACACGGTGGGCTACATCACTGTGAATCTCTCTGTTCTCCTTGACATACGAGCGAAGATACTTGATTCTGCTCGTTTGTGGAACCACCAGATCTTGAATAGTAATTTGGGTGTCCTCTTCGTTCGCACCGCTAAAGTTACAATGCATGTATTCCGTTTTAGAGAGACTTATCCTTAAGCCTTTGCGCTCTAATACCGTTCTCCACTCTTCCAACCTATCATCAAGCATTCTTTTATTCTCTGCTATTAACACAATATCATCAGCAAATAACATGCACCACGGAACTAGCCCTTGTATAGAATTGGAAAACTCATCCAAAACTACCGTGAAAAGAAATGGACTCAATGTTAATCCTTGATAGAGACCCACCTCCACCGAAAAGAAATCTATATCACCCACCAGCGCACACACACACGTTTTCACCCCCATACATATCATTGACTAACGTAATATATCTCTTTGGTACCTTTCTATCCCGTAGACTTTCCCAAATGAGTTTTCATGGCAAATGGAGATCCCTCTTCTTTTCTCTATATTTCTCCATTACCCTCCTTATAATGTGTATGGCTTCTGTTGTTGAGCGCCCAGGCATAAATCCAAATTGATTTATCGTTACCTTAGTTTCTCTTCTAAGTCTCGAGTTGATAACTCTTTCCCAAAGTTTCATAGTATGACTCAGGAGCTTTATTCCCTTGTAGTTTGTGCAAACTTGAGCATCCCTTTTCTTCTTATATAAAGGAACTATAACGCTATTCCTCCACTGATCCGGCATCTTCCCTGTCTTGAAAATAGTATTGAATAACTCTGTTAGCCATTGGAGTCCTTCCCCCAGACACCTTCATACCTCAACTGGTATGTTGTCTATCCCCAACGCCTTAGCCCTACCCATTTTCTTAAGGGCTTTCCTCACTTCCTCGCTTTTAATGATTCGGCAATTATAGTTATTTTGTTGTGTTGTTTGAGCTGTTTGATCATTTTCTACTTGTTGACTAGCATTCCTTACATTGAAAAGTTCGTGGAAATAAGTTTCCCACCTCCGTTTGATGTCCCGCTCTTTTAAAAAGACTTTCATACCCTCCCCTTTTATAAACTTTACCATTCCCAAGTCCTGGCTCCTACGCTCCCTGGCATTGGCAATCCTGAACATTTCATGCTCTCTTTCCTTCTACATCCTCTCATAGGCTATTGTATTTGCCTCCGACACTGAATTTTTCACCTATTTTCTGGCTTCCTTATATCTATCTTTTAGTTGTTTTCGTTCTTCCTCATTATTATAGCTTAAAAGTTCTCTAAAACGTAGCTGTATGATTCTTATCTTCTCTTGCACATCTTCATTCCACCACCAGGATTCCTCACGATTGATTGTCCTTCCTGTTGTGACCCCCAACATTTCTTTAGCTGCTTGTATAACTCTAGAAGCCATAGCCTCCTACTTTTGGTTTGCGTCTTCCTATGGCCCAGCCTGGATCATTGGTATGACCTTATCTCTAAAGCTAGTAATCTTTTCGTCTTTCAGTTGCCCCCATTTGATCATAGGTCTTATTCTCATTCTTCCTTCCATATTACCCTCTTCACGCGTAGATCTGCCACCAACATATGATGTTGAGTCACTACCATCTGGCTCGGTATTGCCTTGCAGTCTTTCCACTAACTTCTGTCTTCTCTGCGCATTAATAAATCTCTTTTTTTGAAAAACGAGTTTTTAACACCTAGGTCATGTGCCAATGTGAAGTCAGGTAACTCCCTACCAGCATCATTCCCAAGACCATAACCAAAGCCTCCATGCACCAAAGGAAAGTGATCATTATCCTTACTAATATGCCCATTAAAATATCCTCCAATGCATATTTTTTCTTCCTGAGGTATGTCTGTCATAATTTGATCAAAACTCTCCCAGAAATTCTTTCTTTCTAGTTCCCCTAACCCAACCTGTGGTGCATACGTGCTAACTACCACCATTACCTCTTCACCAATAACTATTCTTAATAACATAATCCTGTCATCATATCTTTTAACCTCAATAACGTTATCCTATAGATCTCTAGCAATTTAGAAACCCACCCCTTTTTTTGCTCTACCCGATCCTGAATACCATAAGTTATACCCATTGCACTCTAATGCTCTCTTACCCCGCCATCTACGCTCTTGTAGGCAGGCAATCTGAACCCTACGTCTCTTAAGCGCATCTACTAATTCTAACAAATTATAATTTAATGTCCCTACATTCCATGATGCCAATCTTAATCTATAACCAGTTTTTCTTCTAGTTGCACTTCTCATCACCGAACATGATCTCATGGACGCATAATGGCTCCTCCTGTCTATTTTACGACACTAACCATAGTAACAAACAGAAACAAAACCCACAACACACCCAATTAACTAAAACAAGGATGACACTAATACTAAACTATGAACATGTGAAAGTACTATGGCTTATTCAGACAAAAAAGGCAAAAATTAATAGCTATTAAAGAAGACTGCTTACGGACAGTTATGAACACGGGTAGGGATACTTACAGTGAGTTTTAGTTATAGATACATTAGAAAAGAACCTTAAACCTTTCAGGCTTTGGTGGGTGGCGCGTGTGGCACGTGGGGTAGCTAGTCCAGCGGCACTTGACCTCCTTCTGTGTTCAAAACATCCTTGTAAAAAGACACAAGAAAGCGACAACACGGCAGGTAGGTGGTGATGGGGTAAATCCGGCGGGTTCGGGGCTAACCGGCGATGGGCTAGGTACAATCGGCTGGGTAGTTGGAGGCGGATGGGTAGTTGGGTAGTTGTAGTCATAGGCGGTGTTCGGTGAGCGTGTTGGGTGTTTGGTGCCGGGTAGATTTGAAATATGTATATGATCATGCCCAGTCACCACTTAGACAATTAAACATTAGAAGGTCACGTAATGAACTATAGATAATCCGGTAGCTATAATATTAAAGTAAAGACGGGTTTACATGAAATATATTTTGTAGATTCAACATGTGTGCCTACTTAATCAACCACTTAACCGGATAAATTGCTAGATACTGAGTATGCAGTACTATAAAACCTTAGATATTGATGTAAAATTTGATATTTAAGAACCAGATTATTCTATCAACTACTTCTTATGTAATCTAGATTCCTATTGCAACCCTTTTTCCTTAAATCAAGAGCATAAAAGACACTTGGATATGAGTTTCAAACTGATCCTTACAACTTAAGAATCAGAATCATAATCAGATAACTAGCCAAGTAATAATGTACAAGAATCAGCAACAAATTGCTCAAGACTAGTTAGAGCGAATCGATCCACAATTGCAAAAGCATCTGAATTGAAGAATTGAATGTTATGTTGTAGTGGTGAATGGCATAGATCACGTACCACAGTAGAGAAGGATGTTGAGATGAAGGTTGAGGAGGAGATGATTTGGGGAAATGCAATGGAAAAAAACAAGAACCCTAATACGAGCCCAAAACACGTGGTGTGACAATCTTTTTAGTGGAAAAATTGGGGGAGGATGTGGGTGAAGCGATTTGAGGCTTTGATTGGTCCGGAAAACCTTAGAAAATTGGGGAAAAGATGAAATCAAAGGATACCCATGAAGGAAAGATGGATCGATTCTAGTGCATTAGAATAGCTCTAACAAACAACACTGTTGATATAAAATACAAGCAAATCCAGACAAGAGTAACCACATATGCTTCACTATAAATAATTAGATGTAGGGCACAGTTGGGATGGAAGTAGTTAAGTTGTAGCTAAGGGTAAAGTGAAATAACAATGAATATTAATGATTAAATAATGAATCACATGGTATTTTCAAAATATAAAACACATGAAGATGGGCCATGAATACTCACTTGGTATTACAATATGATTTGAATAATATGCTAAGACACCAACAGATTCCTTACAGTTTTAACTATAAGGAAAGGTGTCTTAGATTAAACCAGTGTTGTAAAACTCGGCTAACTCGACCGAGTACTCGAAACTTGATCATTTACTAAAACGACTTTCTTCAACTTGGTCCCATAACTAGAAATCGGTCAACCTTAGTCAAACTTGGGGAGTACTTGGAGCTAGGCGGCCCAACTTGGACCAACTCAGAGCTAAGTGGCCCAACTTCGCCCAAGTCGGAGCTAGGCGGCCCAACTTGGCCCAACTCGGAAAACTCGGATTTTCACTGTTTTCGTCAATTTTCATTGGCTTTCATCTTTGTTTGTTGGATTTTTATTGTTTTTCATATAGATACATTGGAAGAAGACTATTAAACGATTACCGTGTCTATAATATTGTAGAATACATATTAAATTTTGAATTATTTTAGTATTTGTACATGTATGCTTCTAATTTATATTTATATTCACATACATTGTTATAAATAGATATATGTATAATTTATAATTTTTTTTATAATTTATCACACCCAAGTAATCAACGAGTATTCCCCGCCTAGAACAAGTACTCACAACTTTCTAGTCGACCGACTTGGCAACGACTCGCGACTTTTACACCATTGATTAAAACAATATAATAACTAAAGACTATATTGATTTGAAAAACTTGGGTTTCAATATAGGATTTGGGTTTAACAAATTAATCTTGAAATGTTGTAATCGTTTTATATAAGTTGATTAAATACAATAAACTGATTAAGTAATTAAATTTGAAAAATAAGTAATGATTAATTAGTGAAATAGAATTATACTATTAAAATTTTTAATTTATAATGATTGATAAAATAGCGTATGAATGCTAAAAGTGTGAAAAATAAAGTAATTAATTTAATAATAAAGACTAAATAACTTGATGAAAGAATTAGTTAATTGAATGATTTAAATGATTTCTAAAATATTTGATTAAAATGATTTGAAATGATTTCTTTGATTTAGATTAATTTTTACAAATTTTTAAAATTTAGTATAGCATTTTATAACATTTATAGTCTTTAAAAGATAGTAAAATATGAAATTAGAGCTTTTAGAATTTTTCAAAAATTAAATAATAAATTTCTTGTTCATTATTATTTAATAAATTCATTTTAGTATAATATTATTAATATAATAATATATATTAGTATTTTCAGAAATTGAATTTATTTAAAAAAGTTAGTTTAAAAACAGTTTGAGAGTGCGTGGGGTCGAACCTGGGTCTCCTGTGTGAAAGGAATTTGTGTTTCCCCAACTTTCATTTAAACCAATGTATCAAAATATAAAAAATATTAACTAAAAAATCCCATATTCTTAAGAAACATAGCTTTGATTTAAATTAGGTACCAAATCGATTATATGAACTGAAATGAACATGGGTCCTTGATTCCCCATGTATCAATGAGTGTGTGTGGCCATGTAATTTACCTGAATTGTAAGTGGAGTTGATGAATATAGAATGAACTAGGTCGCGGCCGAGATACTATCGATTTGAATGAATTACGGATGAGTTGATTTTAATTAGAGATTTGGGGAGTTTCTGATGGTGATGATGACCAAAAGCCCTTTATAAATTTCAGTTGAGATTTCTTATAAGTTGCAGGTCGATGAGTAACAATGTGAAAAAATTCGTGTTTGAGTGTTTTTCAAATGAAATTGGAACTTCATTAGTTTAAGAGGATAAATATGATTATTTCCACATGATTTTGTAGGCACGATTTGATCAGTTTCAAGTACATTAAGTTAAAGATTTGATTCACTCATTTTTACTCGAATTGATAAATGATTATACAGTTATAAGTTGAATTGGTAATGATTATGATCGTAGTGTTCATAGGGACTTTTATGGTCAATGAGTTCGGTTGATTGGGTTAGTGATCGAGGTGAAACAGATCATGATTGAATATAATGCTTCGGTTTTAATTGAAGACGCATAACAATTGAATGCTCGAATTAAAGCAGGTACTGAGTTCGAATCGATTTCATGAATGAGTTAAAACGGTTTAACCAGATTGAAATTCATAAGTTTGGGTGTGGGCGGGGGTCGCCAAGTGTGACATCCGTCACCAAAAGGTCCGTCAACTAACGCCATATTTGTTAACCTTCTTAAATACTCAATAGTAACTCATAACCAAGTTGCCTTAGTTTCAAATTTTGTTTCCCTAACTATTTGCATTATCCCAAGTGTACATAAAAACCTAAATGTTAAACACTTAAATGAAACATTTCCTCTACTACCATTACTAGCATAAATACTATGGTTATTATCATTATCACAATTACTATTATCATTGTCGTTATTGTAGTTATAATTGTTAATTAAACTACTATAAGAATTATTACTAGTATCGTCATGAATACTAACACTTAACGCGCCATTATTAAAGCAATTAACAAAGTTAAGATTCAACGTGTAATTAGGCAAATTAGGAGGGGAAATAAGTGAATTAAAGTACAGGGTCTAAAGTTGCTAAACCTACAAACTTGAAAAGGGTATATAAACCCCCTTTTTACACCTTATCCATTTTACCCAAACCTACAACCAGCAACCGCCTCTCCCTCTCTGCTATCCGACCCTCTACGCGTTCCTCTGGCCAATCGCGGCTACAGGCCGCCAAAGCCGACCCCACGCAGGTAGACAACCACCGTAGCCTTCTATTTCGCCTTATTGTTCTATCTCGCGGTGGTTCGGGTAATTTTGAGTGTCCCCGAGCGAACGAACACGATTGAGGGTCCTTCGAGTGCTCAAATTGCTGATACACGTGAGAAATCAACTCCTAAATGTTCTGTGGTGCCATTTGAGTGGTCACAATGGCCGAAGGCTGCTGTGAGCACCCCGACACCCCTGTGACCTGCGCATGCGACTGGGTTCTGTCATGCGACTGAGTCGTGCGACTGACTGTCTCATGCGACTGAGTCATGCAACTGAGTGTGTCATGCGACTAAGTCATGCGATTGAGTGTATGTATGCGATTGAGTCATGCGATTGTGTGTGTCGGGTGATTGAGTCAATGCGGATGAGTGTATGCAGGCGATTGAGTCTATGCGGATGAATGTGTGCGATTATGCGTGTATCGCACGACTGAATGCTGAGTCGCACGAATGGAGGTTCATTCATACGAATGAAGCCGATTTGTACGAATGAAGGTTGATTCATGCGTATGAATATTGAGGCGTGCGATTGAGTGCTGTGTGGTACGATTGAGTGCCGAATCGCACGAATGAAGGTCCATTCGTACGAATGTAGCTGATCCGTACGAATGAAGGTTGATTCGTACGGATGGAGTGTTGAGTCGTGCGCCTAGTCCTGTCGTGCGACTGAAGTTATTTGTGTGTGTATTCCCTTCTTGTGTGTATGGTGTGTGTATATCATGTGAGGTTAAGGTGACATCGACAAGGTTACCATTGCTAATGAAATTATTAACGCTTACGCTATAAGAATTACTAATATTACCACAAATCAAATCAACGTTAACATTTTTAAAATTATCAAGAACTGATTTGTAACCACTAAAATTTACTAAGTACTTCTCTAACAACAATGAAACCTTTACACTAATATCATCGGCAATGGCGATGATTCCAAGTGAGTTTGACCTTTTATTTCTTACAACATTTAGAACTTGATCATCCATACTTACCACCGAACAAGTGAGTTTCATGGCCCCTTTTATGCTTATTCAATACTTCTATCATTTACAAACTTGGGGGAAAAGTATGCTCACCCATTTTTATGCTGTACAACTTATATTCTTGGAATCAACGTGTTAATTTTTATGAGTACTTATCTGATACATTCATGAGTTTGCTGTGTGGTATTTTCTTTACAACCATTTAATTTCGGCGTTGGAACCGACGGATATGTATTGGTAGTACTACTGGGTTGACACCCCCACCCTCCTTTGTTGGTATACTAGTTGGTACCAATAGTGGCCAGGAACGGGCCCTTGGGTGAATATATTCTGACAAGATTCTGTGTGTACGTCATTAGGTTTGGTTGTGAAGCTCATTGTCATGTGATTTTGCTTACTTATAACTGTATTCATGGTATTCTGCAAAACTATTATGCAGCATCAATTTACTTACTATTTAAACCTGCAAGCTCACCAACAATTTTGTTGACCATTTTGAGCATATCTTTTCAGGTGACAGTGCTAATTGAAGATCTAGTTGTGCTGCCTTAGTGGAGACCCTAGGATGCATTTTTAAGACTATACAATACTTGACAAACATTCTTTTGAAACATTGTTGGTCTGATTACACATAATTATTCTTTTGGATACTTGTTCCCGGGTTGTGGGAATTACATTACAATGATATTACTTTTGGTTATGTGATTCAATTACAATGTTTATGCTTATGGCTATGTTGTCATGAATATTGACTGAACACGACACAAGTCTCCTCTGTGTCGGGTGTCGTCATAACACGCTTATCATCATTTATTTATATTGCATCTCTATTGTTTACAATGTGTTATGACGATCCCGTCTCGTTACATCCTCGTGTTTCCGCTCTCAGCGGGGTGTGACAGACTGGTATCAGAGCCATTTGTTATAGAGAATTAGGCAAATCACTTGACCTAGACTATAACCTAGGAACCTTCATGTAGAATACATGCTAGGATTGGCTTGCATCTGATATTGCATGTATGTTCCTCTATACTTGTTCTTTATCTCTATGTCTTGTTATCTGATCATTCTAAAGAAAGCACCATTACTCTTACTCTTTCCTCACGGGATGACTTCGACTGGAATCTTCCGTTCCCATGCGCGCCGCATTATACTATTAGTTTTGGATACCCAACCTAAAGGGATTTTCTCAGATCATGCGAAGCGTTGATCTCGGATATTGAGTCCGACCCTGAGATAGTTATGCCTGAGGTCCTGAAAGAAGAAGGGATAGTCAACTTTTGTTAGGCTAATTGAGATTATGTGCTTGGGTTCTAATTGTTATGGCGGACTACTATTGGAATACTATTGGTTCATGGACATGAGAACTTACATGATCTGTACATGATGAATGGTGCCAATCCTGTGATGTTAACTTGGGTAGGTGAAGCTGAGGGGGGACCATGCAAGGAAAATTACCATTACGGGTGCACACACAATTGCAATTTGTAGTGCATGAGAAGCCTGGCGAATCTTACCATGAGGTAACGATCATAGTTAGTACAAGACTTCCATTCTATACCTTAGGAAACTAGAATCATAATTCTAGTAAGACTTTGTAAATGATGACAAAACATTTATAGCCTCTACTATTACTTAAGTCCTGTTCTACTTGGAGCTTTCATGGGATTCAAATTCTGATGTTACTCTTATCCTCTATGAAACATTGCTCCGTCTAGCATTTCAGTAACTATGGAACTGACTAAATGCTTAGAATGAATGTGGACTTCAAAGAGATGTAGAAGAGTGATGATACTCCCTACACCTGCATTACGTTATTCATTGGGTTGATGTTAAGGAAAATCGGATGTCATGTGTTTAAGCATCGTTCTCGGTATATCGCTGATGTGGTGGGAACGCTGCAGGGAACCCTATATATAAGCGTCACCGGTATACTAAGAATATGCTTAAACTGGGCTAGATGATGATCTTGATTAACTGGAGTATGAAATGTTGGAACTTGATGAGTGGAGTTATATGTGTATCGTGAAGTGACTAAAGTTTACATGTTTACTTCTTTTATGATTAGAAAATGCCGCCTCGAAGAGTCACCCGCAATACAAGTCGCGAAGGTGAGACCCCAAGGGGTAGAGGTAGAGTTAGGATGCCAAGAACAGGCGGTGGTCCCGCCAGTAACAATCAGGGGACTGGAAACCCTGATATAGCTGTCATGATTACTCAGCAACTAGCCGCACTGATTCCAACGATAGTGACCCAAAAGAGCGACACTCTTCTGAATCATAACCTCCACGGGGATAACGATAATGACAATGAGCATAACCAAGGAACAGGGGAAGGAATTGAGAATGGTGGTACTACTGGCAACGAAACTGGGATTGTTAATACAAGACGGGGATGCTCATACAAGGAGTTTGTAGCCTGCAAACCAAAAGAATTTGATGGGAAAGGAGGGGCGATAGCTCTAACTAGGTGGCTTGAGAAGATGGAGGCAGTCATTGATATAAGTGAATGCCTAGACAGCCAAAAGATTAAGTATGCCACGTGTTCACTACAGGGCAAGGCACTAACTTGGTGGAACACACAGATTCAATCGAGGGGAATAGAATCACCAATGCAGATGACTTGGGATGAGTTTAAAGCATTAATCACCGAAGAATACTGTCCACTCAATGAGATGCAGAAGTTGGAACAGGAGTT
This sequence comes from Flaveria linearis, assembly GCA_024085815.1. Classification (NCBI taxonomy): domain Eukaryota; kingdom Viridiplantae; phylum Streptophyta; class Magnoliopsida; order Asterales; family Asteraceae; genus Flaveria; species Flaveria linearis. The sequence goes on from CM044013.1 coordinate 35,472,726, forward strand.
CTGGAATCATGATATGGTAGGAGCTGGGCACGCAGCTTGCACTCATCGTTTCCATGAATTGGCAAGACTAGTTCCTCATCTGGTCACTCCGGAATCCAAGATTAATCAAAAGGTACATCTGGGGACTTGTGCCTCAAATCCGAGCAATGGTAACAACAGCAGCCCCTCCTACTATTCAGAGTGCGATTCTAAAGGCTGGTACTTTAACAGATGAGATGGTAAGAACTGGGGTTCTGGGGAAAGGAGCTGAGAAGAGGAAGGATGTTAGAGAAGCAAGCAGGTCGAGTACCGGGAAATTTGACAAACGAGCCAAGACAACCAGGAATTTTGTGGCCGTGACACAAGGCAAGAGGGAATACGTCGGGCTGCACCCCAAATGTGATAGGTGTAACTTCCATCATCCCCTAGTGATACAGTGCCGGGTGTGTGTGAACTGTAGACGCCCGGGGCATCTAGCGAAAGAGTGTAGAGTAGCGCCGAATATGGTTGCGCCGGTTAATACGGTTAACCCCGCAGGGAATGCTAGGGTTTTCTATGAGTGTGGAAGCCCGGGTCACTACCAGAACATGTGCCCCAGATTGAATCGGACGCAGGGTCAGCAAGGAAAACCAACCACAAGTGATGGCCATAACTGGTAATCAAGGCTAGGGAAATCAAGGAAATACTGCCAGAGGACGTGCGTTCGTAATCGGAGCAAATGACGCCCGTTAGGACCCGAATGTCGTACGGGTACGTACTTGCTCAATCACCACTTCGTATCTATATTGTTTGATACTGGAGCAGACAATAGTTTTATATCTTCTGAATTTGTGCATCTGCTCGATTTAAGTCCTAGTAAGCTAGAAACTAGCTACTCCGTAGAAATGGCCAACGATAGGGTTGTATAGGCCGACGAGATTATTAGAAAGTGCTCGATGATATTGGAAAACCATGCCTTTGATATAGACTTAATACCTTTTGAGCTGGGAAGTTTCGATGTGATTGTGGGAATGGATTGGTTGTCAAAACACGGAGCTGTGATTGTCTGTCAGGAAAAAGTAGTACGAATCCCCATGCCAGACGGGAGGTGCTCAGGATTCAAATAGAACGACCAGGAAGAAACCTAAAGCTTATCTCCTGCATGAAAGCGTGCCGAAGTTTACGAAAGCAATGCTACGCATTTCTGGCTCATGTGGTAGAAAAGAAGGACGAGGAGAGAAAATTGGTAGACATTCCAATAGTACGGGACTACCCGAATGTATTCCCTGATGACTTGTCGGGTTTGCCTCCTCCACGCCAAGTGGAATTTCGTATAGAGTTGGTTCCTAGAGCTACACCGGTAGCAAAGGCGCCGTATCGGTTAGCACCATCAGAAATGCAAGAGTTATCTAGTCAATTACAGGAACTATTGGAGAAGGGTTTTATCTTGCCGAGTCACTCACCATGGGGAGCACCGGTATTATTTATCAAAAAGAAAGATGGGTCGTTCCGTATATGCATCGATTACCGTGAGTTGAACAAGTTAACCGTGAAGAATCGGTATCCTCTCTCCAGGATTGACGATCTGTTTGATCAGCTACAAGGAGCCTCGTATTTCTCAAAGATCGACCTTCGTTCGGGATACTATCAACTAAGGGTTTTCGAGGATGACATACTGAAGACAACATTTAGAACTCGTTATGGCACTATGAGTTCTTGGTCATGCCGTCCGGGTTAACTAACGCACCAGCTGTGTTTATGGACCTGATGAATCGGGTATGTAAACCTTACTTAGATAAGTTCATGATCGTATTCATAGACAATATACTTATCTACTCCCGATCGAAAGAGGACATCAGGAACACCTTCGGGCAATACTGAGTTTATTACAAGAAGAGAAACTTTTTGCTAAGTTCTCGAAGTGTGAGTTTTGGCTGCGAGAAGTGAAATTTTTGGGACATGTGGTGAACGAAAATGGGATTCACGTAGATCCCGGAAAGATTGAAGCGGTGAAGAAATGGGATGCACCCCAGACACCTTCAGAAATACGACAATTCTTAGGATTGGCTGGATACTATCGTCGCTTCATCGTGAATTTTTCAAAGATCTCTCAACCATTGACACTGCTGACTCAGAAAAACAAGTGGTTTGATTGGGGACATGCACAAGAACAAGCGTTCCGAACGTTGGAGGAAAAGTTGTGCAACGCTCCGATACTGTCCCTCTCAGACAGAACTGATGATTTTGTGGTGTACTGCGATTCTTCACATCAAGGATTGGGATGTGTGCTAATGCATAAGGATAAGGTGATTGCCTACGCTTCGCGACAACTTAAGGTGCATGAAAAGAACAATATGACTCATGACCTGGAGTTGGGCGCCGTAGTATTTGCACTTAAGATATGGATGCATTACCTGTATGGAACCAAATGCATCATCTACACAGATCATAAGAGCCTCCAACATATCTTGGATCAAAAGGAACTTAATATGCGCCAGCGACGCTGGGTAGAGTTACTTAGTGACTACGATTGTGAAATCCGGTATCATCCGGGGAAAGCGAACGCGGTGGCTGATGCTTTAAGCCGCAAAGAACGCATGAAACCACTACGTGCCCGAGCGTTGGGACTGACTATTCAAACGAATCTGAAAGCTCAAATCCTAATTGCACAAAGTGAGGCATTGAAGGAAGAAAACATTCCGGGAGAAGAATTTTGAGGGTTGGATAAACAAATGATTTGCAAAGATGATGGTATAAATTACTTCATGGATCGTATATGGGTACCCAGATGGGGAGGTGTCCATACCCTAATCATGGATGAAGCACACAAGACACGATATTATGTTCATCCTAATGCAGACAAGATGTACCACGATCTTAAAGATCTGTACTGGTGGCCAGGCATGAAGAAAGACATTGCTATGTATGTAAGCAGATGCTTGACATGCTCGAAGGTTAAAGCTGAACATCAGAAACCATCAGGATTACTGCAGCAACCGAATATTCCTGAATGGAAATAGGAAAACATAGCCATGGGTTTTACTACCAAACTTACTAGAACGAGTAGTGGGCACGACTCGATATAGGTTATAGTGGACCGTATGACGAAGTCCGCTCATTTCTTGCCGATTCGAGAGAATTACAAGATGTATAAGTTGGCGAGATTGTACACAAAGGAGGTCGTGACAAGGCACGGAGTGCCAGTGTCGATCATATCCGACCGTGACAGCCGATTTACTTCACGATTTTGGCAGACACTGCAGAAAGCGATGGGCACTCGATTAAATATGATTACCGCCTATCACCCACAGACAGACGGTCAAAGTGAACGAATAATACAAACATTGGAAGACATGCTCAGGGCTTGTGTAATCGATTTTGGTGGTAGCTGGGACACTCATCTACCATTAATTGAGTTTTCTTACAACAACAGCTACCGTACGAGCATTGGATGCGCTCCGTTTAAAGCCCTGTATGGAAGGAAATATAGGTCTCCAGTTTGCTGGGCAGAGATTGGTGAAAGGTAGTTGACAGGCCCAAAGATCATTCAAGAAACAACAGACAAGATTTTCCAGATCAAAGACAGACTAAAAGCAGCCAAAGATCGCTAAAAGAGCTACACCCACAACCGTCGGAAACCTTTGGAATTCAACGTGGGAGATCGCGTTTTACTTAAGGTCTCTCCCTGGAAAGGGATTGTATGATTTGGAAAGAAAGGGAAGTTGTCCCCGAGATACGTATGACCATTCGAAATCACAGAAAGAATTGGTCCAGTGGCATACCGATTGAGGTTGCCACCAGAACTTAGTGGTGTACATGATACGTTTCACGTATCAAACCTCAAAAAGTGCTTGGTGGATGAAACTCTTCATGTACCAATCGAGGAAATCAAGATCGATGAAAAGCTTCATTTTATCGAAGAACCTATAGAGATCATGGACCGAAATGTCAAACGACTAAGGCGCAGCAAGATACCGATTGTCCGCGTGAGATGGAACTCTAAACAAGGACCTGAATTCCCATGGGAATGTGAAGACCAGATGAAACTCAAGTATCCACATCTATTTGTGGAGGATACTCCTCGATCTAACTCCAGCTGAATTTCGGGATGAAATTCTCTTAACTGGGGGATACCATGACATCCGTCACCAAAAGGTCCGTCAACTAACGTCATATTTGTTAACCTTCTTGAATACTCAACAGTAACTCATAACCAAGTTACCTTAGTTTCAAATTTTGTTTCCCTACCTATGTGAATTATCCCAAGTGCACATAAAAACCTAAACGTTAAACACTTAAATGAAACATTTCCCCTACTACCATTACTAGCATAAATACTATGGTTATTATCATTATCACAATTACTATTATCATTATCGTTATTGTAGTTATAATTGTTATTAAAACTATTATAAGAATTATTACTAGTATCATCATTAATACTAACACTTAACGCGCCATTATTAAAGCAATTAACAAAGTTAAGATTCAACGTGTAATTAGGCAAATTAAGAGGGCAAATAAATGAATTAAAGTACAGGGACTAAAGTTGCTAAACCTACAAACTTGAAAAGGGTATAAAACCCCCCTTTTTACACCTTATCCATTTTACCCAAACCTACAACCACCAACCGCCTCTCCCTCTCTGCTCTCCGACCCTCTAAGCGTTCCTCCGGGCAATCGCCGCTACAGGCCACCCAAAGCCGACCCCACGTAGGTAGACAACCATCGTAGCCTTCTATTTCATCTTATTCTTCTATCTCGCAGCGGTTCGGGTAATTTTGAGTGTCCCCGAGCGAATGAACACGATTGAGGTTCCTTCGAGTTCTCAAATTGCTAATACACGTGAGAAATCGACTCCTAAATGTTCTGTGGTGCTATTTGAGTGGTCACAATGGCCGAAGGATGCTGTGAGCACCCCAACACCCCTGTGACCTGCGTATGCGACTGGGTTCTGTCATGCGACTGAGTTGTGTGACTGACTGTCTCATGCGACTGAGTCATGCGACTGAGTGTGTCGTGTAACTGAGTTATGCGATTGAGTGTATGTATGCGATTGCGTCATGCGATTGTGTGTGTCATGCGATTGTGTGTGTCATGCGATTTTGTCAATGCGGATGAGTGTATGCAGTCGATTGAGTCTATGCTGATGAATGTGTGCGATTGTGCGTGTATCGCACGACTGAATGCTTGAGTCGCACGAATGGAGGTTCATTCGTACGAATGAAGCTGATTCATACGAATGAAGGTTGATTCGTGCGTATGAATGTTGAGTCATGCGATTGAGTGCTGTGTGGTACGACTGAGTGCCGAATCGCATGAATGAAGGTCCATTCGTACGAATGTAGCTGATCCGTACGAATGAAGGTTGATTCGTGCGGATGGAGTGTTGAGTCGTGCGTCTGGTCCTGTCGTGCGATTGAAGTTATTTGTGTGTGTATTCCCCTGTTGTGTGTATGGTGTGTGTATGCTGTGTGAGGTTAAGATGACATCGACACGGTGTCACATCCCGGCGGAAGCGTGAAATGCGGTTTGGGTGTGACTTGCTTTATCAGAGTACATAATTATAGCGGAATAAATATTAAATACATATGCTTAAAACAAGAAAGTAGGACATGCATTTATTCATAATATTCGTGATTACATCTTATACATAAATTCCAAAATTAGATATAATCTTTTTACTACATCATTAAACTACTGCATGTCTTCAGATACGGTGGAAGTGTGCATCAACATACACACTACCATCAACAATGTTGACAGTTAACGTGACACAAACCCTTCCTACAACTTCTCCCCAACCATTGTGCACTTCAAAGCTAAGGTCAAAAGTGTTACTCATTGTTTCCTGAAAAAGTATACTAAACCAGTCAACAAAAATGTTGGTGAGAACATAGGTTTAATCCAGACAAAATATTTTATTGATGTATTAATTACAACCAAACCTGCTCACAACATAATCATACTGTCACGAAATAATTCACAAAATCAGATAATATTACATCCTAACCCCCATTCGGTTAGATGCAGGAAAATAGTAGCAACCCTCATCCGGTTGATACAAATATTCTCCTAAGTAGCGCTACTAACGTTATTGGACGGTTCCTCATTCGAACTAATGGTTGTATCGCAAATGACAGTAAGTAACAAAATATTTTCAAAAATAATGCATCAACCCAAACAGTATACTTTTTCCCCCAAAACTTTGTTGAATACCAAATGGTTGAAAAATGGGGCTATGAACTCACCGTGTCTTCTCACTTGAACCTAACAAAACAGTTCACAGTATCAGACAATATTTTCTTTAAAATTTTTAGAACCTCAGATATAAGTATTTTTTTGAAGTTCTACCAACAATGTTACCACAAAAATTTCCCATAAATTATTTATACATAATTAGTCCAAATTCCACATAAATTATCAAAAATACTTACTGCTGTCTGAAAATCATTAAAAATTCATAGAACTTTATCCCAAAAATTAGTAACATCTCATAATTTTTATAGCATCAAAATCCCAACAGATTATTTTCTATAAACTTTATAATATTCCCATAATTGGTTAAAAATAGCTACTGTCCTTCATAAATTCCCAAAATTTCACAAACGACTACTTATATAAAACTAAGCATTATATAATTATCTCAAAATACAAATCATAACAGATTAGTTTCTGTAATTTTTACAATAATTGCAATATTTAGAAATAATACTTATACTGCTCCAAAAATTATGAAAATTATATATTCTGTTCTGAATTAATATTACATCTGTGATTTTATCAGAATTTATAATTTACTTTAATTATTTATTATGATTTATTTACTGCAGAACATATAAAAATTCATATCTTAAATATAATAAGGAATAAAATTCTGAAATAATTCCAGAGGCTTTTATACCTCAAAATAATTATTCTATAAATTTATCAGAATTTTCCTGAATTTATTTCTATTTTTGATTTTTTCTTCTATTTTTATTTATAAAATAATTTATACAAATTATTCATTTATCAAAACTTTATCAAAGTTTCCAGATCAATAATTTAGTATCAAAATGAGAATTTTTCAATGTTTATTCCCACAATCGCTTTCATTAAATATTTATTTGATTTTTCTTAAATATTTATGATATATATTTTGTAAATTTAAAATATGTCTATTTAATCATAAGTTTATGAGTTTTTGCAACTCATTACTTATGATACATGAATCAAGACTTTAAAAATTGGTTTTGGTGTTTAAACACCAACCAATAAGTATATATTGATTTTTGTTACATATATGTAACAAAAATTGTTTTTATACCTTGTGATGGTGATCTTAGTGGTATTTCAGCTTGTTGAACTCGAGAACAGGGCTGTAGAGATCGTGGTTGATGTTAGTAAGTGCTGGTGGTGCGTGGTTGTTTGGTGTTGGGGTTGTCGGGTGTTGTTGTTGGTGATGTTTGTTGTTTGTTGTTGCTTTAAGTGCAACCGAGAGTGAGAGAGGCTAGGTTGGTGGTGGTGTTTAGCTTGGTATTCGAGATAGAGGATGGCTAAAGTGGTGGTGGTCGAGTGGAGGTGATGGTATGTGTGTATAAAGAACCGAGAGGCACAAGAGTTTGAAGGGTGATGTTTGTGTTTTGCATGGATGTTGATAGCTACATATATTCCCTGGTTCAACCACCCTTTTCCAACATCATTATGTACTAGATTCTCTAGCTAGGGTGAGTCACTAGGTAGTCATGCTTAGGTGGCAGTTTTGTAGGTGTGAAACCAAGAAAAATGGTGCATGGGTGGCGGTTTTTGGTAGGATGAATGCATGAACCCGAGAGGTGCCTTGGGTTTTGGTATTTCCTTGTGTAATTGATTAAGCTTAAGCTCCAAGGTGTTCATTGAATTTGGCTTTCGAATGGCGGTTTGGTGAGGTGATTAGGTGGCAATTTGGAGGAGGTTTCGAGAGGTGTAATGCAAGGTAGAAGGTTGTGGTGATAGGTGGCAAGTGATGGTGAGTTTAGGTGTGAATGGAATGTTTAGGGGGGTGTAATAGGATTGCTATAATTTGACTTTTGAAGGCTAGGTATAGGGTGGTGTGGATGCATGTAAAACCGAGAGCATAGGGAGGGTGGTTTGGGATTTTGTAGTTTTGGTGGTGATGGTTTTTGGGTGTGCTTTGACATGAGGTGGCCGAGGGTGATGGTTTTGTGGTGGTTTAACCGAGGGTATTAGGGTGGTGGTTTGGGTTTTTAGTTTTAGTTGTTAGGTTTTTGATTTTTTTGTTTTAATTTTGATTCACTTAATATGTATATACATATATATGTATCTATAGATATATCATATGCATATGTAAGTGATCATATATTCATGTTTGTGTGTAATTAGAATACACACATATATGTACATGCTAAACATATATGTTAAAATCTTTATGCAATCATACGAAAATTCCATATATATATACATGCACGCTTCAGTTTTCCATTTTCATATGTGTATGCAACCATGCATACGTAAAATTTTGTATATATATATACATGTGGGTGTGAGTTTTGGGTATATATCATGCATACGTGAATAACTAACTTATATGTATGCATGCAAACATGCATACGTAAGGTTTCCATATATTTTTTTTTGCATATATGAATCATGAATACGTACATCCAATATATATCATATTAAGAGCACAAATTATATATATTTTTATAAGATATATAGATATATATAAGTAAATAATCTAATTATATATGCCTTAACAATTTATTTGTATGCATGCAACCATGCATATGTATTTTCATATTTAAAAATAACATTACTGCGGCTCGTAAGATAAAAATTAATTCTAGGGTTGTCACACACGGTTACCATTACTAATGACATTATTAACGCTTACGCTATAAGAATTACTAATATTACCACAAATCAAATCAACGTTAGCATTTTTACAATTATCAAGAACTGATTTGTAACCATTAAAATTTACTAAGTACTTCTCTAACAACAATGAAACCTTTACACTAATATCATGGGCAATGGCGACGATTCCAAGTATTTGGATCTATATAAGATCTAATACTTATGTCTGCTTGTGTGTGTTCCGCGTGACCGAACCGATACAACCTGAACTGACAGAATGTTACTATTTTCATTAATCGTATCGTTAATGCTTAACGATAACTGTTAATAGGTGTTTGACCTTTTATTGCTTACAACATTTGGAACTTGATCATCCATACTTACCACCGAATAAGTGAGTTTCGTGGCCTCTTTTATGCTTATTCAATACTTCAATCATTTACAAACTTGGGGGAAAAGTATACTCACCCATTTTTATGCTATACAACTTACATTCTTGGAATTGACGTGTTACTGTTTTGTGAGTACTTATCTGATACATGCATGAGTTCGCTGTGTGGTACTTTCTTTACAACCATTTAATTCCGATGTTGGAACCGACGGATAGGTATTGGTAGTACTACTGGGTTGACACCCCTACCCTTGTTTGTTGGTATACTAGTTGGTACCAACAGTGGCCAGGAACGGGTGCTTAGGTGAATATATTCCAACAAGATTCTATGTGTACGTCATTAGGTTTGGTTGTGAAGCTCATTATCATGTGATTTTGCTTACTTATAACTGCATTCACGGTATTCCGCAAAACTATTATGCAGCATCAATTTACTTACTATTTAAACATGCGAGCCCACCAATAATTTTTCTGACCATTTTGAGCATATCTTTTCAGGTGACAATGATAATTGAAGATCTAGGTGTGCTGCCTTAGTGGAGACCTTAGGATGCATTTTTGAGACTATACAATACTTGACAAACATTCTTTTGAAACATTATTGGTCTGATTACACATAATTACTCTTTTGGATACTTGTTCCTGGGTTGTGGGAATTACATTACAATGATATTACTTTTGGTTATGTGATTCAATTACAATGTTTATGCTTATGGCTATGTTGTCGTGAATATTGACTAAACTCGACACAAGTCTCCTTTGTGTCGGGTGTCGTCATGACGCGCTTATCATCATTTATTTATATTGCATCTCTATTGTTTACAATGTGTTATGACGATCCCGTCTCGTTACATCTCCATGTTTCCGTTCTCAGCGGGGGTGTGACACCAAGGCTATGGTTGGATTTGGTCGACGGGGAGAAGTGTATAGGGGTTCAGTTTTAAAAAAAGTTATAGTTTAGTCCCAAATGTTGAAAGATTAATATTTCAAGCATAAAGTTTTTTAAATTTCATTTTTACAATTTACCCCTAGACTTTATGAAACCCTAATTTTAGTAATTAACAAATTATAATTTGCAAAAACTTTATAAATTTATAAATTAGGTAATAGCTTGAAATTTATTTATTTATTTTAATTAAATGACTAAAATCTTATAGTTGATGAATAAAACTTTATAACTTTACAAAATTTATTGTATGATGTAAGACCCCGTTTCCGAGAAGCCTCACAGTTGATTAATTATAGCATAAAATCACTTTATAAACACAATATTGTAGCGAATTAAATAAACATCCATTTAAAACTTGTAAATTATATTGTACCATACAAATGTCTCCCAAACAGAATAAAAACATTGTACTTTTTTAAAATTAAATAAATGATTTCATAAATATGGATGCCATTCATCGCATGCAAAGTAGCTTCCCTCTTTGTGCCATCCCCAGCATCATCCTTCACCTGCCAACTATTATGCATAAAAGTCAGCTTTGCTAAGTGAGTTCTAGTTTTAAGTAATAAAATAAAATATAAACTTTATTCTTCTTATAATGACCACACATACATCATAGTACATAACATTTCTTGGTCTTAATAAGCATATTCATTATCTTTCATTCTTTCATTATCTTTCACTTCATCATAAACGAGATTGCAAATAACAAGAGCCACCCGTTGATCGAAAATGAATGTCGATCTCTGTCGGTACAGATGAAAACGGTAGCTAACGCCCGATAGTTGATCCACACTGCAAGGCACATAGCCTGCTCATGAATATGGATCCATCATCATACATCATACCCACATAAGTGAAGTCAATCATAATGCTTGAAAGACTTTTCATCATCATACGGGCCCGGGTAACATTTGTTAAGTTCTCGTTTTTGTTAATATTATCTTCCACTTTATTATACAACACTTTACTTATTACGTACACAACATACCAAGTACAATTCACCTTAAAGATATAACCAACCCTCCGCAAGACAGCGAAGGTTCGGGGCGGCAACCCCTGACAGCGGGGTTCTAGAGGCAGCAGCCCCTAGTAGGGTCCAAGGGCAACGCTCCTGGCTGAGGTCGGGCTACCAGGTCAGCGCGAAGAAATTGTATTTTGAGGCATTTATATAGCAGAATTTGTTATAGAAAATTCTATTTTCCTATTAAAACCTCTTGAGATCTTTGACATAAAAAACGTATATTTAATATGCATAACAGCCCCAAAACATAGAAAAACTTGTAAATAACGGGATCTACAACTCACCTGGTTACAGTATGTAACTTCTCGTCTAAGCTTTCTAAACTAGGATAGTGGTACATGGCTTGCACATAATTTAACACTCAAATGGGTCATTTTCTACCTAGTTTCAGCAGTAATCATGCGCAGTTTTGCTTACAGTTTCGCATGGCAGTTTCGCCCAACTTTTGTTGAAATTTTCTAGATTTGCTAAATCTAAAGATCTACCTTTGCATTTGCAAAACTACCTGCGAAACTATAGTTTCACTGGAAGGAGATTGCCTTAGTTTCGCAGGATGGACCCATAGTTTCACACGATGCACAGACAATTTCGCAGAACGTATAAAGATGACGAACTAGCCTGTTTTTAACCCAAAATCTCAACTTTTTGTGTCCAAATCCTGATTTTTTTCATCCATGAAACTATATCTAAGCTTTTTACATGATTTCATACTTAAAAATATGACATTTATGTGATTCTTTGCAACTTTTCAAAACCCAAAACCCTAAAATCCGGGTTTGTCCTGCAAAGGCGATTAGAGGCTAATTCTTACATGGATTTCTTGCTCCTTTCTTGTGGTTTGATGCTCTAACACTCAGATTTTCAATCTCTTAACCATTGGATCTCCAAATCTTGAGTTTTCTTCACTTTCTCTCTCTATTCTCTCTCTAGAATTTGGTGGCTAGGGTTGTAAATGAAGAAGGTGATGGTTGGTTTAGGTGGTTTAAGTTGCTAATTATGGGTCTTTAATCACTTAATTATCTTTGCCCATAAGACTAATTTGGCCCGTGACCCATTAAACATCCAATTAAATGGCTTGTTTTGACTTTCTGAGGCGTTACATATGAATTATAAAATTATTATAAATTGATTCAATAATTAAATAAATGAATAATATCATTCATAATATGGATTAAATAACACATTTATTAAATTTGAATAATCAAAATAAATAAAATAATTTAATGATGATTTTTTTCCATTGTATGAGAGATCATAAAGGGTTCAGATTTGGGTTTATAATTTGAAATGGGTCGGATGTTACACTTGACAGTATAAATAGCTGATGAAAAACCTATTACAATTGACTGTTATTTTGAACCATGCCCTTAATCTTAGTGAGCACAATTTTTAATCGACCTTACACCAAGGAAACTTGGAAATTTCGATGTCATACTAGGCATGAATTGATTGTCTAAGAACCATGCTGAAGTCATTTATTGCGAGAAATTTATTCAGATTCCTCTTCCATTCTATTGTGTTTTAAACATCAACGAGGAAAAGCCTTCCAAAGGATTTAAGATCATGTCATGCATAAAAGCTCGAAAGTATCTTTATAATAATTATATGGCTTTCTTAGCCCATATTGTGAAAATTGATGAGAAATCCTGATGTTTTTCCTGAGGATTTACCTAGCCTCTCTCCTGTACGTCATGTCGAGTTTTGAATCAATCTTATGACTCCCTCCTATTATAAATGAGATAGGAATTCATGTTGATTCTGTAAAGATTGAAGCAGTGAAGAACTAGGTTGTGTGACCCAACACCTATCCATATTTGAAACACAATCCTTTTTAATTTATTGTTTATGCAATAAAGCATTGGAATTCTATTTTATTTTTTTGACACATACTATTATTCATTATATCTTATAGTGTTATACATGCTCTACATAAGATTCTATAATAGTTTCATTTATTAGTATGACTAATCTTTGTTTTATATTGTTACTTGTGCTATGACTTGATAATGGTGAATGAAAGCCTAAATTAGTAATATCGTAATGTTCTTATATATTTATAAAATTTCTAGAGTTTATTTTAAAGCATTCACATTGGATTCCTTGTAAATGTGTGAGTGTGTTTCTTATATTATAGGGAATGATTGTAAATGTTTGTGAGTAAAGAAGTGATAAATTTACTATTCATTTGTATATTCGGGGAATTAATGTTCAGTACTTATAAATTTTTAAATATTTTTGAAAGTGGTTGTAAGTGAAGGATAAAGAAATGTAATGATAAAGGTATATAAAAGTATTATTTAATTAAAAAATTGAGAGAAAAAATAGTAAATTTTAGTCTAATTATATGGATAAGAATAAAAGTACACATGTGTTATTTTTATGCGCATGTATAATAAAACTAAACTTTTATAGACTTTTATCCTTAATTTTATAGAAAGTCTCAATCATAATATTTTTTATAATTATTATATTTTTATAAAAAGCATACTAACTATTATAAAGTCTTTAAAATCCTCCAAACAAAATCTCTAGTTTTACAACTTTAATACAAACTTTTAATAAATGTTAATTTTATAAAAATTGTTTTATTTTTATAAAATTTAAAAGACCAAAACTCTCCCTCCTTTACTCATTTATGACCCACCCAGCCCTTAAATCTTAATTGTCCTCATCAAAATTTCCTCAATCATAACCCCCATTTCCCCACCTATCTATACTATCCTTTGTCTCACCATTTTCTTACACCAACTATTCTTCTCAACTTACAAGTGAGTTCTTCTTCACCCTCTATACAATGTGAAAAAACTTTCCACCAATCCTCTATTGAAGCCTTTAGAAGTTTCAAGTCCGTTAGTTATTTCTGAGGTAGCAATCGTGTTCTTAATTTTAGTGTTCTTATTATTCTTTTGATTTCTAAATAAATCTAAGTAAATTTATAATCAAAATTCTCATGTTTTTATTTAATTATAACCCTCCTATTATCATATACACTCCCAACAAAATTTATTATACGTGTTTATTATTTTTAAAACTCTAAAAGGTTCACGTAAGTGCTACCATTGATTTTGGACTAAATCTGTTACAACTTCAAATGACCATAACTTGCTCATACTAAACCAAAAATTAACAAAATTAAATTCTACGGACAAGTTCATCAAGTTATATTTCCAACAGTAGTTACATGACTTCTAATTCTATTGGATGACTCCATAACAGCCTCTACAAAGTAAGAGTCCATATCTGCAAATTCTGCTTTGTACTGCTATTTTGATCAACCTTTGATCCAAAGTTGAAAAACTTTTATAAATAAAAGTTGTTAATATTCTAAAATAGTAGACTGGAGAGTTTTAGAACTTTTACTTAAAGTTTGATACTTTTAGTTATCAAATGAAACTATAACAATAAATTTGCTTTGATCTTGCAACAACTTTTCTTTTCCTTTAATTTTGATTCATTTATTACTATGGTCAATACTCTTAACTATAACCTTAAACATAAGTTTTAATAAATATAATCATGCTAATTTCAGGCTTCACCATCTCTAATTATTAATTCATAAGTCCAACTAATACTCAAGAACTCAATGTGGGTATCCATGGTCCTTTTTCCTTTTATGTTTTTTTGGATGTGACATGTATACATACTCAATTCTAAATCTTTCTTGAAAATCAAGGCCCCGTTCCCGGGACGCTTACAGTTGGATCCTCATCGCTCAAAAAACATATAATTCATTAGTTTAAATAGAACATGCAGCGGAAACTATGAAATAACTTTTCATTTTTACTATAAATGCTTTTGCGAAGTAACACAACACTCATTACAAAATATCGTTTGTTTGCATTACAATACAAAAGCATTAAACAAAAGAATGTCATCCCCAAAAAGAGCTGAGTACCCGCCTCGTGCCATCCTCAGCAACCTTTACCTGCCAACTGGAAACACATAAAAGTCAGCGTTGCTGAGTGAGTTCTAGTTTCATAATAAAACATACATTTCTTTCGTAAAACCGTTCATTACTTTCATGCGATCATACATCATACGTACATAGATAATATTATTATTATCTTCATCATTCATTCATCTTTACATTCATTCTTACGAGTCTGTTATGACAACAAGGCCGCTCACCTCAATATCGATCTCTCACGATCGAATGCTAGCCGAGTCTGTTGCAACAACATGGTTGCTCACCTCAGTGGCAATCTCACGATTGCCTGCTAACCGAGTCTGTTGCAACACAAAGTCACTCACCTCAATATCTGCTTGCAAGCCTTTCCTTTGTTCGTTTATCATTCATTAATGCATGCATTCATCATGTTCCTCTTTTCATTATCTTTCACTTTACGTTACATAATACTTTCGATTCATTTCATTAATGCAACACGTAAAACCACTGAAAGATAAACACGTATCGAAACAAGAAACATCGACATTTACCAGTCATCAGTCATCACCATCTATCATGGCAACAACATACTTAACATACATACATCACACATAATCATGCAACACTATCACCATCACGCCCAACATTTCTCCTAAGGCCTCACCGACCATATTACATGCACTTACGGGAACTTCTACGTCCAAAGCTCACCTCTGCCCTTCCCTCGAAAGTCAGTACTCTAACTATGTTCGTCCCCGGGTACAACAGCCCTGTCTGGGCGAATGGGCACCTTTCAGTCGCATGGCCTCCATGCGACTGAACATCATGCGACTAGACTAATACGGATGAAGTCCCATGCGACTGCACCTCCAATGGTGCGAATGGACCCTCAATCGTGTGATTGGACACTAAGCGAATGGACCTATGTGAATGGACCTTATGCGAATGAGTACCTATGCGACTGGACTCTCAGTCGTGCGATTGGACACCTATGCGACTGAGCTCCTATGCGACTGGACTCTCAGTCGTATGACCTGTCATGCGAATGGACCCATAGTCATGCGATTGAACCTCAGTCGTGCGATTGAACATCAGTCGCCCCTCAGTCGCCTAGCCCTAGCTGGGCACAGACTGCAGTTCATCCCGAACTGCAGTCGTGATTTTCGACCTCCAAACCCTTTCAAACTGATTCTAAGCCCAAATCAACCCTTCTAAACCTTAGGGAAACATACTATTATATCAATCAAGCACACACAAGCCCGAAATCGCACTCTAAACACACTACACACAATCACACCCAAATGGGTCAATCACACACATTTTCAAAACCGGGTTTTATGTGTTCCAGCCCCAAAATCAGTTAAAATCAAGTAAAATAGGGGTCCTAGGACTCACACAAAGAAGAAGAAGATGAAGAGCTTCGTTTGGACTAGCTACACGACGAATTTCGAGCCCGAATCGACCCAAACCAACCCTTTTTCTCTCTTTTCTTCTTTTCTCTCTTGTCCTCTCTTGTTTGGCTGAATTTTATGGGTGTGGGAGAGGGTAAGGGCTGGCCTCTCCCTTAAACACCCCCACTCACCCGACTTTCTTTCGTTGGCGAGTTTGGTCCCTCGACTTTGGACTTTATTTCTTTTTCTTCTTTCGTCGGCTTTATAGAAAATATCCGGGCTTTACATTATTGGATTAATCTTTTATAATCTTACTTACTTCCTTACTTGCTTGCTAGAATATGATCATTAACTTTCTAAAGCCTATGGTGATGATGATAGCGCTATTGGTTTGACACCCGCCCGAACAGGTCATTGTAGAAGGCATGTGGGTTTCAAAACCAACATTCTTAGTCTAACATGTTAGTTAGGGACACTTGTCAATAAAGGTTTGATTAATGCATTTGGTTTAGTCATACTTTCTAGAATTCATACTTTGACTCTTGATTCATGTTTTAAATCTTGTATATGTAACAAAATCTATGTTTACTCACTAACTTGCTAGTTTTCCTTTACTTTATAAATGTCACGGGGAATGCTACTTGAGATGCCTACAAGTTAATGACACTTAGGATGCTCGTGGACTTAGTTGATAAATCAAACCATATTATATGTTATGTTTGTTTGAACAATTATGACTTTATTATAACACTTATGTAGTTAGGTTGATTAAATAAATTATCACTTTAATAGTGTCACATGTTACGGACAATCTACACGCAGCGACATATTCTGCCTCTGGTTAGGGTGTGACAGGTTAAAGCTAAAACCCGCATCGAGATTCGTTCAATTCTCGGTCTAGCTAGTTACTATCATTGTTTCATATGTGACTTTTCTAAGATTGTTGTGCCCATCACTATCTTAACTTGTAAGGATAAACTCTTAGGGGGAGGCCGAAATAAGAGAAAGCCTTTCAAACTCTCAAACATAAGGTATGAAATGCTTGACTTTTCCTAATGGGATGATGATTTCATTATTGCAATGATGCATCTAAGAAAGGTCTTGGTTATGTTTTTATGCAATGAGGCAAAGTTATAGCATATACATCAAGGCAACTCAAGATTTATGAAAAGAATTATATAACTCATGATCTTAAGTTGGGTGTTTTCATCTTCGCATTCAAAATTTGGAAACACTATCTCTATGGTACCAAGTGTTTTGTCTTTGCCGATCATAAGAGACTTTAGCATATATTCAGTCTGAAAGACATTAAAATGAGGCAATGATGATGAGTCGAATTACTTAATGACTATGACTGTGAGATTTTTTATCATCCTGAGAAAGCGAATGTTGTAGCCGATGCATTGATTCATAAGGATTATGTTATGCTTTAGTGCGCCATAGTTCAATCTAATCTCAAAACTCATAATCTTGAAGCTCAACGTGTTTCAATCGCCGAAGGCAACATGTATGATGAAATATCATGTGGTGTTAAGCTTCAATTGGAAACAAATTCTGATGGTTTAATTTATTACTTGGATCGTCTTCGGATTCCTAACAATGATGATTTCTGCATGATCATCATGAACGAGGCTCAAAAAATCTTGTTATTCCATTCATCTCGTATGGATTATATGTTTATGAATCTTTGAAATTAGTAATAGTGGCCCGACATGAAAAAGGACATGGCTCTTTATGTGTCCTAGTGTCTTACTTACTCAAAGGTCAAAGCGAAACACTAGCGTCCTTCTAGATTACTTGTTTAACTAGAGATTCAATGTGTAGAAGGTGGAAACTTATCCATATATTTTATTAAAAAACTCACTTCAAGTGGCTATGACAATAATTAGGTCATTGTTGACCATTTGACTAAATTAGCACTTTTCTGTAACGCCCGACAGTTTGACTTTTGGTAGGTTATGCGACTGAGCCTCAGTCGCATGGAATTGATGCGACTGGAGGTTCGATCGCATGTTATTCGGCCGATTGAAGCTCAACCGTACGATTAGAGTTCAATCGCCCGACTGAAGGTTCAACCGCATAAAGCTCATGCGACTGGGGTCCAGTCTCATGGTGCTTATGCGACTGAAGGTCCAGTCGCCCCTGGACCTGAGGCGACTGAGCTGTAGGTATAAAAGAGGAGCAACTCTCTTCTCCTTCCCAACACTTGCATTTTTCAGTCGGGAAAGAACAGAGAGCGACAGAGCAGAGGAGGAAAAGAGAGAACGGGGTGATTCAGGCTCGGATTTTGTCGAGAAGCTAGTCAAGTCGAAGCTCTTCAACTCCAACCTGATAATGTGAGTTCTAGGACCCCTCATTTACATGTTTTCAAACGATTTTGGGGCTGGAACACATCTAAACCCTAGTTTTGTAAAAGTGTATAGTTGACCCATTTGGGTGAAATCTTGATAATGTGTTCAAAGTATGATTTAGGACTTCCACATGATTATATGATGTCCTAGTATGATTCCCTAAGGTTTGGGAGGGTTAATCTGGGCTTGAATGGAGTTTAGAGGGTTTTTTCAGCCGAGTGTCGCGGCTGCTGCTCGTGATGAACTTCAGTCGCTGCCCAGTTAGGGTTATGCGACTGAAGGGCCAGTCGCACGATTTATCCATATATTTTATTAAAAATATATGACAATATATTTTTAATAAAAAAACTCACTTATCCATATATTTTATGAAACTTATCCATATATTTTATTAAAAAACTCACTTCAAGTGGCTATGACAATAATTAGGTCATTGTTGACCATTTGACTAAATTAGCACTTTTCTGTAACGCCCGGCAGTTTGACTTTTGGTAGGTTATGCGACTGAGCCTCAGTCGCATGGAATTGATGCGACTGGAGGTTCGATCGCATGTTATTCGGCCGATTGAAGCTCAACCGTACGATTAGAGTTCAATCGCCCGACTGAAGGTTCAACCGCATGAAGCTCATGCGACTGGGGTCCAGTCGCATGGTGCTTATGCGACTGCAGGTCCAGTCGCCCCTGAACCTGAGGCGACTGAGCTGTAGGTATAAAAGAGGAGCAGCTCTCTTCTCCTTCCCAACACTTGCATTTTTCAGTCGGGAAAGAACAGAGAACGACAGAGCAGAGGAGGAAAAGAGAGAACGGGGTGATTCAGGCTCGGATTTTGTCGAGAAGCTAGTCAAGTCGAAGCTCTTCAACTCCAACCTGATAATGTGAGTTCTAGGACCCCTCATTTACATGTTTTCAAACGATTTTGGGGCTGGAACACATCTAAACCCTAGTTTTGTAAAAGTGTATAGTTGACCCATTTGGGTGAAATCTTGATAATGTGTTCAAAGTATGATTTAGGACTTCTACATGATTATATGATGTCCTAGTATGATTCCCTAAGGTTTGGGAGGGTTAATCTGGGCTTGAATGGAGTTTAGAGGGGTTTTTTCAGCCGAGTGTCGCGGCTGCTGCTCCTGATGAACTTCAGTCGCTGCCCAGTTAGGGTTATGCGACTGAAGGGCCAGTCGCATGATTGAGAAAGGACTGATGTTCAATCGTACGATTGAGTCTCAGTCGTACGATTGGAGCTCAGTCGCATGACAGGCCATGCGACTGAGGGTTCAGTCGCATAGACCCATTCGCATAGTAGTACAGACGTACGACTAAGGATTCAGTCGCATAGACCCATTCGCATAGTAGTACAGATGTAAGACTGAGGATTCAGTCGCATAGACCCATTCGCATAGTGGTACAGACGTACGACTGAGAATTCAGTCGCATAGATGCCCATTCGCATGACTCAGTCGCATGAAGGCCATGCGACTGGGGCATGTTCAATCGCCCAAATAGGGCTGATGTGAATGTGGAGAGAAGTGTATGTCTGATGTATATAGGCCAAGTATGATGTAGCCTTATATGATAGTAATGACTGATGAATAGTAAATACCGATGTTCCTCGATTTGATGCATGTCTATCCTTCCACAGTTTTACATGTTATCACTAATAGATAAAATGAAAGTATTATGTAAAGCACAGCGAACGAGTAATAAAGAAAGTGAAGAAACGTTAATAAAAGTTAACAAGTCTTGCAAGCATATAGGAGTTACACGACTGTGTGTCGTTAGCTCAACTGTGTGGCGGGCTAGCTACCCATTGACGCACACAGGGCCAATCGAATGAGATTGGCAGGACCTTTGGGGCGTGCCCCGGATGATCGGGTCGGCCTTGTACATAGTACCCATAGCCCTTTCGAGGGAACACAGTTGACCTTTCGGGGGATACACATAGCCCTTTCGAGGGAATACAGTTGACCCTTCGGGGGATACACATAGCCCTTTCGAGGGAACACAGTTGACCCTTCGGGGTATATAGATGGCCCGTCATCCGTTTCCCATCGCGCACATAGTTGGGGTATCGCTCACTGGTCCACATAGAAAGTGAAACATAAAGATAAAGTTTACAGACAAGGCATATAGTACAGAGAACGAACGTTATTTGTTCACACAGTTGATGCGTGCTCGCATATACAGTACAGTATAGTATAATATAGAAAAGAGTATTTTTATAAACTACCTATAAAACTAGAACTCACTCAGCAACGCTGACTTTTTATGTGTTTCCAGTTGGCAGGTAGGGTTGCTGAGGATGGCACGAGGCGGCTACTCAGCTCTTTTAGGATGGCATTCTCCTTTTGATAATGCTACCCGCACTGGAAGTGGGGGTGCATAATACATGCAACAAAGTATGTTGTATGAGAGTGTCAATAGTTCCTTGAGACTTCCGATGTACGGAAGTACTTAAGGAATATTCTTTATGATGAAAAATTTTTATGTTCTTATATTAGAGGTCACTGTTTATGACCATTTTGTACACAGAAAAGACGAAATCTTTTGTAATAGAGCTTTTGTGATGTAATGCAACATTAGATGTTTTGTAAATGACGTACGTTGTATTAATTGGCAAAAGTACTTATAGTAAAAGAAAAGTTTATCTTGAATGTTTCCGCTGCACTGTTTTATTTAAATATATGCGATGAAAGACCAACTGTGAGGTTCCCGGGATCAGGGCCTTACATTTTCTTACCTATAGGTGAAGATTATCGGATTGAGAAATTGGATTGTATTTATATCAACTAAATACTTAGTCATTGATGCGTGTGAAAGATGTATATATTTTTATAAAGGTTTTTCGCATATATTCAATTTTAAATATTTATTACTAATACTAAGCTACACACAAAAGATAAATGTACCTATCATGAGGTAATATGGTGTTGGTAAGAAACGAGTATCAATCTGTGGACACATTAAGTCTACTTAACAACCCTTATAATTTACTATCAGTTTTAATTTAGGAAATAATAATTTAAATAAAATAATAATAAATAAAGATAGATAAAGTTTGAGAATTTTGGTGATTCTTTCAGTGAAGTAAGGCTATCATCCTAATTTAGATTACACTTATGTCACTATGATGAATTGTTGGTTTGGTTAAAGATATTGATTAATGTAATTATGTTAATGTTTATAAACGTTAGCCAATGCGGATTTCTCGTCTGCAAGCACCGTCGTGACAAGGACACTAGCATCAAGTAACTTACAATGCCAATCCTCCAAGCCACTAGTAATGTAGGTAATACTTGTGCACCCTTTCGACATTCGACTTCTGAAAACATAACTTAATGTTAAAAAGAGACTTAGTCAAGTTCTTTTCTAACATACCATTAATTTTAGAAAATCATAACATGTATTGTAGATTTCTTAGACTAATAAAAGGGAACCCACAAATAATCAGAAAGTTAAGGTGATATGATTTCTAATAACAATATCTTGTTCTTTAGCCATAGATTTATTATGAAGACCAGTTTCATAAATAAAAGTTAGTTCCTACTTTTTTCAACCTTTATGACATTCACAATTACAAATCATAAGTTTATAATTTTACGTTCAAATATAGATGCTCACTATAAAAAGTTTACCCAAGATTACCATAATATTAACATAATATAAACCACATGATTAGTTTATCACAAGTCACATAAAGTTTCACTGAACTAGGATAATAAATGAAGTTTAGCATATAATAAGCTTGAACATAACAACAAAGATAGAAAATAGTAAAGAAATCATGGGTAATTTAGAACAATCAAACCGACGATCCACTATGGATGATGTTAAATAATCATGAGCTTCTTTTAAGTGTTGAATAGACCTCTAAAACCTTCTAAGGACTTCCAAAGGTAGGGTTCCTGAGAGGGAACAACAACACTTCACCTCCCAAAATATCTCCTCAAAGTTGCAAATGAACTCCTGTTTATAGGTTTTTTGGAGTGTTTAAAGATGGCCTCGTGCTAGTATAATGCTTACGAAAATTGGTCGGCTCGTACTCTCAGAGGTTATCGGGACATGCCCCCATGGCTCATGAGTCATGGCCCAGTGATTGGGGTGGTCACGCCCTCGTGACTCATGAGGCACACCCCTGTGACTATTTTTAGAGACAATACTTTTTGTCCCGTTAGATATCCAAACACGGGGGTGTGCTAATTTAAGCATGGGTGTGTTTTAGGCTGGGCATGGAAGCACGACCCCATGCTTGAATTCCGGAGGTTGTGTTCTTCAACTTTGTCTTTGCTTAAGCTCCTTTTGTTTATCTTGATATTTCTCCAACCTAAAAACACAATTTAAATGATTTAGATATCAATCATCACTTTCACTAAATGTTTTGGAAATATTTGATATGCAATTGATATGTTTTATATGTATAATTCGGAGCATATCAGTCATCATGGTCTACCTTTAAACATAATTTCTGATCGTGATGGCCGATTCATCTCTTGTTTTTGGCAAGGTCTTTAATTATCCTTGGGAACTCAACTCAATCTCGGTACTGATTACCATCCTCAAACTGATGATCAGACTAAAAACGATACAGACTCTCGAGGATATTAAGCATTTCGTTGAGAAACCCATGGAGATCATGGATGCGGAAGTCAAGCAACTGAAGCGTAGCCGAATACTAATAGTCAAGTTTTGTTGGGAATCTAAATGTGACCAAGACTTAACTTAGGAACGTGAAGACCATATGAAGTTCAAGTATCCTCATCTCTTTATATCAACCTCATCATAATCAAATTTTAGGATAAAATTTTCTAAAGTAAGGAAGAGTATGACACTTAACCCAATCCATATTGTTACCAAAACTGCTTGAATTATCCATGTAATAATGAAATAAAGTCTCCATTTAATTATTCGGGTTTTATTATTACTTTTAAATATTTATTATGTCATTTATTAATTTAGTAATAAATTATAATTTATAAAATAATTTTTATAGATTTATAAAGTTTTATCACAAAAATATGTGATTTCTTTATTTTTATTTAAGTAAACAACTAATTTTATAAAGTTTATAAAATTTATAAATTATTAAGTTAGCTGTTAGTTAAGTAAAGGTTTTATTTAACAAAATTAACTTAGGGGTTAGTTTTATAAGTTTAAAAACTTAATTTAGTTACTTTTCACCAATGTTTAGGAAACTAGACTGGACCCACAGGTTCAGCCGCCAACCACTATTTCTACCGGTCCGGTTCACTGCCTTGGGACCACCCTCTAGTTAACCGCCCGGTTCTCATGACCAACCAATATTCTGAATCAGTTCAGTTCAACTATGACCCGACTAAGTCATTTTTAACACTTCACTGTATTCTCATTTTGAAGAATAGGAGAACACTTTGGGTTAGAAGTTCTACCAATGTGGGATAGTTTTAATGCTTTCAAATAATATAGAATGGAAATATACATTTGTTTTTTAAATGTTGGAGCAATGTGGGATCAACCAAAGAGAGTTCAAAGAATAAACAAAGTAGAAAAAAGATTTAAAAACTCCCTAAAAGAGGTTTGATTACAAGATCTCCTGATTAAAAGCCTTGCAAACTTACCAAGTAATCTAATAGGTGGTTCTATGATATTTCTTAAACAAAAAGCAAGTATTATGGTTTAGATCATGTCATTTCTATTAGAGATGAGAACAAAATCCGTTGGTTTTAACTTTTCTAACTAATAATAATAAACTTAATATTTTTAAGTAACTATATTATATATAACGTGTCAACTGGTTTTTAAATCTGGTCCAACCGATCTAACCAGTTTGACCAGTGAACATTTGAGTCGTTTGGTTCGCTCTCCAGTCCGATTTTAAAAACAGTACTTTTCACATAAAATGATAACAATCTAAATATCTGGAACCAAAGTGTAATATTTTTAAAACCAAACCTTTCTCCCTCGTAATTCCAGCAGCAGACTCCGGCCACCTTCGAAATTAAGTTCCGGTGAAGCCTAACACGAAAAATTAATCGATTTCAATCGAAATTAACTGCTCCTACACCTATTTGTATCAGTTTCAAACTCTAGACCATTTTCAATTTGATTATCCAATTGTTATTGCATGCCCAGTCAAACTGACGTATCGAATTCAAATCCTAAATCGGTTTCAACTTAAATAGCTCAAATGATTAGAATGATTGATTTGTAACGCTTCAGTGATCATTGCGACCATAACTTCCAAATAAAATGAATCTTTAACAATAGAATCATCCCTAAGTTGAATCAAAATCTTTAAATCAAACATAACTCATTCGAATCGAAATAGAATTAATTGATGCTATATGAGTGAGGGAAAATGCTTCAACCTATCCTTTTTAACTCTCTATAACCTCAATTGCATTCTAAACATACACACTCGTATTGAACATCGCATTCATCTCGGACCTGCAACCTTAGGGTTCATCGCTTGCTGGGTATACTACACCAATCATTTGAGGGGTTTAAATCCTTAACTTTCATGGAAGCCCTACACATTGCTAGTTTGATTACATCTTCATATTTTATCAGATTGATTGCATTATTAGTCAACTATAACTATTTCTTATTATCATCGTTCAATCATCGAATGAGGTAATTAACATGTCAATATACTCATAATCATATGTTGAATCAAACCCCTATGTTTAATTTCATAACCTAATACAGACCCATAACCCTTGGACCATGACCACCCATTAGGAGCTCTATTTAGATCGTGACCCACGTTTTATTTTTTGCATGATGTTCCCACGTTTCCAGTTATTGCATGTTTTTAATTTAATTGTAGTCTTTGCAAGTCCATGTTAGCCACGTTAAGTCTGCACGTTTCCACATTTATGTTTGCATGAAATTCATGTATTTAAGAAGGTATTAGTTAATGAGAAAAGGAAAAAGAAAGATTATAGCAAGAGTTCAACGTTCTTTGTTATTTACATTTCTGCAATTTATTTTTTGTTGGGGAGATTGCCAATCTCGAACTTGGATCTATTGCTTGCTGGTTCACGATGGGGAGGCATGGTTGAAGGATGAAATATGCGAATGGACCTTATGCGAATGAGCACCTATGCAACTGGACTCTCAGTCGTGAGATTGGACACCTATGCGACTGAGCTCCTATGCGACTGGGCTCTCAGTCGTATGACCTGTCATGCAAATGGACCCTCAGTCATGCGATTGAACCTCAGTCGTGCGATTGAACATCATTCGCCCCTCAGTCGCCTAGCCCTAGCTGGGCGCAGACTGCAGTTCATCCCGAGCTGCAGTCGTGATTTTCGACCTCCAAACCCTTTCAAACTGATTCTAAGCCCAAATCAACCCTTCTAAACCTTAGGGAAACATACTATTATATCAATCAAGCACACACAAGCCTGAAATCGCACTCTAAACACACTATACATAATCACACCCAAATGGGTTAAACACACATTTTTAAAAACGGGTTTTATGTGATCCAGCCCCAAAATCGGTTAAAATCAAGTAAAATGGGGGTCCTATAACTCACACAAAGAAGAAGAAGATGAAGAGCTTCGTTTGGACTAGCTACACGATGAATTTCGAGCCCGAATCGACCCAAACCAACCCTTTTTCTCTCTTTTCTTCTTTTCTCTCTTGTCCTCTCTTGTTTGGCTGAATTTTATGGGTGTGGGGAGAGGGTAAGGGCTGGCCTCTCCCTTAAACACCCCCACTCACCCGACTTTCTTTCGTTGGCGAGTTTGGTCCCTCGACTTTGGACTTTATTTCTTTTTCTTCTTTCGTCGGCTTTATAGAAAATATCCGGGCTTTACATTATTGGATTAATCTTTTATAATCTTACTTACTTCCTTACTTGCTTGCTAGAATATGATCATTAACTTTCTAAAGCCTATGGTGATGATGATAGCGCTATTGGTTTGACACCCGCCCGAACAGGTCATTGTAGAAGGCATGTGGGTTTCAAAACCAATATTCTTAGTCTAAGATGTTAGTTAGGGACACTTGTCAATAAAGGTTTGATTAATGCATTTGGTTTAGTCATACTTTCTAGAATTCATACTTTGACTCTTGATTCATGTTTTAAATCTTGTATATGTAACAAAATCTGTTTACTCACTAACTTGCTAGTTTTCCTTTACTTTATAAATGTCACGGGGAATGCTACTTGAGATGCGTACAAGTTAATGACACTTAGGGTGCTCGTGGACTTAGTTGATAAATCAAACCATATTATATGTTATGTTTGTTTGAACAATTATGACTTTATTATAACACTTATGTAGTTAGGTTGATTAAATAAATTATCACTTTAATAGTGTCACATGTTACGGACAATCTACACGCAGCGACATATTCTGTCTCTGGTTAGGGTGTGACAGGTTGAAGCTAAAACCCGCATCGAGATTCGTTCAATTCTCGGTCTAGCCAGTTACTATCATTGTTTCATACGTGACTTTTCTAAGATTGTTGTGCCCATCACTATCTTAACTTGTAAGGATAAA
Source organism: Flaveria linearis (assembly GCA_024085815.1). Taxonomy (NCBI): domain Eukaryota; kingdom Viridiplantae; phylum Streptophyta; class Magnoliopsida; order Asterales; family Asteraceae; genus Flaveria; species Flaveria linearis. Next base: position 35,500,004 of record CM044013.1, read on the forward strand.
CTCTTAGGGGGGAGGCCTAAATAAGATAAAGCCTTTCAAACTCTCAAACATAAGGTATGCAATGCTTGACTTTTCCTAATGGGAATGATGATTTCATTATTTGCAATGATGCATCTAAGAAAGGTCTTGGTTATGTTTTTATGCAATGAGGCAAAGTTATAGCATACACATCAAGGCAACTCAAGATTTATGAAAAGAATTATATAACTCATGATCTTAAGTTGGGTGTTTTCATCTTCGCATTCAAAATTTGGAAACACTATCTCTATGGTACCAAGTGTTTTGTCTTTGCCAATCATAAGAGACTTTAGCATATATTCAGTCAAAAAGACATTAAAATGAGGCAATGATGATGAGTCGAATTACTTAATGACTATGACTGTGAGATTTTTTATCATCCTGAGAAAGCGAATGTTGTAGCCGATGCATTGATTCATAAGGATTATGTTATGCTTTAGTGCGCCATAGTTCAATCTAATCTCAAAACTCATAATCTTGAAGCTCAACGTGTTTCAATCGCCGAAGGCAACATGTATGATGAAATATCATGTGGTGTTAAGCTTCAATTGGAAACAAATTCTGATGGTTTAATTTATTACTTAGATCGTCTTCGGATTCCTAACAATGATGATTTCTGCATGATCATCATGAACGAGGCTCAAAAAATCTTGTTATTCCATTCATCTCGGTATGGATTATATGTTTATGAATCTTTGAAATTAGTAATAGTGGCCCGACATGAAAAAGGACATGGCTCTTTATGTGTCCTAGTGTCTTACTTACTCAAAGGTCAAAGCGAAACACTAGCGTCCTTCTAGATTACTTGTTTAACTAGAGATTCAATGTGTAGAAGGTGGAAACTTATCCATATATTTTATTAAAAAACTCACTTCAAGTGGCTATGACAATAATTAGGTCATTGTTGACCATTTGACTAAATTAGCACTTTTCTGTAACGCCCGGCAGTTTGACTTTTGGTAGGTTATGCGACTGAGCCTCAGTCGCATGGAATTGATGCGACTGGAGGTTCGATCGCATGTTATTCGGCCGATTGAAGCTCAACCGTACGATTAGAGTTCAATCGCCCGACTGAAGGTTCAACCGCATAAAGCTCATGCGACTGGGGTCCAGTCGCATGGTGCTTATGCAACTGAAGGTCCAGTCACCCCTGGACCTGAGGCGACTGAGCTGTAGGTATAAAAGAGGAGCAGCTCTCTTCTCCTTCCCAACACTTGCATTTTTCAGTCGGGAAAGAACAGAGAGCGACAGAGCAGAGGAGGAAAAGAGAGAACGGGGTGATTCAGGCTCGGATTTTGTCGAGAAGCTAGTCAAGTCAAAGCTCTTCAACTCCAACCTGATAATATGAGTTCTAGGACCCCTCATTTACATGTTTTCAAACGATTTTGGGGCTAGAACACATCTAAACCCTAGTTTTGTAAAAGTGTATAGTTGACCCATTTGGGTGAAATCTTGATAATGTGTTCAAAGTATGATTTAGGACTTCCACATGATTATATGATGTCCTAGTATGATTCCCTAAGGTTTGGGAGGGTTAATCTGGGCTTGAATGGAGTTTAGAGGGGTTTTTCAGCCGAGTGTCGCGGCTGCTGCTCGTGATGAACTTCAGTCGCTGCCCAGTTAGGGTTATGCGACTGAAGGGCCAGTCGCACGATTGAGAAAGGACTGATGTTCAATCGTACGATTGAGTCTCAGTCGTACGATTGGAGCTCAGTCGCATGATAGGCCATGCGACTGAGGGTTCAGTCGCATAGACCCATTCGCATAGTAGTACAGACGTACGACTGAGGATTCAGTCGCATAGACCCATTCGCATAGTAGTACAGACGTACGACTGAGGATTCAGTTGCATAGACCCATTCGCATAGTGGTAAAGATGTACGACTGAGAATTCAGTCGAATAGATGCCCATTCGCATGACTCAGTCGCATGGAGGCCATGCGACTGGGGCATGTTCAATCGCCCAAATAGGGCTGATGTGAATGTGGAGAGAAGTGTATGTATGATGTATGTAGGCCAAGTATGATGTAGCCTTATATGATAGTAATGACTGATGAATAGTAAATACCGATGTTCCTCGATTTGATGCATGTCTATCCTTCCACAGTTTTACATGTTATCACTAATAGATAAAATGAAAGTATTATGTAAAGCACAGAGAAAGAGTAATAAAGAAAGTGAAGGAACATTAATAAAAGTTAACAAGTCTTGCAAGCATATAGGAGTTACACGACTGTGTGTCGTTAGCTCAACTGTGTGGCGGGCTAGCTACCCATTGACGCACACAGGGCCAATCGAATGAGATTGGCAGGACCTTTGGGCGTGCCCCGGATGATCGGGTCGGCCTTGTACATAGTACCCATAGCCCTTTCGAGGGAACACAGTTGACCCTTCGGGGGATACACATAGCCCTTTCGAGGGAATACAGTTGACCCTTCGGGGGATACACATAGCCCTTTCGAGGGAACACAGTTGACCCTTCGGGGTATATAGATGGCCCGTCATCCGTTTCCCATCGCGCACATAGTTGGGGTATCGCTCACTGGTCCACATAGAAAGTGAAACATAAAGATGAAGTTTACAGACAAGGCATATAGTATAGAGAACGAACGTTATTTGTTCACACAGTTGATGCGTGCTCGCATATACAGTACAGTATAGTATAATACAGAAAAGAGTATTTTGATATACTACCTATAAAACTAGAACTCACTCAGCAACGCTGACTTTTTATGTGTTTCCAGTTGGCAGGTAGGGTTGCTGAGGATGGCACGAGGCGGCTACTCAGCTCTTTTGGGATGGCATTCTCCTTTTGATAATGCTACCCGCACTGGAAATGGGGGTGCATAATACATGCAACAAAGTATGTTGTATGAGAGTGTCAATAGTTCCTTGAGACTTCCGATGTACGGAAGTACTTAAGGAATATTCTTTATGATGAAAAATTTTTATGTTCTTATATTAGAGGTCACTGTTTATGACCATTTTGTACACAGAAAAGACGAAATCTTTTGTAATAGAGCTTTTGTGATGTAATGCAACATTAGATGTTTTGTAAATGACGTACGTTGTATTAATTGGCAAAAGTACTTATAGTAAAAGAAAAGTTTATCTTGAATGTTTCCGCTGCACTATTTTATTTAAATATATGCGATGAAAGACCAACTGTGAGGTTCCCAGGAACAGGGCCTTACAAGTTGGTATCAGAGCCAAAGTTTAAGTGAAATGGGTAAATTTTCAAAATAAACCTAAACTTAAACTAAAAATGGGCAGAAAAAGGGAAGAGTGCCATCTGAGTAGTTGCGTGCCATCAGTTATTTTCTTAAAGTTAATCATGATTACGTGCGCGTGTTATGTGTTTATGTGTACTGTTAGACTTAGATACTAATGTAGTCAGGACAGGTAATGCTCGGGGTACGAAGAGTACAGTAAGTGGCTAATCACAACTGGCCACTGTAATTAGGGACTTACTATACTTAACATAAACTGAGCTATTTCCTTGAATGATCGTGTTGGTGTTTGAATCTTTCAGTGTGATAGAAGATGGTCGGTGGTAGATCATCTAAAGCTTCACGTGGTGGTGGACGTGGTGCTGAACCGCGTGTCACGAGAGGAAGACCTAGGACAGAGAAAGTAGTTCATGAGGAAAACGAGATTCCTCATCAAGAGGAGGCAAACGAAAGCGCAAATTTGAGGGCCTCGGTAAAAGAGGCAGTGGTCGAGGAAGTGCACCAAGTCATGTAGACGATCTTACCGTCTGTAGTAACCGAAGTGATAAAGGAAGTACGTGAAGACGAGAGGCGAGGGAGGAATCGGTCCTCAGGTAGACAGCAACAGACGGAAGCAGAAACGGTACTATCTGATGATGAAGAGGGAGAGGAAGAAGAGCATGTACGGGAGACAGCCCGGGGTTGCAACTACGGGGCATTTATGAGGTGCAAGCCCCCAACTTTTGATGGTTTTGGTACGGCTGCGGATGCTCACCAATGGGTGAGAGAAATGGAGGCGGTCCTCGATATTAGTGATTGCCAAGAGGACAAGAAGGTGAAGTTTGCTACCTACTCTTTTACAGGGACGGCTTTGTGCTGGTGGGACAATATTGTCCAGGCCGAGGGTAGCAGGGCCATTGGGAAGATGAAGTGGTCCGAGTTGAAGAGAATGGTGCTCGAGGAGTTCAGTCCTCGTCGGGAGATGGACAGAGTAGAGAGAGAGTTCTTGCAGTTGGAGGCGGGGACGATGACCCACCAACAACACACCACCAAGTTTAACGACATGGCGCGGTTGGTGTCAGAGCAGGTGACGCCGGTGTCTCGAAAGATCAATCGGTATATTTAAGGGCTGCCAGCCGAAATTCGTTGGCATTTGATTTCCGCTCGACCGAGTACTTTCAGGTCGGCAGTGGATTTAGCGGGAAGGTTATACGATGAACGGGCTGCGTTGGTAAAGGCTAAGGGTAGTAAGAAGGAAGGTGGAGAGAGAAACTGGCGGGGAAAGAGGTTTGGTCGAGGTGATACTTCGACGAGTAATAAGAAGATGCGGGTGGATGACCGCCGGGTGGTGGCGTCGGGTTCAGGAGGAAAGAAGTGTGGTAAATGCGGGAGAGAACACGGTGGGGAATGCAGATTGGGGATGAACGTATGCTTCAAGTGTGGTCAACCTGGCCACATCGCTAGAGACTGTAAGAAGCCGAGGGCTGAGGCTTCAGGGGTAAAGAAGACGGGAAGTGAAGGTCCGAGAGCAAGCGCCAGGGCATTCACAATGACGCAGGAAGAGGCTAGGACGGACCCCGATGTAGTGTCCGGTACGTTTCTAGTGAACCAAACTCTAGCCTCTGTATTATTTGATTCGGGTCCCAGTAGGAGTTTTATTTCTGCTGCTTTCTGTGCCAAATTGCCTGTTAGTAGTAGACCTGTGGATATACCGTTTGATGTAGAGACTGCTATAGGTAAAACTACCAGGATTTCCGAGGTAATAGAGGGTTGTGATGTGGAATTAGAGGGCCACAAATTTCCGGTTAGGCCGTTTGCGATGACATTGGGTGGTTTCGATTTGGTGCTCGGAATGGATTGGTTGGCGGATTTTGAGGCGAACATTGTGTGTCGCAAGAAGATGATCAGTTTGACAGCGCCCGACGGTAGTTCAGTGACAGTTTATGGGGATCGGGTTACTACGATTCCGAAGGTGATCTCGATGGCAGTGGCGGGGAAATGTATGAGGCGTGGATGTAGTGCCTTCTTATGTTACGTAAAAGATGTAGAAACGCTAACACCACGACTGTCTGATGTTCCGGTTGTGCGTGAGTTCCCAGACATGTTCCCGGAAGACTTATCGGGATTGCCACCTGACAGAGAGATCGAGTTCCAGATAGATCTGATACCAGGCGCCCAACCTGTTGCCAAAGCACCATATCGATTGGCCCCGACAGAGATGAAAGAGTTGATGGAGCAGTTACAAGAGCTGCTGGATAAGGGGTTTATTCGACCGAGTATCTCACCTTGGGGTGCTCCGGTCCTGTTCGTAAAGAAGAAGGACGGAAGTATGAGGATGTGCATCGACTACCGTGAGCTGAATAAGTTGAGGTAAAGAACAGATACCCCTTGCCGAGGATCGACGACTTGTTTGATCAACTTCAGGGTGCTAGCTGGTTTTCACGAATAGATCTTCGATCAGGCTACCATCAACTGAAGGTGAAGGAGCAGGATATCCCTAAAACAGCTTTTCATACGCGCTACGGTCACTATGAGTTCCTCGTCATGTCTTTTGGTTTGACCAATGCGCCAGCTGCTTTTATGGATCTGATGAACAGGGTGTGCCGGCCGATGTTGGATAAATCAGTGATTGTATTCATCGATGATATCTTGATTTATTCGAAGAGTGAGACTGAGCATGCCGGTCACGTTCGCGAAGTTCTGGAGACGTTGAGAAGGGAGAAATTGTACGCCAAGTTCTCCAAATGTGCTTTCTGGCTACGCGAAGTTCAGTTCTTGGTTCACGTGGTAAATCCAGATGGAATTATGGTTGATCCGGCAAAGGTGGAAGCGGTGATGCAATGGAAGTCTCCAAAGACGCCATCTGAGATCCGAAGTTTCTTGGGTCTGGCGGGCTACTACCGAAGGTTTATCCAAGACTTTTCAAAAATCGCTTCTCCACTAACCAAGTTGACCCGGAAAGACGTGAAATTTATATGGGGTCAAGCTCAAGAAAAGGCGTTTGAAGAACTGAAGACGAGATTGACCCAAGCTCCTGTTCTGTCATTACCCGAGGGAAGCGAAGATCTGGTGGTTTATTCTGATGCTTCTTATTCGGGATTGGGGTGCGTGTTGATGCAGAGGGGAAAGGTTATAGCTTATGCATCCCGACAGTTGAAAGTTCATGAGGTTAACTACCCTACTCATGACTTGGAGCTAGCAGCTGTGGTCTTTGCATTAAAGATTTGGAGGCACTATCTCTACGGAACGAAGTGCACCATCTTTACCGACCACAAGAGCTTGAAGTACTTCTTCGAGCAAAAAGATCTGAATATGAGGCAACGGCGATGGTTGGAGCTTATAAAGGATTATGATTGTGAGATCCATTACCATCCGGGCAAAGCCAACGTGGTGGCGGATGCCCTTAGCCGAAAAGAGAGGCCCGAGCCAATTCGGGTGAAGGCGTACCAGCTAATCATGACCTCCGACGTGATGAAACAGGTCAAAGAGTTCCAAGATGAGGCTTTGAAAGACGAACATCTTAACTCTGAAAGAATGAGAGGCCTGGTTGCGGAGTTGGGTGAGAACACAACTGGTGTTAGAACCCGGTTTGGGCGTATGTGGATTCCTCGTCTTGGGAATCTACGTGGAAAGATCATGGATGAGGCCCATAAGACACGATATTCCATTCACCCCGGTGCTACCAAGATGTACCAAGACATGAAGAAAGATTATTGGTGGCCGGGTATGAAACGCGATGTGGTGGAGTATGTGAGTAAATGCCTTACTTGTTTACAAGTGAAGGCTGAGCACCAGAAGCCGTATGGAAATATTCAACCCTTGGATATCCCGGAATGGAAGTGGGAGCACATCACCATGGATTTTATCACGAAGCTGCCACGTACCCCAAAAGGGTACGATACTATATGGGTGATTGTGGATCGTCTGACGAAGAGCGCTCACTTCCTGCCGATGCGCGAGACATATTCATCCGAAAGGTTGGCTGATCTTTTCATCAAGGAGATTGTGACTCGTCATGGTGTACCGGTGTCGATTGTGTCAAATCGCGACACCCGGTTTACATCCAAGTTCTGGAAGAAATTCCACGAAGCTATGGGGACGAGGTTACATATTAGCACGGCTTATCATCCTCAAACTGATGGTCAGTCTGAAAGGACCATTCAGACTTTGGAGGACATGCTCCGGGCATGTGTTATTGACTTCGGGGGAAGTTGGGATGACCACTTGCCGTTAGCCGAATTCTCATACAATAACAGCTATCATGCCAGTATTGGCATGCCACCCTATGAGATGCTATACGGTAGGAGATGTAGGACACCCATCTGTTGGGTGATATTGGTCAGAAAGAATTGGGCAGCGTCGAAGTGATCGAGGCTACGACCGAGAAGCTTGAAAAGATCAAAGCTTATATGAAAGCAGCCAAAGACAGACAGAAGTCGTACGCTGACAAACGACGCAGGCCGATTGAGTTCCAGGTGGGAGATCGGGTTATGTTGAAGGTCTCGCCTTGGAAAGGAATCATTCGATTCCGGAAGCGGGGTAAGTTGAGCCCGCGGTATATAGGCCCTTTCCGAATTGTTGCTCGAGTAGGGGAGGTGGCCTATAGGTTGGATCTACCAGATGAGTTAAGTGGAATTCACCCGACCTTCCACGTATCTCATCTGAGAAAATGTTTGGCCGATGAGGATCTGATCGTTCCACTGGAAGATGTTGAAGTAGACGAACGGCTCAACTATGTAGAGCAACCAGTGGCGATCATCGATCGCAAAGAGAAGAGGTTAAGAAATAAAGTAGTTCCCCTTGTGCGTGTACAGTGGCGGCACAGGAAGGGATCCGAGTTCACGTAGGAAACTGAAGAAGAAATGAGGCAGCATTACCCACGATTGTTCGAGGAATAACAGGTTTCGGGGACGAAACCTAAATAAGGGGGTGGACTTGTAACGCTCGGCAGTTTGACTTTTGGTAGGTTATGCGACTGAGCCTCAGTCGCATGGAATTGATGCGACTGGAGGTTCGATCGCATGTTATTCGGCCGATTGAAGCTTAACCGTACGATTAGAGTTCAATCGCCCGACTGAAGGTTCAACCGCATGAATCTCATGCGACTGGGGTCCAGTCGCATGGTGCTTATGCGACTGAAGGTCCAGTCACCCCTGGACCTGAGGCGACTGAGCTGTAGGTATAAAAGAGGAGCAGCTCTCTTCTCCTTCCCAACACTTGCATTTTTCAGTCGGGAAAGAACAGAGAGCGACAGAGCAGAGGAGGAAAAGAGAGAACGGGGTGATTCAGGCTCAGATTTTGTCGAGAAGCTAGTCAAGTCGAAGCTCTTCAACTCCAACCTGATAATGTGAGTTCTAGGACCTCTCATTTACATGTTTTCAAACGATTTTGGGGCTGGAACACATCTAAACCCTAGTTTTGTAAAAGTGTATAGTTGACCCATTTGGGTGAAATCTTGATAATATGTTCAAAGTATGATTTAGGACTTCCACATGATTATATGATGTCCTAGTATGATTCCCTAAGGTTTGGGAGGGTTAATCTGGGCTTGAATGGAGTTTAGAGGGGTTTTTCAGCCGAGTGTCGCGGCTGCTGCTCGTGATGAACTTCAGTCGCTGCCCAGTTAGGGTTATGCGACTGAAGGGCCAGTCGCACGATTGAGAAAGGACTGATGTTCAATCGTACGATTGAGTCTCAGTCGTACGATTGGAGCTCAGTCGCATGACAGGCCATGCGACTGAGGGTTCAGTCGCATAGACCCATTCGCATAGTAGTACAGACGTACGACTGAGGATTCAGTCGCATAGACCCATTCGCATAGTAGTACAGACGTACGAATGAGGATTCAGTTGCATAGACCCATTCGCATAGTGGTACAGACGTACGACTGAGAATTCAGTCGCATAGATGCCCATTCGCATGACTCAGTCGCATGGAGGCCATGCGACTGGGGCATGTTCAATCGCCCAAATAGGGCTGATGTGAATGTGGAGAGAAGTGTATGTCTGATGTATATAGGCCAAGTATGATGTAGCCTTATATGATAGTAATGACTGATGAATAGTAAATACCGATGTTCCTCGATTTGATGCATGTCTATCCTTCCATAGTTTTACATGTTATCACTAATAGATAAAATGAAAGTATTATGTAAAGCACAGCGAACGAGTAATAAAGAAAGTGAAGGAACGTTAATAAAAGTTAACAAGTCTTGCAAGCATATAGGAGTTACATGACTGTGTGTCGTTAGCTCAACTGTGTGGCGGGCTAGCTACCCATTGACGCACACAGGGCCAATCGAATGAGATTGGCAGGGCCTTTGGGGCGTGCCCCGGATGATCGGGTCGGCCTTGTACATAGTACCCATAGCCCTTTCGAGGGAACACAGTTGACCCTTCGGGGGATACACATAGCCCTTTCGAGGGAATACAGTTGACCCTTCGGGGGATACACATAGCCCTTTCGAGGGAACACAGTTGACCCTTCGGGGTATATAGATGGCCCGTCATCCGTTTCCCATCGCGCACATAGTTGGGGTATCGCTCACTGGTCCACATAGAAAGTGAAACATAAAGATAAAGTTTACAGACAAGGCATATAGTACAGAGAACGAACGTTATTTGTTCACACAGTTGATGCGTGCTCGCATATACAGTACAGTATAGTATAATACAGAAAAGAGTATTTTTATATACTACCTATAAAACTAGAACTCACTCAGCAACGCTGACTTTTTATGTGTTTCCAGTTGGCAGGTAGGGTTGCTGAGGATGGCACGAGGCGCCTACTCAGCTCTTTTGGGATGGCATTCTCCTTTTGATAATGCTACCCGCACTGGAAGTGGGGGTGCATAATACATGCAACAAAGTATGTTGTATGAGAGTGTCAATAGTTCCTTGAGACTTCCGATGTACGGAAGTACTTAAGGAATATTCTTTATGATGAAAAATTTTTATGTTCTTATATTAGAGGTCACTGTTTATGACCATTTTGTACACAGAAAAGATGAAATCTTTTGTAATAGTGCTTTTGTGATGTAATGCAACATTAGATGTTTTGTAAATGACATACGTTGTATTAATTGGCAAAAGTACTTATAGTAAAAGAAAAGTTTATCTTGAATGTTTCCGCTGCACTGTTTTATTTAAATATATGCGATGAAAGACCAACTGTGAGGTTCCCGGGATCAGGGCCTTACATTTTCTTACCTATAGGTGAAGATTATCGGATTGAGAAATTGGATCGTATTTATATCAACTAAATACTTAGTCATTGATGCGTGTGAAAGATGTATATATTTTAATAAAGTTTTTTCACATATATTCAGTTTTAAATATTTATTACTAATACTAAGCTACACACAAAAGATAAATGTACCTATCATGAGGTAATATGGTGTTGGTAAGAAACGAGTATCAATCTGTGGACACATTAAGTCTACTTAACAACCTGTATAATTTACTATCAGTTTTAATTTAGAAAATAATAATTTAAATAAAATAATAATAAATAAAGATAGATAAAGTTTGAGAATTTTGGTGATTCTTTCAGTGAAGTAAGGCTATCATCCTAATTTAGATTACACTTATGTCACTATGATGAATTGTTGGTTTGGTTAAAGATATTGATTAATGTAATTATGTTAATGTTTATAAACGTTAGCCAATGCGGATTTCTCGTCTGCAAGCACCGTCGTGACAAGGACACTAGCATCAAGTAACTTACAATGCCAATCCTCCAAGCCACTAGTAATGTAGGTAATACTTGTGCACCCTTTCGACATTCGACTTCTGAAAACATAACTTAATGTTAAAAAGAGACTTAGTCAAGTTCTTTTCTAACATACCATTAATTTTAGAAAATCATAACATGTATTGTAGATTTCTTAGACTAATAAAAGGGAACCCACAAATAATCAGAAAGTTAAGGTGATATGATTTCTAATAACAATATCTTGTTCTTTAGCCATAGATTTATTATGAAGACCAGTTTCATAAATAAAAGTTAGTTCCTACTTTTTTCAACCTTTATGACATTCACAATTACAAATCATAAGTTTATAACTTCACGTTCAAATGTAGATGCTCACTATAAAAAGTTTACCCAAGATTACCATAATATTAACATAATATAAACCACATGATTAGTTTATCACAAGTTACATAAAGTTTCACTGAACTAGGATAATAAATGAAGTTTAGCATATAATGAGCTTGAACATAACAACAAAGATAGAAAATAGTAAAGAAATCATGGGTAATTTAGAACAATCAAACCGACGATCCACTATGGATGATGTTAAATAATCATGAGCTTCTTTTAAGTGTTGAATAGACCTCTAAAACCTTCTAAGGACTTCCAAAGGCAGGGTTCCTGAGAGGGAACAACAATACTTCACCTCCCAAAATATCTCCTCAAAGTTGCAAATGAACTCCTGTTTATAGGCTTTTTGGAGTGTTTAAAGATGGCCTCGTGCTAGTATAATGCTTACGAAAATTGGTCGGCTCGTACTCTCAGAGGTTATCGGGACACGCCCCCATGGCTCATGAGTCATGGCCAAGTGATTGGGGTGGTCACGCCCTTGTGACTCATGAGGCACACCCCTGTGACTATTTTTAGAGAAAATACTTTTTGTCCCGTCAAATATCCAAACACGGGGGTGTGCTAATTTAAGCATGGGTGTGTTTTAGGCTGGGCATGGAAGCACGACCCCATGCTTGAATTCCGGAGGTTGTGTTCTTCAACTTTGTCTTTGCTTAAGCTCCTTTTGTTTATCTTGATATTTCTCCAACCTAAAAACACAATTTAAATGATTTAGATATCAATCATCACTTTCACTAAGGGGCTGTTTGGTAGCCTCTTAATGGTTCCATTAAGAGGCTACCTCTTAACTGTTAAAAGGTTGAAGTGTTTGTTTCAAAAATAAGGAGCCTCTTAACTGAACCATTCAGTGCTGAATGGTTCAGATATAAAATGTCGCTGAATGGAGTCGTAGACACAATTACCCTCAAACATCACAAGCACTCATCTTCATCTTCATCTTCGATCTTCATCTTCCTTTGATCTTCATCTTCGATCTTCATCTTGCCGAGGCCTTCCTCCGTCCCCCGACGCCCTCCCCCGACGCCCTCCCCCGAGGACTCCCTCCTGAATGACATTAAATGGTGTCGGATTCCGCGCGGCAGCCGGCGATGAGGCTGACGGGGGGAGATCAGAGGGATGTGAAGATTAATGATATCGTTGGGAGCGGGATATCGGGGATTTTGCATAAGTGGGTTAATTATGGAAAGGGGTGGAGACCTAGGTGGTTCGTGTTGCAGGATGGGGTGCTGTCGTATTATAAGATCCATGGGCCTGATAAGATTGTTGTTAGTAAGGAGACGGAGAAAGGGGCGAGGGTTATTGGTGATGAGTTGTTCCGACGGTTGTCTCGTCATCGGAATTCTGGATTTAATGTTGCGAATTCGCATCATCATCATCATCATCATTCGCAACGCAAGCCTGTTGGTGAAGTTCATCTTAAGGTGATTTGAATGATCATCTATTAGTAGTTTGTTACAAATGTATTGATCGATTGCCGGTTTGATTTGATTGGAAATTTAAAATCTTTGGTTCTTTTATTGAGCTTGAGACCTGATGTTTGATTAGATCTTCAGCTTTGGTTATATTCTGTGTCTGAACAATCTGTTTGATCTTGTTTCAGTTCTTCTGTATTGTATTGGGTTTTGGTATGCATTTTACATCGGCTTGAAGAACGCTAATTTGACCTTTTTGAAATTCATAATTTCATTGATGTTTCTGTTATGTATCTTGTTGGTTGAAACCCTTCTTGAGCATCTATGATTGTGTTTGTCATGTGCCCATGTGAAAATGCACAGAAGTCTTTCTTTTATAACTTTTGAAATCTTTTATGCCTTGTTTGTTTGAATCTGATGGTTTTCGCGTATTGCATCATAACTCGTGAGATTGTTTTTTGTAACATTTTCTTGTTTGAATCTGTTTGAATCTGTTGGTTTTCGCGTTTGAATCTGATGGTTTTCGCGTTTGAATCTGATGGTTTGAATCTGATGGTTTTCGCGTATTGCATCATAGCTAGTCAATTAGTTTCAATTGATTAATATTTGAATTACTTTGTAATTGGATATTATTATGTTGTATTTGAAATATTTTGAGTTTGAATTTTAATATGTTGTATTTTGTTAACCTATTGATCATTCACATATAGTCATTCAGACATCTAACCAAACAGATACATTTTATTCAGCCCAAAATAATTCAGAGGGGTAAAATTGTCATTTTGTACAGTCATTCAGAGATTCAACCAAACAGCACATTTTGGTTCAGCACTTACTGGTTCAGAGCCTCTTAACCATTCAGACCTCTTAACCATTCAGCACTTAATGATTCAGATCCTACCAAACAGCCCCTAAGTGTTTTGGAAATATTTGATATGCAATTGATATATTTTATATGTATAATTCGGAGCATATAAGTCATCATGGTCTACCTTTAAACATAATTTCTGATCGTGATGGCCGATTCATCTCTTGTTTTTGGCAAGGTCTTTAATTATCCTTGGGAACTCAACTCAATCTCGGTACTGATTACCATCCTCAAACCGATGATCAGACTAAAAAACGATACAGACTCTCGAGGATATTAAGCATTTCGTTGAGAAACCCATGGAGATCATGGATGCGGAAGTCAAGCAACTGAAGCGTAGCTGAATACTAATAGTCAAGTTTTGTTCTGAATCTAAATGTGACCAAGACTTAACTTAGGAACGTGAAGACCATATGAAGTTCAAGTATCCTCATCTCTTTATATCAACCTCATCATAATCAAATTTTAGGATAAAATTTTCTAAATTAAGGAAGAGTATGACACTTAACCCAATCCATATTGTTACCAAAACTGCTTGAATTATCCATATAATAATGAAATAAAGTCTCCATTTAATTATTCGGGTTTTATTATTTCTTTTAAATATTTGTTATGTCATTTATTAATTTAGTAATAAATTATAATTTATAAAATAATTTTTATAGATTTATAAAGTTTTATCACAAAAATATGTGATTTCTTTATTTTTATTTAAGTAAACAACTAATTTTATAAAGTTTATAAAATTTTATAAATTATTAAGTTAGCTGTTAGTTAAGTAAAGGTTTTATTTAACAAAATTAACTTAGGGGTTAGTTTTATAAGTTTAAAAACTTAATTTAGTTACTTTTCACCAATGTTTAGGAAACTAGACTGGACCCACAGGTTCAGCCGCCAACCACTATTTCTACCGGTCCGGTTCACTGCCTTGGGACCACCCTCTGGTTAACCGCCCGGTTCTCACGACCAACCAATATTCTGAATCAGTTTAGTTCAACTATGACCCGACTAAGTCATTTTTAACACTTCACTGTATTCTCATTTTGAAGAATAGGAGAACACTTTGGGTTAGAAGTTCTACCAATGTGGGATAGTTTTTATGCTTTCAAATAATATAGAATGGAAATATACATTTGTTTTTTAAATGTTGGAGCAATGTGGGATCAACCAAAGAGAGTTCAAAGAATAAACAAAGTAGAAAAAAGTTTTAAAAACTCCCTAAAAGAGGTTTGATTACAAGATCTCCTGATTAAAAGCCTTGCAAACTTACCAAGTAATCTAATAGGTGGTTCTATGATATTTCTTAAACAAAAAGCAAGTATTATGGTTTAGATCATGTCATTTCTATTAGAGATGAGAACAAAATCCGTTGGTTTTAACTTTTCTAACTAATAATAATAAACTTAATATTTTTAAGTAACTATATTATATATAATGTGTCAACTGGTTTTTAAATCCGGTCCAACCGATCTAACCAGTTTGACCAGTGAACCTTTGAGTCGTTTGGTTCGCTCTCCGGTCCGATTTTAAAAACAGTACTTTTCACATAAAATGATAACAATCTAAATATCTGGAACCAAAGTGTAATATTTTTAAAACCAAACCTTTCTCCCTCGTAATTCCAGCAGCAGACTCCGGCCACCCTCGAAATTAAGTTCCGGTGAAGCCCAACACCAAAAATTAATCGATTTCAATCAAAATTAACTGCTCCTACACCTATTTGTATCAGTTTCAAACTCTAGACCATTTTCAATTTGATTATCCAATTGTTATTGCATGCCCAGTCGAAACTGACGTATCGAATTCAAATCCTAAATCGGTTTCAACTTAAATAGCTCAAATGATTAGAATGATTGATTTGTAACGCTTTAGTGATCATTGCGACCATAACTTCCAAATAAAATGAATCTTTAACAATAGAATCATCCCTAAGTTGAATCAAAATCTTTAAATCAAACATAACTCACTTGAATCGAAATAGAATTAATTGATGCTATATGAGTGAGGGAAAATGCTTCAACCTATCCTTTTTAACTCTCTATAACCTCAATTGCATTCTAAACATACACACTCGTATTGAACATCGCATTCATCTCGGACCTGCAACCTTAGGGTTCATCGCTTGCTGGGTATACTACACCAATCATTTGAGGGGTTTAAATCCTTAACTTTCATGGAAGCCCTACACATTGCTAGTTTGATTACATCTTCATATTTTATCAGATTGATTGCATTATTAGTCAACTATAACTATTTCTTATTATCATCGTTCAATCATCGAATGAGGTAATTAACATGTCAATATACTCATAATCATATGTTGAATCAAACCCCTATGTTTAATTTCATAACCTAATACAGACCCATAACCCTTGGACCATGACCACCCATTAGGAGCTCTATTTAGATCGTGACCCACGTTTTATTTTCTGCATGATGTTGTTCCCACGTTTCCAGTTATTGCATGTTTTTAATTTAATTGTAGTCTTTGCAAGTCCATGTTAGCCACGTTAAGTCTGCACGTTTCCACATTTATGTTTGCATGAAATTCATGTATTTAAGAAGGTATTAGTTAATGAGAAAAGGAAAAAGAAAGATTATATCAAGAGTTCAACGTTCTTTGTTATTTACATTTCTGCAATTTATTTTTTGTTGGGGAGATCGCCAATCTCGAACTTGGCTCTATTGCTTGCTGGTTCACGATGGGGCGGCATGGTTGAAGGATGAACTCTCAATGAAAGCATCAAATGATAGAGCCAAGTTCTAGATTGGCGATCTCGCCAATAAAAAATAAATTGTAGAAATGTAAATAACAAAGAACGTAGAACTCTTGCTATAATCTTTCTTTTTTCCTTTTCTCAATAACTAATACCTTCTTAAATACATTTCATGCAAACATAAAAGTGGAAACGTGCGGACTAAAGGTGGCTAACATGGACTTGCAAAGACTACAATTAAATTTAAAACATGCAATAATTGGAAATGTGAGAACATCATGCAAAAAACAAAACGTGGGTCATGATCTAAATGGAGCTCCTAATGGGTGGTCATTTTCCAAGGGTTATGGGTCTATATCATAACCGTTATCATCATCGTGTTCAATTCCAATAATTTAGGAACTAGGGTTTGAATGATTTGGGGATTATTACAGTTTAAGTAATCATTAAATTTCAATATTGGATCAAGAAATGGGATTTGTCTCAACGATTACCACATCACACACACACACGAGACCGGGTTTGAACCTGAAATTTCCCAGAAAGAACAATAAACACACTATCTCAATCTTGTGAATGCGGAATGTAAACAAGATTGGAGTGAAAGAAGATTGAATTGATCACAAAATGATTCTTTGATCTAATAACACAACCTAGAACAGGTCTTGTGCGATTACGCACGGTACCGATATGATAAATGAACAAAAGCGTAATTATAAAACGAAAACGAAACTATTTATACTAAAACAGTAGTTCTCGCGCGATAGGCATTTTGCGCGGATCAATCTGTCGCGCAGCTTTAATCTCTCGCGTGGAGTCTTTCTCGTGTGAGATCTGCTTTTCGTGTGGAAAACTTCTTCGCATATGCTGTTATCAGATCTTGACTTCGTTCAATCTTCAGATGTTTTGCCGAGCCTTGATTAGTCTTCTACAATCTCCCCCTAGGCTCGGTGAAACATAATCAATCAAAATCAACATTTGCCTTCTTGTACGAGCCTGCATATGCATACCATTTATTCCTAAGGATCCGGTCAATCATCCACACATACTGGAAAGATAGAAAATAAACGGACTCATCAGCTGAAATGGGGCAGTGTAAAAGCTTGAGTAAGTCGTCTTTGCCGAACTTCATAAAGTCTGCTGGATCAATGATTCGAAATGACCTGTCAGTACATCTGATCACAGCGTGAACTGAATCCTTCTCACATCTCCAAAAAAGTAATTGCTTTAAAGAATTAGGAGGAACAGGGGCATGGAATGGACTCTTCCTTTTCTTGTAAGAATTTTCAAAATGAGATCATATAGTTCTTTATCAAGTCAAGACTCTGTCCAGCTTTATTTAAAATAAACTGGTTAAGTTGATTGTCAATATCTTTTGTCCCTATAAACTTATACTTCAGGTTTTACTCAGAAACATAAGGAGTGATACTTATCATGTTTTGTATGATTTAATATAATCCAGTGGATCCTACAATCAGAACTTCAGTAAAATACTTATTAGTCTTCAAGACACTATTGAGATTTCCAAGTCACCCCAAATTGACTTAAACCATGCATTGTTGATCAGTGATATCATTTATTCATTCCTAAAATATAAATATTTGAGCATAACTAGCCTGAGAAATATCTCTTAACCCGGAATATTAACAAGTTTAAGGACTTACTGACAGCCATCCGGACTTACGTCTGCCCTCTCAAGATGTTTAGGACTTACAAGCCATCCGGACTTACATGCCCCATCTTTTGATTTTGCCTTCCATGATCAGAGAATATTCTCAAAATAGAAAAATATATACCATATAGTATGTATGTCTTTAGACATATCTTTTGATTTGTTGTGCTTCTTGGCATCTTATATCCTATATGGCCTTTTGGCATCTTTTTGCTCAATTATTTGCTCAACTATTTTTTTTTGTCTTTTTATTTCCTTTTGTCTTTTTGTATTTTATCTTTTATATATACACATAGTTATGATAATCACTGAATCAAACAAATACAGGCTTGAGTATGACAAGATTATATCTCTCAGTCTGTGTTAGAACATTTTTATCATTGTCACAGAATCCTGATATGTTCCCTACTAAATCATATCTCTTTAATTTAAGTTTAATCACTCAATTATGATCTTTTCATTTCTAAAAGCAAAGCCTATTGACACATCAAACATAATCCAAGTCTATTCATATTTAAGCCTTTGAAAGTACTTAGACTCTTTTTGAACTGTGTAAAATCATTTCTCATTTAATCATGAAAATTCATTTTTATTGATCCAATCTTGACTCCCCCTAAGACCAAAAATATTATTCAAAGCTTATTTTAAATTTCTCCGATATATGACTGATCATTTTGAAGCAATTGTAAGTTTCCTGTCATATGTCTTTGAACAACCGCTGTCTACATGCCATAAGCTTTCAATGATCTTTTGCGGTCGTTCCTGCATAAGTAACAAACTTACTTAGCTTTTGGTACCCAAGTCAAACACGACTTGAGTACATTATGTGTTGCAGCAAGACAAAATGATTTGAGATTATTATATTTGTTTTGCACATCAGTCTTTTCATTTACATTTTTCACATTGATATTTTTGTTTAAATCATTATTGAAACTCTTATTCCTTTTGACATTAAAATCATTAGCAACTTTTGATTTCTTATGATTTGAAAATTTTCCACGAGTGAAAAACGATTTTCTATTATGAGCAATAGAATTATGAAATCTTTGTTTGCTTAATGATTTTTGTCGAAAAGGACAATTGTTTGCCAAATGATTTATGTTTCCACACTGATAACATTTTCTTTGTTGTGTGTGGAAAACAAACTGTGGATGACAATTATGAAAATTGTCATAAAAACCAAAGTCAGATTGACTAGGTTTAACATTCTGCACAGTCTCTCAAATCTTTGCCTCATTTGATAATTGCTTGTTTATCTTTTGCAGATTCGAGGAAATATATGAATTATGACAACTTTTGATTTGAGATTTGGCAGTTGTGACTTTTGGAATTAGTGGTGCTGGAATAGGACCAGTCTTAGATTCTGCTGGAGTAGGACCAGACTTTGAATTTGCTGGAGGTGGACCAGGCTTAGATATACGAATTGGTGCTGGAGAAGGACTAGGCTTGGATATTCGGATTGGTGCTGGAGAAGGACCAGGCTTTTGAATTTTCAGATTGAATGCAGAAGAATCATTCACTTGCAAATCTGGGCTACAAATATCTTGATTCACAAGGTTAGCATTATAATGAAGTTTATTTTTAAAGAATCGAGAATTCGTTTCTTTAAAAATATGCTCTTCATTTTCAATTAAACCTTTAGAAACAAATTTACTTTTAAAATCTTTTTCAATTTTTTCTTTCTGAATTGCCCTTTGATTTGCATTCAAATTACATTTACTATTTGATTTAATATCATTCAAATCAACCACCTTTTCATTTCCAGACAAAGTTTGTTTACAAGCAGATCGTAAATCATTTACATTCTTATTTTTCAAATTGTCACTCTCATTTTCTCCCTCACTATCACTCTCCCATTCTTCAACCAACCCATCCACCTTCAATTTATCTGCACAAAAATTTCAGTTGATTGTTTAGGTTTGGTTATTATAATAGGATCAACAGATAGATTTACTTTGACTGAAGGTTTTAAGTCTTGAGATGGAGAGAAACCAATCCCATAGACCATATCAGTATCAGAAATGACATCAGATGAAGGTAAACATGAATAATCATGATTAATTGGAGGAGCAATGTTTGAAAATCCAACACCGCATTTTCCTCCTTTAATCTTCTGTGTCATTTGCGACTTGATTATTCCTTCAACCATTGTTGATGAAAGTTCAAATTTCTCAACAGTCAATTTAGCCGTGGCTAGTTCACTGTTGAGTCTATTAATTTCTAAAGCGAGTTCATTGTTTCTACTTGTCAAATCATTATTTGTACATTCTTTATCATGAAGATTTAGTTGTAAATTATATATTGTTTTATTTAAACCTTCAAGTTTTTCTTTAAAAATCTTTTCATTTGACTTGTGTTTTCGAGCTTGATACTGAAGTTTTTCAACTTCCATTATCAGGCTCTCATTATGAACTCTATATCTTTGAACTTTCTCAACACATGAATTTTGCACAAACCATCATATACCTTGGGTTCAGAAGTTTCCCCTTCTGCTTCCTCAACCTTCTTAACCATGAATGCTTTCATTTCAGCAGCTTGTTCTTCCACTGGAGCAACTCCAACATTCTTTGGATTATTACATTGGCTTTTGACTGGAGGCTCGACAGTGTACTCTTCAATCACAATCCTTTCCTCAGCAACCTTCTCAACCTGATCTTTCTTCACAACTGTCTCTTTTTCTTCTTCAATCTTCTCCTTTAATTCTTCAACTTTCTCATTCTCTTGTTCAACTTTCACTTTCTCTACTTCAACTTTCTCCTTTACTTCTTCAACTTCAGCAAACAAACCTTCCAACAAATCATCAGACACAAACTCAGCAAACAAATTTTCTTCTTCTTCTGGTTCATGAACAATCTTTGCAATGAATGCAGTAGACAATGTTAGATCAAGGGCTTCCATTTGATCTGACCAATCATATTCAGCATTAGTTTGAGAAACCAATGCTTTAGAACCACCCGAAGTGCTAGCTTTGTCTTTCTTTGGCTTAATCTCCACAGTCACCATCTTCTTAGGGCCTTCAGTTTAACCAGTCTTTGGTTCGGTACATTCTCTGGTGAAATGACCTGGTTTGTCACAGTTGTAACACCTCAGGTTAGACTTGTCGAAACCGATTTTGCTAGAGTTGTTAACACCAAACATTTTTCTCCCAGTTCGTCTAGTAAAATTCTTCGCCCTGTAAACTACCATGGCCATTTGATACTTGATGTCATTTTCTTCAACATCATTAGGATTGACTTGTTGAAGATCATCAACCAAGACATTAGGAGCAGTGAGTCTTCCAGCCATAAAAGCTTCATAACTTGACATAAAAGTTGTGAAAAGGACAAGATGTTCCTCAGTAATCTGGACAGTCTGCTTTGATGGATTAGTAGTAGCAACATAAGCATGTTGACCATTATGAGAATCTTGAGATTGAGGGACTTGTTGATGGATGATGGGGGAATAGGGTTGAGCAGCTGGAACATGAACTTGATGGTTTACTGCTGGTTGCATATAAGAAGATGTTGCACCTCCAGATTGTTGTTACTGACACATTTGTGTATAACTGACATAGTAATTTGGATACTAGCCATCTTTGCATAGAGAGCAGTTCCTTCAGCACCTAGAGAACTGAGATGATTAGCAGCTCGCTGCTTATCGTCCATCGCATAAGACTTGATAGTTGAAATGAGATCAGTAACTGAAGAGTATACAAGTCTTTGGTTCTCTTGATCAATGTACAGTTGTTATTCCAACTGTATGGAAGTGAATTTAGCAGCTTCTTGTTCACAGTGATGTGTTCCAGAGTAATACCCGCACTCTTCATTTTCGTTACCAGTCTAACAAACCTGACAATCTGAGCTTCCAACTCTTCACCAACTATATGATTGAACATGTTGAATTCTTGATTCAACATATCCTTTTTGCTTTCCCTCATGTCTTTGTTGCCCATGATCTGAGATTCAAGAGCATCCCATAACACCTTTGCACCTCTGAACTCTTGAAACTTTTGTGAAATCTCAGTAGTCAATGCCATAGTGATGGCAGCATAAGCTTTATCATCCAATTCCAACCTCTTAATGTCATCTTCATCCCACAAGTGTTCAGGTTTCTGTACCATTTCTCCTTTATCATTTTTGTACAACGGAATGTAAGGACCATACTGAATAGACCTCCACATCTTAGGTTCCGTGTAGAGAACATGTTTCTCAAATCGGAAAGCCCAATCAGCATAATCGTCTTCACAGAGAAGTCTCGGTGGCTTGTTACTAGTACCAATTTCCGTATCTAGATGAAGTGAAGCAGTAAGATGCTTTAAACTCGGAGTTGTTGAAGCCATGTTGATCAGAAAGTCAGAATCAGAATTTTCGTGTGACAGAAACAATTGTGCGAAACCTGTTTTCGCGCGGCCAACCTTTTCGAGCGAGAATATTGATTCGTGCGAAATTTCCTATTTACCTTTTCACGCGAAATCGCATAAAAAGGTAAAATAACTGTCTGAGCGAAAACACATTTTTTTGCACGCGAAAACACACTTTTTCGCACGCGAAAACTCACAGTTCAAGCGAAAATCTTCCAATTTCGTGCAGAATCAAATTTCCAACAGTTTGTTCAAGCGAGAATTATCTCCAAATCACTGAATATGTCTGATTATACTCATTTTAATCCAATTTTAATGAATTTAGTTTAATTTTAAGCTTATTGATGATTAAAATTCAACTAAAGTCCACTAATTCAGTCCAAATCAGTCCAAATTCTCACAATTCGAGCAGCATAACATCACCATATCTGAATCTCAAGTGATCAATGATGAATGTCTTCAAAAATGAGTAGAAAACAATCCAAATCTTCTCCAAATCGTGGTTCTAGAGCCTAATGCTCTCATACCAATTGTAAAACCTTGAAATTTCCCAGAAAGAACAATAAACACACGATCTCAATCTTGTGAATGCGGAATGTAAACAAGATTGGAGTGAAAGAAGATTGAATTGATCACAAAATGATTCTTTGATCGAATAACACAACCTAGAACAGGTCTTGTGCGATTTCGCACAGTACTGATATGATAAATGAACAAAAGCTTAATTACAAAACGAAAACGAAACTATTTATACTAAAACATCAGTTCTCGCGCGACAGGCATTTCGCGCGGATCAATCTGTCGCGCGGCTTTAATCTCTCGCGTGGATTCTTTCTCGCGTGAGATCTGCTTTTCGCGTGGAAAACTTCTTCACATATGCTGTTATCAGATCTTGACTTCGATCAATCTTCAGATGTTTTGCCGAGCCTTGATTAGTCTTCTACAATCTCCCCCTAGGCATGTCAATATACTCATAATCATATGTTGAATCAAACCCCTATGTTTAATTTCATAACCTAATACAGACCCATAACCCTTGGACCATGACCACCCATTAGGAGCTCTATTTAGATCGTGACCCACGTTTTATTTTCTGCATGATGTTCCCACGTTTCCAGTTATTGCATGTTTTTAATTTAATTGTAGTCTTTGCAAGTCCATGTTAGCCACGTTAAGTCTGCACGTTTCCACATTTATGTTTGCATGAAATTCATGTATTTAAGAAGGTATTAGTTAATGAGAAAAGGAAAAAGAAAGATTATAGCAAGAGTTCAACATTCTTTGTTATTTACATTTCTGCAATTTATTTTTTGTTGGGGAGATCACCAATCTCGAACTTGGCTCTATTGCTTGCTGGTTCACGATGGGGCGGCATGGTTGAAGGATGAACTCTCAATGAAAGCACCAAATGATAGAGCCAAGTTCGAGATTGGCGATCTCACCAATAAAAAATAAATTGTAGAAATGTAAATAACAAAGAACGTAGAACTCTTACTATAATCTCTCTTTTTTTCCTTTTCTCAATAACTAATACCTTCTTAAATACATTTCATGCAAACATAAAAGTGGAAACGTGCAGACTAAAGGTGGCTAACATGGACTTGCAAAGACTACAATTAAATTTAAAACATGCAATAATTGGAAATGTGAGAACATCATGCAAAAAACAAAACGTGGGTCATGATCTAAATGGAGCTCCTAATGGGTGGTCATTTTCCAAGGGTTATGGGTCTATATCATAACCGTTATCATCATCGTGTTCAATTCCAATAATTTAGGAACTAGGTTTGAATGATTTGGGGATTATTACAGTTTAAGTAATCATTAAATTTCAATATTGGATCAAGAAATGGGATTTGTCTCAACGATTACCACATCACACACACACACACGAGACCGGGTTTGAACCTGGACACCCTCATTTTCTTCTTAAATTATATTATTATAAAAATCATTCTATTAATTATTAATAAAACATAAATTTATTATTAATTTATGAGAAATTAATTAATTTATAAATACACAGTTATATACTTTTAATAGTTATAATATTTATAAAAACTAATAAAAAAGATTATAAATTATTTTATGAACCCTAGTTTTTATAAAATCTTTATAATACATAAAATTGATTACTTAAATTTTTTTAGATAAATGATCTACACTATTTAAACCATATAATACTATATATGTAATCATTTAAATAATTAACTATTTAGTTAATTATTTTTGAGTAGTTATCAAAAGTTGGTACACATTTTGTTATTCAAAGTCATATTTATTACCTATCATTATTTACTCATTATTAGACTTTTTATTGAAATATAATTAAATCCTTAAATCATTATAACTTTTACTATTACCTTTTCAATAATTATTATTAATCATTGTTAGTATTTAAATACTATTATTTATTCAAATTATTATATTTATTCAGTTCTTATTTAAACAAGTCATTTATCAAAGCTAATCAAACTATTATCATTTAATATTATATATAATTGTTTAATTACTAAAATCTCCAAATCTATATTAGAAACCCTAATTTCCAAATCAACCCTAAAACCTTAAAATTTCTTATTCTATCTTAGGATACAGTTTCTCAGGTTAATTCGTAAATAAATCTTTTGATGCCTAGTTCAAGTATTATTATTTCTTAACTTGCAAATTACCATGTGAGTATTTATAACCCTTTTATGTTTTATATATTTGGGGGAATTTATATATTTATTTACTTGTTCATTTCATTTAATTCAATTCAATTTATGTTTGTGTTATTACTTGAAATTAATGTTCATAGCTTGATAAACACCTATTTTAGCACAATCATTAAGTTATTCAAACCATAGAAACAATTATTGATCTATTATCCACCCCATGGGGGTATTTGAGGATGATTGAATATGGATTCTTTAATATGGTTTATCTATTGAGATCTCATCTGAGTCAATTTAGTCACTAGTTTTGATTGTGCATTGTTTGTTTTGTATGTTAACACTTTTACATTATAAGTCTTGGCATAATATGAGAATTGAATCTTTTTAACCATTATATCTATGTATATAAACCTGTATATACTCACACGCTAATTTGTTAGCTAACGAGACTATTTTTCACATGATTTTATGTAATACTACATAGTTGGATTTTAGGATGCTTGCAACTAGGATTATTGGACGTAGTTAGTAACAAAGATAAGTAATTATGTTTGAATTGTTATTTGGTTATAAAACAATGTTAAGTTATTTGAATTAACGTAACTTACATTTAATATTTTTAACGAATTAAGTACCATGAGGTATGAGCAATTAATTCACCTCCGTCCACCCTAAGGTTTCCGCCATCGGTTGGTGTGTGAAAACTATACCATTGGTTATGACAAGATTGATTTCCTACTTCGAGCTGAATGAAGGCCATCGGGTCATCAACCCTACTAAAGTGGTTTCTACCCTAATGTTGAGACCGACTAGACCAGCCAGTCCACCTGGTTAAACCGCTAACCAGAGAAATCAATAATCTTTCTGTTTGAATTAACCATTTTACTAAGAACAAACAGTTTCACAACAAACCAGGTTGAAGTGTTTCCAAAACTTGGACTGGATTAGAAATTTAAGGATGCTTACCTTATTAAAAGAAAGAAACAAGCTTCAAAGAAGTGATTAGTGGGCGATGTGGAATAGTGGAAAGGAAATTTATTAAGAGGTACATGCTTTCAAGATACGTTGAGCGGACGATATCAGAATTTCAAGTTGAAAGGAAAGGAGATAAAAAAACAAATACTTGTTAAGAGACTCGAACATATCATCAAGTTTAGAAAGAAGGAACTTAACTTACCAGTTCTACTACCAAATCTATTGCTTCATACCGTTACTTCATTTAACTTAATTCTGTGTACACTAATTTCCATTTCAAATATACATCGACATATGACTACACATTGGATGGTGATCAATCCAATCAATATTGTTATATAATTAATATTTTTATTTTTCTAAGCATTTGTATTTTATTATATATTTAGGAATAAGAATAATGTTGTCTGGAAGAAATTGACCCTATCGCGACAACAAAAGTCGTCGCCATAGGTGCCTGTTGTCGTCGTCATAGCCTATGGCGAGGACATGTCGTCGCGATAGATGTAGTAGCCGTAGTTCCGTCGCCATAGGTCAAAAACTGTCGTCGGCGTAGTGTGGTCGCGATAAATTTTCACTCAATTTTTAAAATTAAAATATAAATTTTAAATTGACCCTATGGCGACGACATGTCGTCGTAATTCCAGCAGCAGACTCCGGCCACCCTCGAAATTAAGTTCCGGTGAAGCCTAACACTAAAAATTAATCGATTTCAATCGAAATTAACTGCTCCTACACCTATTTGTATCAGTTTCAAACTCTAGACCATTTTCAATTTGATTATCCAATTGTTATTGCATGCCCAGTCAAAACTGACGTATCGAATTCAAATCCTAAATCGGTTTCAACTTAAATAGCTCAAATGATTAGAATGATTGATTTGTAACGCTTCAGTGATCATTGCGACCATAACTTCCAAATAAAATGAATCTTTAACAATAGAATCATCCCTAAGTTGAATCAAAATCTTTAAATCAAACATAACTCATTCGAATCGAAATAGAATTAATTGATGCTATATGAGTGAGGGAAAATGCTTCAACCTATCCTTTTTAACTCTCTATAACCTCAATTGCATTCTAAACATACACACTCGTATTGAACATCGCATTCATCTCGGACCTGCAACCTTAGGGTTCATCGCTTGCTGGGTATACTACACCAATCATTTGAGGGGTTTAAATCCTTAACTTTCATGGAAGCCCTACACATTGCTAGTTTGATTACATCTTCATATTTTATCAGATTGATTGCATTATTAGTCAACTATAACTATTTCTTATTATCATCGATCAATCATCGAAACAGGTAATTAACATGTCAATATACTCATAATCATATGTTGAATCAAACCCCTATGTTTAATTTCATAACCTAATACAGACCCATAACCCTTGGACCATGACCACCCATTAGGAGCTCTATTTAGATCGTGACCCACGTTTTATTTTCTGCATGATGTTCCCACGTTTCCAGTTATTGCATGTTTTTAATTTAATTGTAGTCTTTGCAAGTCCATGTTAGCCACGTTAAGTCTGCACGTTTCCACATTTATGTTTGCATGAAATTCATGTATTTAAGAAGGTATTAGTTAATGAGAAAAGGAAAAAGAAAGATTATAGCAAGAGTTCAACGTTCTTTGTTATTTACATTTCTGCAATTTATTTTTTGTTGGGGAGATCGCCAATCTCGAACTTGGCTCTATTGCTTGCTGGTTCACGATGGGGCGGAATGGTTGAAGGATGAACTCTCAATGAAAGCATCAAATGATAGAGCCAAGTTCTAGATTGGCGATCTCGCCAATAAAAAATAAATTGTAGAAATGTAAATAACAAAGAACGTAGAACTCTTGCTATAATCTTTCTTTTTTCCTTTTCTCAATAACTAATACCTTCTTAAATACATTTCATGCAAACATAAAAGTGGAAACGTGCAGACTTAACGTGGCTAACATGGACTTGCAAAGACTACAATTAAATTGAAAACATGCAATAATTGGAAATGTGAGAACATCATGCAGAAAACAAAACGTGGGTCATGATCTAAATGGAGCTCCTAATGGGTGGTCATGGTCCAAGGGTTATGGGTCTATATCATAACCGTTATCATCATTGTGTTCAATTCCAATAATTTAGGAACTAGGGTTTGAATGATTTGGGGATTATTACATTTTAAGTAATCATTAAATTTCAATATTGGATCAAGAAATGGGATTTGTCTCAACGATTACCACATCACACACACACACGAGACCGGGTTTGAACCTGGACACCCTCATTTTCTTCTTAAATTATATTATTATAAAAATCATTCTATTAATTATTAATAAAACATAACTTTATTATTAATTTATGAGAAATTAATTAATTTATAAATACACAGTTATATACTTTTAATAGTTATAATATTTATAAAAACTAATAAAAAAGATTATAAATTATTTTATGAACCCTAGTTTTTATAAAATCTTTATAATACATAAAATTGATTACTTAAATTTTTTTAGATAAATGATCTACACTATTTAAACCATATAATACTATATATGTAATCATTTAAATAATTAACTATTTAATTAATTATTTTTGAGTAGTTATCAAAAGTTGTTACACATTTTGTTATTCAAAGTCATATTTATTACCTATCATTATTTACTCATTATTAGACTTTTTATTGAAATATAATTAAATCCTTAAATCATTATAACTTTTATTATTACCTTTTCAATAATTATTATTAATCATTGTTAGTATTTAAATACTATTATTTATTCAAATTATTTTATTTATTTAGTTCTTATTTAAACAAGTCATTTATCAAAGCTAATCAAACTATTCTCATTTAAAATTATATATAATTGTTTAATTACTAAAATCTCCAAATCTATATTCGAAACCCTAATTTCCAAATCAACCCTAAAACCTTAAAATTTCTTATTCTATCTTAGGATACAGTTTCTCAGGTTAATTCGTAAATAAATGTTTTGGTGCCTAGTTCAAGTATTATTATTTCTTAACTTGCAAATTACCATGTGAGTATTTATAACCCTTTTATGTTTTATATATTTGGGGGAATTTATATATTTATTTATTTGTTCATTTCATTTAATTCAATTCAATTTATGTTTGTGTTATTACTTGAAATTAATGTTCATAGCTTGATAAACACCTATTTTAGCACAATCATTAAGTTATTCAAACCATAGAAACAATTATTGATCTATTATCCACCCCATGGGGGTATTTGAGGATGATTGAATATGGATTCTTTAATATGGTTTATCTATTGAGATCTCATCTGAGTCAATTTAGTCATTAGTTTTGATTGTGCATTGTTTGTTTTGTATGTTAACACTTTTACATTATAAGTCTTGGCATAATATGAGAATTGAATCTTTTTAACCATTATATCTATGTATATAAACCTGTATATACTCACACGCTAATTTGTTAGCTAACGAGACTATTTTTCACATGATTTTATGTAATACTACATAGTTGGATTTTAGGATGCTTGCAACTAGGATTATTGGACGTAGTTAGTAACAAAGATAAGTAATTATGTTTGAATTGTTATTTGGTTATAAAACAATGTTAAGTTATTTGAATTAACGTAACTTACATTTAATATTTTTAACGAATTAAGTACCATGAGGTATGAGCAATTAATTCACCTCCGTCCACCCTAAGGTTTCCGCCATCGGTTGGTGTGTGAAAACTATACCATTGGTTATGACAAGATTGATTTCCTACTTCGAGCTGAATGAAGGCCATCGGGTCATCAACCCTACTAAAGTGGTTTCTACCCTAATGTTGAGACCGACTAGACCAGCCAGTCCACCTGGTTAAACCGCTAACCAGAGAAATCAATAATCTGTTTTGTTTGAATTAACCATTTTACTAAGAACAGACAGTTTCACAACAAACCAGGTTGAAGTGTTTCCAAAACTTGGACTGGATTAGAAATTTAAGGATGCTTACCTTATTAAAAGAAAGAAACAAGCTTCAAAGAAGTGATTAGTGGGCGATGTGGAATAGTGGAAAGGAAATTTATTAAGAGGTACATGCTTTCAAGATACGTTGAGCGGACGATATCAGAATTTCAAGTTGAAAGGAAAGGAGATAAAAAAAACAAATACTTGTTAAGAGACTCGAACATATCATCAAGTTTAGAAAGAAGGAACTTAGCTTACCAGTTCTACTACCAAATCTATTGCTTCATACCGTTACTTCATTTAACATAATTCTGTGTACACTAATTTCCATTTCAAATATACATCGACATATGACTACACATTAGATGGTGATCAATCCAATCAATATTGTTATATAATTAATATTTTTTATTTTTCTAAGCATATGTATTTTATTATATATTTAGGAATAAGAATAATGTTGTCTGGAAGAAATTGACCCTATCGCGACGACAAAAGTCGTCGCCATAGGTGCCTGTTGTCGTCGTCATAGCCTATGGCGACGACATGTCGTCGCGATAGATGTAGTAGCCGTAGTTCCGTCGCCATAGGTCAAAAACTGTCGTCGGCGTAGTGTGGTCGCGATAAATTTTCACTCAATTTTTAAAATTAAAATATAAATTTTAAATTGACCCTATGGCGACGACATGTCGTCGCTATAGGTGTTTTGATTTATTAAATAATAAAATATTAAATTAATATAATTATTTTTTAATTTTATCTATGGCGACGACAAGTCGTCGCCATAGGGTATCTGTTTAAAAATTTTATTATTTAAATTTTGATTTTTTCCAGTTTTTTACCTGAATAATTACCCAAATCACATACGCAGAAATAAAACCTAAACATTATCAATACTTAAACGTAGATCAAACAATTCTAATTAAGTACATACCAAACAAGAAAAAAGTATCAAACTAAACATGTCTTAAGTTTTTAGAAACCTAACAAATTAACTTCCTAATTGTCGTCATCTTCATCATCTTCGTTGTTGTTGGGATTATATTTTTTTCTTTCAAATTCAGCCATCTTTTCTTGCATTTCTCGCATTTGTTGCCTTAATGCTTCCATTTCTTCATTCGGATGTGATGATCCACTTGATTGTTCATAACGAGAGAGATTTTTTACTTTTCGTCCAACACCTCTCGTATGACCACGCCTTTCTCCTAATGCAAGCTCTAAACATTGCATCTCATTAACGGGCGACTCTCCCGCCTCCATTTGCATTTGGGCGTATTGATTTTCAATTTTTGCCTGCAATTTTAAAGAATCAAAATGAAAAGTTATTAAGATTTTTATGAAATTTCGACAGCATAACTGTTGGATCATGATGAGGCTGGTGCAACCAAAACTACTTCACATAGTCATTTTTGGTACTACATTCAAAGGCTTCCGAAGCTGAGCAAGAGATCTTCCGAAAGTCTGAAGAACAACAGCTGAAGATATCTACTGAAGGCAAAAGCTGAAGTCAACTGCTGAAGACAACAGCTGAAGCCAACAGCAGAAGATATCTACTGAAGGCAAAAGCTGAAGTCAACTGCTGAAGACAACAGCTGAAGCCAACAGCTGAAGCCAACAGCTGAAGATATCTACTGAAGGCAAAAGCTGAAGTCAACTGCTGAAGACAACAGCTGAAGCCAACAGCTGAAGACTATCTTCCAAAGACAAAGTCTGAAAGCTTCCGAAGACAAAGTCTGATGAAAGAGCTGAAGACAAAGTCTGAGCTTCCGAAGACAAAGTCTGATGAAAGAGCTGAAGACAAAGTCTGAGCTTCCGAAGACAAAGAAGACTCCAAGCCTCGGAAGAAGCAGTCTTCCGAAGTATAAGTGGTTTGGAAGAAGTTATTCTTCCGAAGTACTTTATCCTTCGGAAGACATTGCTATGACCAGCAGATAAAAGTATGGTCCCTGACAGTCCGCTGCAGACCTCTGATACAGCATGGCATCTTCCTAAAGAGCCATGTTGTTGACCATACTTTATTCTACTGTTTACCTTTTTATGATAGTACATGTTACCAACTTTAGTTGGTGACAAAAGGTAAGTCAGGGACATGTCCTGACTACCAACTCTCAGGCAAAATGTCTGAAAGACCTCACCTAGAGTCTTGTAGTATAGATGTAAGGTTAGAGGTGTCCAGCTGGTATCAAAGTATATCCGGCTGTAGGTAGTATTATATATATCTTCTCCTTGTAACTCTTTAGATAAGCGATTTGAGTCCAAGAGTGTTGTAATCCTTTGAGTTGAGAGGCAATATATAAAAGTACCTTGAAAATTTACTTGCTGTGTTTATTTTCTTACTGCTTGCTACTTGGTATATTGTGATCAACTCTTTATAGACTACTTGCTGAGTGTTGTTCGCAGTGAGTTGAGAGAAAAACCACCCATAATCGATCCTGCAATTGGTATCAGAGCTCCAGGTTCTTGATTGTGAGATCTTACCATCCAAATCAACCTGTTTTTCACTCCTTACTACAAACCACTCACTCAAATGGCTGCTCTCTCTAAGGCTAATATGGAAACCGGTACCATGACCAAGTCTCCACTGATCACCCCTGAAGACTTTGACACATGGTGTATCAGAATGGAAGGCTTCATCAAATGTCAAGATTCAAGGATGTGGGACTCCATTGTCAATGGTCCTTTCATACCAAGCACCACTTCTACCACTGGTAATCGCATCATTCCAAAAGATGTTGATGATTACTCAGAAGAAGACAGGAAGAGAATAGAGCTGGATCAAAGGGCTCTGACTTCTCTCCAAACTGCTCTCCCCAGCTCCGTCTACAGACGCTTCAAGAAGTGCAAAACTGCTAAAGATTTATGGGAAGCACTGAAGCTGATATATGAAGGATCCAAGGAAACCCAAGAGAACAAGAAGGATCTCTTGAAGCAGCAGTTTGAGAACTTTACTTTCAAGGCTGGTGAGACCTTGACTCAACAATACTTCAGGTATGTTGAGCTAGTAGATACTCTGGAGGATATTGGAGTAGCTCTTGAGAATAGAGACATAGTTAGGAAGTTCATGTCTTCACTTCCTAAACTATGGATACATTACTGTGTTGTAATCAAGAGAACTTCGGACCTTAAGACTCTTACTCTGACAGAGTTGTATGGTATCCTAAGTGCATTCCAGATGGAGATGAACATGCAGAACTCCTCTGGTCACTCCAATAACCAATTGAGTTCAGCCCTTCATATGGTTGAAAGGGAAATCACATAACCACAACATCAGTTGCTGTGTTACCCTGACAACTCACACAGCGGACCTTACATTACTCTACCTGAGACTCCAAAATCTCAAAAGGTTCAACACAACTCCTCTCAGGATAGTTGTGCCTTTGTCTCTGTAAGTGGACACTCTGGTGATTTTCAATACTGCTTTGATGATCTTGAGTGCTTCAGTCCAGATGATGTGGACTATATGGATATTGTCCAGCAGATGGCTCTTTTAACTTACAGAGCGAAGAAGTTCTTCAAGAGAACTGGAAGGCAATTCCCTCAAAACCCAGTCAACAGCAGGTTTGGGTTTGACAAAAGCAAAGCAAAGTGTTACAACTGCAACCAACTTGGTCACTTTGCTAGGGAATGCAAGGCTCCCAAGAACAACCCGGGAACCCCACAGGCCTCCACACATCCCACTACTTCAAAGCATGAAGAGAAGTCAACTGAAACAGCTGCTGTGGCTCAAGAAGTTGACTGGAGCTTCATGGTACAGGATGTGACTCCTGCTCAAGCACTCATGGCCGGAACAGATGATGATCAGGTATATGAACATCTTTGTACTGCTGCCTGTATTGCTAAAGTTAAACTCTATAAGGATTACATTTCGGAAATCAGATCTGAGGTTGAGTCTTTAAATGTGCTAAAATCTGATTTTAAGAGAGCTGAATCTGACTACCAAAAGAAAATTGAGGAGTTAGAGAAAACTGTGTCTCTTTTAAAACATGAAAAGACTAATTATAAGACTCAAATTAAAGATCTGATATCCAAACTATCTGAGGTTCAAGCCCAGTTGGTCACAGCTGAGGCTCAGGCCAGGAAGCAAGCTATTGCTGAGCAAAGCTTCCAAACTATTCTTGCATCAACCTCTCATTCCAAAATGTTTTATCAAAACAATGAAGGGTTGGGAACCAATGAAATATCTCCACCACACTCTTATGAGTCTATTAGACTACCTAGATGTGGTACTGAAGAGCAAGAGGTTCCAACTGCTGACCCTTCTTCATTGGAACTAAAGGATGAGGCAAAAATAGTGGCCACCACAGGGGAGAAACAGGAGGATACACTCATCTCCACCTGTGAAGACCAAATCCTAACCACCAAGGCAAGAAGAAGCAGAGCTAAAGCTGCTAGAAGGACTGCCAAGAAGGTTGAAGAGTCCAAGCTTAAGATCGACCCAAAGCAAAAGGGTGTCTTCATTTCTGCCGGATTTCAAGTGGTAGGTACTTCTGACTCAGGAAAGGAGTGTAATACCAGCACTCCTGTCCTACTGAAGGATCAGAAGTTTAAAGGGAAAGTTACTGATGAAGAGAAGAAACCCAAGAAACAGCAACCTGCAAGTTCCCAGAAGACTAACATTGCCTGCATAATGTGTGGTCTACACAACCACATGGCTAAAGATTGTTACTACAATCCAGCAAGCACACATTATGCAAATAATGTTAGAAAATAAGGAGTCAGAAAAGGTTTCTCAGTTGGACCACTTCAAAAGGTCCAAATGATGAAAAAGGGAAAGTTGGTATCGGACGCCAAGTTGCTTTCGGAAGAAACTACTTCTTCCGAAGGGAAATCGCTTCGGAAGCCAAACCTTCTAAGGTTCGGAAGAACAAGAAGGCTCCCTTGAAACCATCTCAGAAGAAGACTACTTCGGAAGAAAAGGTGGTGAAGGCTTCTTCCGAAAAGAAAGAAGCTTCGGAAGAAGGCCATGCTGCACAAGCTTCAACAAGCTCATCTTCAAAGATCAACCAAGGGATGGATTGGAAGATCAAGAAAGATGCTGCAACCCAAACCTCTTCTTCAACAATGACCTCTATTGAACCCCAATGCATATCTTTTGGTTGAATTATGTCACTATCGTTGGAAGAGCCCAAGACCAGCAAGGCTTGGGCTTCCAAATAAAACTAACCATCTCATCTTATGTGCAGGGACGTCCATTTGACAAGAACAACAATGTCTGGATTGTAGATAGTGGATGCTCCAGGCACATGACAGGGAACAGATCTCTCCTTCAACAATTCCAGAACTTTGATGGAGGGCCTGTCCAATTTGGAGGTGAGGCCGGAGGATATATTTCGGGCAGAGGAAGTATATCCAATGGCAGAATAAACATTGACAAAGTTCACTTTGTCAAACAGCTTGAACACAATCTGTTAAGTGTTTCTCAATTCTATGACCAGAAGCACCAGATGCTCTTCACAGAACATGAGTGCATTATCCTCAAACCAGGGATGACAATTCCTCCGGAATTGGTGCTTCTTAGATCTCCCAGGAAAGGGGATATGTACAAGCTAGATATGAACAATGCTTCTCCTATGGGTGAAGTATCATG
This sequence comes from Flaveria linearis, assembly GCA_024085815.1. Taxonomy (NCBI): domain Eukaryota; kingdom Viridiplantae; phylum Streptophyta; class Magnoliopsida; order Asterales; family Asteraceae; genus Flaveria; species Flaveria linearis. The sequence goes on from CM044013.1 coordinate 35,535,495, forward strand.
CTTTCTTTCCAAAGCTGATAGTGATGAGTCAACACTATGGCATAAACGAATGTGTCATGTGAATTTTAAAACAATGAATAAATTAGCTAAAAATAACTTGGTACATGGTTTGCCTAAAAAGGAATTTTTCTGCAAAGATAACTGTGTTGCATGCCTGAAAGGGAAACAACACAGATCATCTCATAAATCCAAATGTGTTAACTCTATCACTACTCCATTACACTTATTGCACGTGGATCTCTTTGGACCTACAAGTATAATAAGCATTGGAAGGAAATCATACTGCCTTGTGATAGTTGATGATTTTACAAGATTTACATGGGTATTCTTTTTAAGAAGTAAAGATGAAACTGCTGAAACTTTAAAATCTTTTATTCTTAAAATAGAAAATCAAATTGATCACAAGGTTAAGATCATTAGAAGTGATCAAGGGACTGAGTTTAAGAACTTCGTTCTTGACTCATTCTGTGACTCAAAAGGGATTGCCAGACAATACAGTGCTCCCAGAACTCCTCAACAAAACGGTGTTGCTGAGAGGAGGAACAGGACACTTATTGAGGCTACTCGGACCATGTTAGCTGATTCAAAGATGCCTCTAACATTCTGGGCAGAGACAGTCAGCACTACATGCTATGTGCAGAACAGGGTTCTTGTAGTTAAGCCCCATGGAAAAACCCCTTATGAGTTATGGAACAAAAGGCCACCGTTCATTGGCTTTCTAAGGTCCTTTGGCTGCAGGTGTACCATACTTAACACAAAGGACAACTTAGCAAAGTTTACTGTGAAGTCGGATGATGCTATCTTTATTGGATACTCTTCTAGCTCTAAAGCTTATAGAGTATACAATATCAAGAATTAACAATTTGAGGAATCATCCAATATAGTTGTTAATGAGCACACTCCTTGTGTTAGGGGGAATGGACCTGAGTATATCTTTGATTTAGAATTGTTTCCAAACTATTCTAAACCATCTTGTGAGAATGTTTCAGCTGGAACAGGTGCTCAAGAGAATGCTGATGCTGATGCTGACGCAAGTCAACTGTTTGAGCTTCCTAGACCTCTTCCAAATTCTCCAAGAGCTGAAAGGCAACAAGCTTCAACCATTCACAGATCTGATAGTGTAACTATCTCCAGGAATAATGAAGCTTCAACAGGTGAATCACTTGATCCACCTTAAAGTTCTTCAGGTGATCAATTACAACACCAGGTTGAGGGAAGTAGTATTCTGAAGGAACGGGCAACTGTTAATCCTACTTCACAACCAACCATTGATGATGTTTCTCAATCATTCAATCAGTCCTCATTGAATGACTTTGAAACAGCAGTTGGACAGAGTGATCCAGTTCCCGATCAGAATATGTCTAACTTAGACTTATCTCTGCAACTGGAAGTGATTCCTCGTCTTAGGATTCACAACACTCATCCAACTGAGAACATCATAGGGAATGTCTCTGAGGGTGTGAGAACAAGAGGACAAGCTCATCATGGGAATGTCTGCTTGTATTCATGCTTCTTGTCTCAGATGGAACCAAAGAAGGTAGAAGATGCCTTAAAGGATAGTAGTTGGGTTGAATCGATGCAGGAGGAGCTGCTTTAATTCAGAAGACAAAAGGTCTGGAATCTATGCCCACTACCATCTGGTCAAGTACCCATAGGCACTAAATGGGTGTTCAGGAACAAGAAAGATGATAGAGGCTTGATTATCAAGAACAAGGCAAGACTAGTAGTTCAAGGATACACCCAGGAGGAAGGAATCGATTATACTGATGTCTTTGCACCTGTTGCAAGACTTGAGGCAGTTAGGATTTTCCTTGCTTATGCTGCATCCAAGAACTTCACAGTCTACCAACTTGATGTCAAGTGTGCTTTTCTATATGGGGATATAGATAGGGAAATCTACGTATGTCAACCTCCAGGATTTGAAGACCCACAGCACCCCAACTACGTGTCCAAACTGGATAAAGCTCTATATGGGCTGCACCAAGCACCTAGGCTGTGGTATGAGACCTTGTCTCAGTTTCTCCTGAAGAATGGATACACTAGAGGTACCATCGACAAGACTCTTTTCATCAGAAAGAGTGGAGAAGACATTTTGCTTGTACAAGTCTACGTTGATGACATCATATTTGGTTCTTCAAACGACCAAATGTGCAAGGAATTTGAAAGCATAATGAAGCAGAAGTTTGAGATGAGTTCCATGGGAAAAATGGACTTTTCCTTGGAATTCAGGTGAAACAGATGAAGGAAGGGTTCTTCATCAGTCAATCTAAGTATGTCTTAGACATCTTAGATAGATTTGAAATGAAGGATTGTAAACCAGCCAAGACACCCATACCCAGAAACCATAATCTTTGCCCTGACATTGAGGGGGAGGATACTGATCAACATCAGTATAGAGCAATCATTGGTTCACTGATGTATCTCACTGCTAGTAGACTAGATATCATGTTTGCCACATGCATTTGTGCACGATATCAGGTTTGCCACATGCATTTGTGCACGATATCAGGCTGCTCCAAAGGTGTCTCACCTAGCTGCTGCAAAGAGAATCCTCAGATACCTCAAAGGAGCACCTAAACTAGGTCTCTGGTATCCAAGAAATAGTGATTTTAATCTCTATGGATACTCTGACAGTGACTATGGTGGCTGCAATATTGACAAGAAATCAACATCAGGAGGATGTCAATTTCTTGGTGGAAGGATTATCTCATGGCAATGCAAGAAACAATCCTGTGTCTCTACATCAACTGCTGAAGCTGAATACATTGCTGCTGCTAGCTGCTGTGCTTAACTTCTATGGATTCAAAATCAGATGTTAGACTATGGATTCAACTTCATGACTACTCCTATCCATATTAACAACAACAGTGCTATCTCTATTACTGAGAATCCGGTGAAGCACTCCAAGACAAAGCACATCGATATCAGGTATCATTTCATTAGAGATATTCATGAGAAACAGCTGATAAAGTTAATCAAAGTTGACTCAAATGAACAATATGCTGATTTGTTCACAAAGGCATTTGATGAACAAAGATTTAAGTATCTCATATCAGCAATTGGGATGATAAACATTGAATAACTACCTCTTTTGAAAACCTTTTTAATATGTAAAGTCTTGTGTCAATACAATTTAAGCCCTGTTACAAAAGATCTTTAAATTATTCCAAGTGTAAATTCCTTCCGAAGAGGAATTAACTCTCGGAAGATATTCTTGAATATCTTCCGAAGCCAAATTCCTCAATGGAAATTTTCTTCTCGGAAGAGTTTTTGGTCTCGAAAGAAGCGATTGATCTTACATCAGATCTACTTCCGAAACTTATACAACTCTCCATTCGGAAAGACAACTTTACCTTCGGAAGCAATGCCTTGCTTCGGAAGATAAAGTGCTTTCAAAGGACAATTTTACCTTCGGAAGCAATATCGTGCTTCGAAAGAGAAATTGCCTTCGGAAGAAAATTACCTTCGGAAATGTTTTACCCTCGGAAGTAAAGGTTTTTATATGTAACGGATATCTTTTGGGCCTCACTCTGTAAAAAGTAAAGATTTTGTCCATGATGGTCAGATTATTTAAAATTATCCTTGCCGTCACTATCATTTCTCCGTCGTAAACCACCATACCACCCACAGTAACCCCAAACAGTTACCCTATTACCGCCACTACCACAATTCAACCCCTTTTAAATAATCTTGACTGATCAATTTCATCTTCTTTTACCACTTCACAGCCCTAACTATTCCCTTCACTGTCAAACCTTCAATTTCACCCAAATTTCAAGCTTACCTTTTCTTCAATGGCGCTAAACCCTCAGCACAACCAAGTCGCATTACTTGATTCGTCAAGGGATGTCGACTTCACCCAAATCATCACCTTTCTTACCGAATCCACATACCTCACTGCACTAACTGTTAACCCAACCGTATACTCCAACCATATGTCCAAATTCTGGAGCAACGGTCAAACTGCAGTTCTGAATGGGGTTCGAGTCCTGAGAACCCGCATTTGTGGCCAAGAGTTGGTCATCACTGAACAGCTCATCATGGAGCAGGGAGCATCTCGAGCTCCATGATGATGGGGCTCCTACTGAGTTCCCCAAAGAAGACTTGGAAGGCACCTATATCCTCATGGGATATGGAGGAGATGTCAGCAGATCAACCGTGTACAAGTTTAATTTCTCTTACCATTGGAAGTTCCTGCTGCGTATTATCCTGCATTGCCTCTACAACAAATCAGGGGGTTGGGATCAAATCCCATATGAACTAGGATGCCTAGTTCATGGGTTGGTGAGAGGTCTTCGCTTCAACTACTCACGATTTGTGTTGACCAACCTTATCGGAAATCTGAGCAGGGATACATTCTTCATGTATCCCCGATTTATTCAACACATAATCAACTGTGAGATGGAACCGAGCAAGCTTGTCTGCGCAGCTGCTCTTACTGTTCCACAAGTGAGACCTACCATCTTCAAGATACTGAAGATGTCCGCCAACTTCACTGGAAGGTACACTCCACTACCTCCAGAGATGACTGAGCGCATAGCTCCTGGTGACATCCCTGTTATCCCCACAGGTGATGAACCCACACCAGCAACATCCACCACAATGCCAAAACCTTCTTTACCCATCAAAGCTACATACCAGAGACGTCCAAAACGAACCCTTGTTCAATCTACTCTGATTGAACAAGCTCCTCCTGTTCACACCCAAAGGGCTAGAGTGGAATCATGGGCTCCCACTCAGTCCGAGGTCACACCATCCTTCACAATTGACCTCAATGTGGGTGTTGAGCCTCCTCAGTCTCAAACCCCTGAGCCCGAACCCCAAGCCTTAAGCCCACAGGGTGAGTCTCTACACTCCCCTGTGCAGCCTTCTAGGGACAGCCCCACCATAGGCTCAATGCCTGTAGACATTGATCTAGGTCCCGGGTCAGTAGGACTAACCACCCTCTCTTTCACCGACCTTTTACTCTGCACTGATGAAGAGATTACATCTCTCCATGGCCATGAAGTTGATCTACAACACCCTCTGAAAGATCAACAGAGCCAAGAGAGATCCCTTGTCTCTAGCCCCCATCAGCAGCCAATTACTGAGGTGAGTCCCACTGATGCGGAGGGGACTCATAGGCTTAGCTGCCACTACTCAGAGTCTCTCATTGAGCTCTCAGGACAGTAGTAACATAATTAAGACTGAGTCTACGACAACTTTGCCCATTGACATCTCTAAAAGAGATGACTCTAAGCAAAGGAAACCAGGGTGCCAAGAAGCCACATCTGGTGGTGAGAGTGAGCATACTAGGTATGTTATCTCATCTCCCCGTGATTCTTCTCATGAAGATGAGGGAAGTATGCAACTAACACTTCAGTACTTGCTTTCTAAGGTCTCCAACCTAGAATCACAGGTGAGGATCTTAGAATCAAGGACTGCCACTCAGCAACTTGAGATTAACACTCTCAATGCTAAACTAGCTGAGAAGCAGACGGAGAGGTCTGTTAGGCATGTACCAATTCAGGTCTCACTGACTTCTTCCTCTAGCTCATCTAGCTCTCAAGATGATGCTACCAAAAAGGGGGAGAAAGTTCAGAGACAAACACTTGAGGAACCACAGACCCAATCTCTAACTTCCCAACTCATCACACTACCTGAGTCATCTCAATCTTTTCTAGAGATTGACTCAAAGATGCTTCAAGTCTCTACAGACTTTTCACAAAGTTTGTATTGAGATCCTCCCTAGAACAGCCCAGCCCCGACACCACACTCATATATTTTGGGGCTGAGGAGCTTCAAAGATTGACTGCACCTTCTACCACTGTGGAAGAAGTTGGTCAACCTAAGGTCCATATGGAACCTGAGATTAGCTTCGAAGGGGAAATGGGGACTGATGGCCCAACAACTGAAACAGTTGGGACAGAACTTGCAGCTGTCTTATCTTCTGAAGCTCAAGCTGAAGCTTCCGAAGCTGACATGGAAGCCCCGGAAGAACAAGAAAAGTCTTCCGAGGCCGAAATAGAAGCTGCGGAAGGCTTATTCCAGATGTCCGAGGAACTGACCATCACAGATGTTATTGCTGAAATAGCATCTGAGGTGAGCAGGGAGGACATTTCTGACATTCCTCCAACCCAAACACCAGCTGAACCTCTCTCTCAATCACAACCCTCCATCCAAGAACCACCACAGTCAAGCACTGCCAAAGACAAAGGAAAAAGAAAATTGACTGTGGAAGAGCTTCAGGAGGAGGAGAGGATTGAGAAACTCAAAAAGAAAGGTAGGTTTCCTACTGAAAAGCTGCTAGCTGCTAGTTCTAAGGCAGCTGTAACCAATCAGGAAGAGATCAACCAAAAGAGAAGAACAGCACTCATTGACCAGCTCATCAGCCTAGGAGCTGTCAATGAGGAAGTACTCCTGCTACCATTAGAGGAGTTGGTGTCTTTAGAGAGGTCAACCAGGCTAAAGCAAGAAGAACAAGCCAGGTTGACCTTGGAGAGGGAAGAAGAAGAAAGAAGAGAAGCAGCCCTGAAGCTGAGAGAGGACAGGATTAAATTCCTACTCTCAAGAGGCTTCAATCATCCTGAACTATCTCCTCATGATGATGACATGATCCTGCTGCTCCACAACAAAGAGCAGGATCAAATGGAGAATGAAAGGAAGAAGGCTGCTAGGGAGAAGTTGAGGGAAAAGAAGAGGAAGGAAGAAGAAAAGGGGGTCACTGCCACCAAGAAGTCCAATGACAAAGCCTGGATGAAAGACTATCTCCGGGCTCATGGCTTCTCTGGTAGGCAGGTGGGACCTATGTCCGAAAGGACACTCCAACGGATAGTCAGTGAAATCAAAGCTGACATCCGTCTGGGGAAGAGAAGGGAGATATACAGGAGGGTACAAGGAACAGTCTCAACCCCAGCCACTCAACCACAGCCATAACCCACACCAGAACCAACCCCTTTTCCCATCAAAACCGAACCCACTGATGAAACCTTCACCCCTCAACCCACAACTCTACCCAAACCTACCACATCACCTCAACCACCCAAACTACCCATCCTAAAACCCAAGACACAACCCAAAACCACTAAACCTAAGCCTACCCAACAAAAACCAAGACCATCCCCTCAGCCTCCTCAACATCTCTCCTTTGAGGAAATAAAGGAGTTCAAGACGAGGCTCATCAACTGCACCACTTTGAGCAGCATCTCCTGTGAGGGAGAGCTTATCAACATCACCTATGTTGATAACTCTTCAAGCTCTCTCACCCTAGGCCGATTTCTTGAGTTGTCTAGAGACACCTTGGGCCAGGCTGCAAGACTTCTTGGTCTCAACTCCGATACCCTCAATGCTGAGGAGAAGAGACTAAGAAGGAGACTGGTGACTCTGCTGGATACCAGGAAAGAGGACAGGATTTCTAGTCAATCTCCTGGACCTAGGAATGCTATAATCCAGTGGAGGTTCGATGAACCTTCTCACAACTTTGTTGTGGAAAGGGAGAATGGTGAAACCAACAGGCTCAATGCCACTTCTCTCCTGCATCTCAGCAGATTTGATCTTGCTGAGCTTGCTGAGAAGCCATTCTCCAATCCCTCCAACTCTGAGACTGCTGCACATATCAGAAATCATATCAGCGGTCTCCACTTGGCTGAACAAAGTAGAAAAGCCAAGATTGCAGAAGAGTTGAAGCTGAAAAGAGTGGAAGACAAGGAAACACCAACCACCAAAGGCACAACCTTTCTACAGATGGTGGAAGGTCCTGAATTGGAACCAATAGTTAGATGGGAATATGACTATAGTTCCCAGCAACTAACTCTCTTCAGAGGGCAACGACAAAGGGTACATATAATCCAAGGAGACAGAGTGGAGGTTTTGTCTACCAAGGATCTGTACAAGATTCTCAGCACCACATCAGGAAAGAATGAAGACACTGATAAACACCTACTTTCCATAGTGCTGAGAACTTTGAGAAGAAGAGGGAAGTGAAGTTTTGGTAGCATCAGCCTAGGGGGAGTTTGTTGGATCATGATAAGGCTGGTGCAACCAAAACTACTTCACATAGTCTGAAGAACAACAGCTGAAGATATCTACTGAAGGCAAAAGCTGAAGTCAACTGCTAAAGCCAACTGCTGAAGCCAACAACTGAAGATATCTACTGAAGGCAAAAGCTGAAGTCAACTGCTGAAGACAACAGCTGAAGCCAACAGCTGAAAATATCTACTGAAGGCAAAAGCTGAAGTCAACTGCTGAAGACAACAGCTGAAGCCAACAGCTGAATACTATCTTCCGAAGACAAAGTCTGAAAGCTTCCGAAGACAAAGTCTGATGAAAGAGCTGAAGACAAAGTCTGAGCTTCCGAAGACAAAGTCTGATGAAAGAGCTGAAGACAAAGTCTGAGCTTCCGAAGACAAAGAAGACTCCAAGCTTTGGAAGAAGCAGTCTTCCGAAGTATAAGTGGCTTCGGAAGAAGTTATTCTTCCGAAGTACTTTATCCTTCGGAAGACATTGCTATGACCAGCAGATAAAAGTATGGTCCCTGACAGTCCGCTACAGACCTCTGATACAGCATGACACCTTCCTAAAGAGCCATGTTGTTGACCATACTTTATTCTACTGTTCACCTTTTTATGATAGTACATGTTACCAACTTTAGTTGGTGACAAAAGGTAAGTCAGGGACATGTCCTGACTACCAACTCTCAGGTAAAATGTCTGAAAGACCTCACCTAGAGTCTTGTAGTATAGATGTAAGGTTAGAGGTGTCCAGCTGGTATCAAAGTATATCCGGTTGTAGGTAGTATTATATGTATCTTCTCCTTGTAACTCTTTAGATAAGCGATTTGAGTCCAAGAGTCTTGTAATCCTTTGAGTTGAGAGGCAATATATAAAAGTACCTTGAAAATTTACTTGCTGTGTTTATTTTCTTACTGCTTGCTACTTGGTATATTGTGATCAACTCTTTATAGACTACTTGCTGAGTGTTGTTCGCAGTGAGTTGAGAGAAAAACCACCCATAATCGATCCTGCAATAACTGTAACAAATGAAAAAAACCATCCAAAATCATAACTAAATATAACATAACATTCGCAACATAAAATTCCCAACTTTCAAGATATAAACATAACTAAATATAACATAAAATTCCCAACTTTCAAGATCACCAAACATAATATATTAAATACATATGAACTTATGATAATAGCATTCTTAACATATTAAACTTACCCAATCTTCTTCTGCCCTTTGGTTGACCCATCCTGACCCTTCTCTGTAATGCGACCTCCTCCACGTCTCGATGTAACTTGGGGTCCCGGTTTGTTGCTCCTATTAAAAACAATATTCATAATAACAGAAAAGAATTAATAATACATAATTAAATAATATATGTTTTTTTACCTGAAGATATCGTCTTTGAGCATATGATCGACTACCATGCAGACTTGGATACAGTTGTTTTGCCCTATTCTCTACGCCTTTTTCAGAAAGGCGTTTATGTTCTTCACTTGAGAAAAACTCAACCACCCACTCCCATGACTCCCGACTTTGACCTTCAGGTGGATTATTTAAAACTTGCTCAATATTATAATATTCTCCATGATTTAAAAAATGTTGTTTCATATTATATTTTCTATCTCGAAATGCTCACTGGCAATCCATATGGATACCAAGTTGGATTCCATGCCAATGTTCTGAACCACGATAAGCTTCTAAATTAAAATATTCCTGCAAAACAGAATAGTTAGAAATATATAAAAGTTATGATTACTAAATTACAAATAAAAGACTACATAATACTCGCCTCCAGAAAATTAAACAATGATATCTTAAACGTATCAGGGACTTTTTCCCAAGAGGGATAATGAAATAGAGCAGTGGCAGCATGATTGGATAATGCTCTAACAAATAATTGACTATTTTCTCCCACAGCTTTAAATTGTTTTCCTATATGATCAAATTCCACTAGCAGTGGTTGGTTGTTGTTTGCAGCCCATTTCTCATATAAATTTAAATTCCTTCCTTTTGATCGTCTTTTCTTAGCTGACGCTATATTAATATAAAAAAGTCAAAAGGTTAGTAACATTTAAAATATATTTAAAATTTAAAACATTAAGTTACATGATTGGCAACTGGAAGGAAGAGTATATCCATGCCCGTGGGGATCCCTATCCCCGCCGTCACCACCATGTGATCCTGCTATGGATGAAGACATAACCTGCAATAAAATCATGTGTCACTTTAATAAGAAATAGAATAAAATGTAACATTTTCATAAGAAATAAAATAAAGTGTTCTTAATACATACAATCAATCTGAGTTATCACTATAAAGATTTTCATCTTCGTTTACAAGATTATCATCGCTCTCGTCCATACTATCATGAATATCTAATACATCTTCATCTTCTTCCTCATCTGAGAGATATGCATCTTCATCTTCTTCTTCATCATTAATAAATTCTTCATCATGAGCAAGTGGAGCAACAGGCAACCAACTTAAGTCTACGACTAAATTACAATTATCATGTGCATCTCTCTCATCGTTAATAACTCGTGCACTTGATTCACCAATTTCAAAATTGTTATCGACTACTAAGTTATAATCAGACTACTCATTGTCGTGCAATACATCTATCTCATTAGCCACACTAATACTAGGATGATCCCAAAGATTTCGATGATGAACATCCTCCACAACCCTCCAATTGTTGGTGGCTTTAGAAGGATCTTCAAGATAAAACACTTGTTGAGCTTGTGTTGCTAAAATGAAAGGCTGATCACGAAACCATTCACGGCTGACATCGATAACAACAACGTTATTCTTTCTAATTACAGATCCCTTTCGTGATGTGTCGAACCATTTACAACGAAATAGTACAACACTGTAACCATTTATATAGTTCAACTCGTAGATGTCTTCTAGCTGACCATAAAATCGTGTACCATCTTCTCCTATTGTAACAACACCGCAGTTTTGTGTAGTGCGTCTAATATCACGGCTATTTACCACAAATCTAACACCATTGACAATACAAGCTGTGTAAGAATATGTGCACACGGGGCCATGTGCCAATGCCTTCAGTTCTTTGTCAGGAGATGTATTGAACTTATTATTAAGCCATGAAGAAAATTCATTTTTTACATCGCTTCCAGGGAATTCAAGTTCAAATTCACTGTGTGACAAATATAATATTTATATTAGTTTATCATTTTAGCTAAAGTGAAACTAATAAGAATAATTTAAACCAAAAAAACTTACGACATGTAGACGTTAACTTCTTCACAATTGTTCAGCACAAACCATTGAAATGACTTTTTAGAATTTTCACTAAGGGAAATGATTTTCTTCTTTGAAATTGGTCGACATTGTGACGAAAAAACAGAGAACTTTCTCTTTGGAATGCCAGGATCTTCATTCCTATCAGGACGGTTAAATTTGGTTTGAATACCCTCCAAATACATAGAGCAGAATGTCAATGCTTCATCTGCAACATAACCCTCTGCTATTGATCCTTCAGGCTTAGCTTTGTTTCGAACATAAGTTTTCAGCTTTTTCATGTATCTTTCAAAAGGATACATCCATCTCATATATACAGGCCCTCCAAGAATAGCTTCTTCAGGTAAGTGTAGAATTAGATGAACCATAATATCAAAAGATGCTGGAGGATATATTAGTTCCAAATTGCATAAAATATTAACCACTTCTTTCTGTGCTTTAAACATGTCATCCACATCTACTGATCGTGCACAAATCTTTTTAAATAATGTGCAAAGGTTAATAATTGTTGTTGAAACATTTTCAGGTAAACCTGCATGGACCCCGATTGGTTGCAAACGTTGCATAAGAATGTGACAATCATGAGACTTTAACCTGATGATATTTGAGTTATTAAGATTCACCTTATTTTTAAAATTTGATCCAAAACCATCAGGTAGTCTCACTCTTTTAAGGAACTGACAAAATTTAGATCGATCACTAGGTTTGAAAGAGTAAGAAGCTTGTGGCTGTATGACCTTGTTGTTTTTCACACTTAGCCATAAATCTGATCGTATTCCCAAATTTTTTAAGTCTTCTCTTGCTTTGTGTGTCTTTTGATTTTTCATTCATCAACAATGTACCTAACAAGCTCTCACACACATTTTTCTTGATATGCATAACATCAAGATTGTGTTTTAAATCAAGAGATGACCAATAATCCAACTCAAAGAATATACTCTTTTTTGTCCAATTCAACTCTGACTCGTCACGTTTTCTTTTCACGCCACCATGATTGGGATGTTTACCCGGAACACGATCGGGAAGACGGTTAAGTTGTTCTAATATTTTTGAATTAGTTAATGCTTTTGGATGTTTTCTTAACTCTTTCTGTCCATTAAACAACAAGCTTTCTCTCCATTTGTTACTTTTAGGCAAGAATCTTCTATGACCGGTAAATGATATTTTATTAGTTACACGACACGAGGGTGTGTCCATGTTACACGTCGCACATGCAAGATAACCTTGCCCACTCCATCCAGACAAGCTGCTACGAGCAGGATAATCATTAATGGTCCATAACAACGCCGCACGCATCGTGAATACAGTTTCTGTCGAGGCATCTCTTATTTGTACTCCATCCTTCCATAATTGCTTCAACTCATCCACTAGAGGCCTTAGAAAAATATCAATGTATTTTCCAGGTGATTTAGGACCAGGAATAAGCAAAGTTAACATGAAAGAAGACTCTTTCATACATAACCACGGTGGTGTGTTATACGTTGTTAACACAACTGGCCACACAATGTAAGCTTGACTCATGTTACAAAATGGATTAAAGCCATCTGCAGCTAGACCCAAACGGGCGTTCCTAGGCTCTTTGGCAAATTCAGGATGTCTCTTATCAAATTCTTGCCATGCCTTCCCATCTACTGGATGACGCATAATACCATCCGTTGAGCGTATAGTGTGATGCCAAATCATATCCTTTGCTGTGAGTCTAGAACTATACCTTCGTTTAAGCCGAGGAGTTAATGGAAAATACCGCAATACTTTTTGTGCTAATTTTTTTTCTTTTGTGTTTTTATCAACCCATCTGCTCTCATTACAAACCGGACAGCTTTGCAATTCTTCATTCTCTTTCCAAAACAAAGCACAATCATTGATGCAAGCATGGATGGATTCATATCCTAACCCAATCTTTTTCAGCTTCTTCTTCGCCTCATAGTGTGAAGATGGAATGTGATTTTCTTTCGGGAATGCAACCTTTAAAAACTCTAAAAGTTGATCAAACGAACTATTTGTCCATTTGTTGATTACTTTAATATGCATCAGTTTGGCTAGAAAGTTTAAAGAAGACATCCAATTACAACCGGGGTATAACTCAGTGTTGACCTCATTATAGAGTTCATCAAATTCCGAGTCTAAAGTATATCCATCCTCATCTATATTTTCTACATTCTCTGCGATAACATCTTCGATTGCATCAAACATCTCATTATTTGATATATTACTTGCTGGAGGAGTACGTGTTATTGTAGCAAATTGTTTTGCAGCATCAGAAGAACTAGAGACCTCACCATGATAAACCCATTTCGTATAATGTTGAGCTAAGCCACGATCATGTATGTGAGCATTAATAGTATTTAAATCATGACGAAAAGCATTCACACAATCTTTATACGGGCATTTTGTTTTGCCATCACTGTCGACAAAGTTCTTAACATTCTCCATAAAGTTTTTAAGACCTTCTAAAAAAACCGGAGATGTTCGATTTTTTATTTTAATCCAGCTTTTATCGATTGTCATAACTGTTTCATACACATACATTATCATTCTATCAAAACAAATAAACTTCATATATGAACCTATAAAATTATCATTTAACAAAACAATCCAAATAAACTTTATATCTTAACCTATAACATTATCATTCTAACAAAACAATCCCAAATAAACTTTATATCTTAACAAAACAATCTCAATATACAACTACATTCAAACAAAACTACAACTACATTCAACCAAAACTACAACTACATTATCATTCTATCAAAACAAATAAAATTCATATATGAGCCTATTAAATTATCATTTAACAAAACAATACAAATAAACTTCATATCTTAACCTATAACATTATCATTCTAACAAAACAATCTCAAATAAACTTTATATCTTAACATATAACATTATCATTCTAACAAAACAATCTCAATATACAACTACATTCAAACAAAACTACAACTACATTCAACCAAAATACAACTATATTCAACAAAACCTACAACTACATTCAACCACAATCTACAACTATATTAAACTAACATACAACTACATTCAATCAAGCCTAAAACTAACATACAACTACATTGTAAATAACATAATACAATTCACTGCTCATACAAGGTGCCTCCATTAAAATCATATAAGGGGCCTACTAATGAAAAGATTGTATTGATGCAAAATTAACTTACCTCTGTTGAGATACAAACTCCAAAGCATGTAACACCAAAGAATACAACCTTGAAGCAGCAAAGTAGCTACACTTCCAACAAACAAACAACTATCATAATCAAACCCCAAAACAAAATCAAAATTTAACACCGAACCTTGAAGCAGCAAAGTACCTGAACCGATCGGGTGAAGATGGTGCCCGATCACGGTGGTGGTGCCCGATTTGGGGGGTTGAAGACCGCGATTGGGTGAAGATGGAGGTATGAGGGTTGAAGATCGCGATTGGGTGAAGATGGTGGTGGTCGTGGTGCGATTTGGTGCGATTTTAGTGAGTTTTGTGGTGGTGGTGCCCGATTCAGTCTCCAAATCGCGAAGTTTGGTGAGTTTTGTGGGTAAAGGTAAAGCTGCGCGCGGGTGCAGAAGATATATCTGCGCCAACCCTGTGGCGACGACATGTCGTCGCAATAGGTAATAAGACCCTATAGCAACGACATGTCGTCGCAATATGTCAAGAAATTAATTTTTATTTTATAAGTATTATTTTTGTAAATATAATTATAATAAATATAAAAAAAGTCCACAATGTATTATTGTTAATATTTTTATCGTCGCGATAGGTCAAGCAATTAATTTTTATTTTATAAGTGTTATTTTTATAAATATAATTATAATAAATATAAAAAAAGTCCACAATGTATTATTGTTAATATTTTTATCATCGTGATAGGTCAAGCAATTAATTATTATTATTATTGTTGTTGTTGTTGTTGTTGTTGTTGTTCTGGTGGTTGTTGCTGTTATGGTGGTTGTTGTTCTGGTGTTGTTGTTGTTGTTGTTGTTGTTGTTGTGGTTGGTGGTTGTTGCTGTTGTTGTTGTTGTTGTTGTTGTTGTTGTTGTTGTTTTTGTGGTGGTGTTGTTGTGTTGTTGATGTTGTTGTTGTTTGTGTTTGTTGTTGTTGTTGTTATTGTTGTTGTTATTGTTGTTATTGTTGTTGCTGTTGATGTTGTTGTTGTTGTTGGTGTTGATGTTGGTGTGTTGTTGCTGTTGTTGTTGTTGTTGTTGCTGTTGATGTTGATGTTGTTGTTGTTGTTGTTGTTGATGTTGTTGTTGTTGTGTGTGTGGTGTTGTTGTTGTTGTTGCTGCTGTTGTTGATGTTAGTGTTATTGTTCTTTTTATCGTTGTTTTTGTTGTTGTTGTTGTGTTGTTGATGATGATGATGTTGTTGTTGTTGTTAGTGGTGGTGTTGTTGTTATTGTTGTTTTTGTTGTTGTTAGTGGTGGTGGTGTTGTTGTTATTGTTGTTGTTGTTGCTGTTGCTGTTGGTGTTGATGTTAGTGTTGGTGTTGTTAGTGGTGGTGGTGTTGGTGTTGTTGTTGCTGTTGGTGTTGATGTTAGTGTTGTTGTTGTTGTTGTTGTTGTTGTTGTTTTTTTTTTTTGTTGTTGTTGTTGTCGTTGTTGTTGTTGTTATTTTTATAAGTATTATTAATAAATTATTAAAAAGTCCACAATTTATTATTGTTAATATTATTATTTTTATAAAATAAATATTATTATGACTTATAATTATAATAAATATAATTATTATTTTATAAGTATTATTTTTATATGTATAACAAATATAAAAAAAGTCCACAATGTATTATTATTAATATTATTATTTTTATAAAAATATATTATTACGACTTATAATTATAATAAATATAATTATTATTTTCTAAGTATTACTTTAATAAGTATAATAAATATAAAAAAAGTCTACAATGTATTATTGTTAATATTATTATTTTTATAAAAAATATATTATTACGACTTATGATTATAATAAATATAATTATTATTTTATAAGTATTATTTTTATAAATATAATTATAATAAATATAAAAAAAGTCCACAATGTATTTTGTTGTTAATATTTTTATTTTTCTAAAAAATTCCAGAGCCTATTGCGACGACATGTCGTCGCCATAGATGTTTCACAAAAAGGCGGGGTTTTTCCCCTCCACTTTTTTTAGAGGAAAAAATAGAAAAATAAATATTTTACCTGTCACGACGACATGTCGTCGCGATAGAGATATCAGAAAAGGCGGGCAATTTTACCGCCTATTTATTTTAGAGGAAGGAAAAGAAAAAAAAACACCTATGGCGACAACATGTCGTCGCGATAGAGTTCTGGTAGCTAAAATCCTAGTCAACCCTATAGCGACGACATGTCGTCGCGATAGGATGACCTATAGCGAGGACATGCTGTCGTCGCAATAGGTCTGGTCGCGATAGGGTTACTTTGTTGTAGTGTTACCAGTTCTACTACCAAATCTATTGCTTCATACCGTTACTTCATTTAACTTAATTTTGTGTACACTAATTTCCATTTCAAATATACATGGACATATGACTACACATTAGATGGTGATCAATCCAATCAATATTGTTATATAATTAATATTTTTTATTTTTCTAAGCATTTGTATTTTATTATATATTTAGGAATAAGAATAATGTTGTCTGGTTTTGAAAATCAGTTCGACCAATAGACCTCTAAGGTGACTTATTCAATCTTCGATCCAGTTTTAATTATATTGCTTTCTGGATCCAATCACCTGGTCTTTTGTTTGTTTTAGTATATATTTTTGGTTTTTATTATAAGATATAAAAGATTTTAGCACCAGAAACATTTTAGTGTACAACTATAAAAGTATTTTATGAAACCTATAAAACGGTCTAAGTGAACAAAATCTGTGTCTTGAGGTTGTGCAGTCCAATAGAGGGATTTGATTTTCCCAACGGAAGTACTTCATTGATTTATTGACTATATTTGGTATTAGTGGAACTAAGCTTTCTAAAACCTCATTGAGTCGAATCATGTTATGGTTTTTGTAACCAAAATATGTCTAATTTACAAAACATAACTGTTTTTAAAAGTTTATGAAAAAATTAATTTATCTACATCTCACACGTCCTGATATCTCTTATTCTATTAAGTTTATAAGTCAGTTTATGCATAAATCGATTGTGTCTCTTTTACAATTGGCTCTTAGATTGTCGCGTTATCTCAAAAATGGTAAATGGTTACTATGTATTAAAGGCAAAGCTTTGATTTAGTTACCTATGCTGACCCTAACTGGCTCCACACTAGATGATCTGTTACTAGTTATTGAATTAAACTGGGCAGCTCTCTTATTTCTTAGAAAAGCAAAAAATTAAGGGGCCATTTCATGGTCCTATGTTAAATCTGAGTACATATTGATGTTTGTATCGCACTTGTGAAATTCTGTGGTTACAAAATGTTATCAAGGAGTAGCTAATGCCGGTGAAGTTGTTAGTTTCACTATATTATGATAATTCTACAGCTAGGTCAATTGCTGCGAATCCTGTTTTCCATGCTAGGACCAAGGATTTCGAGATCGATATGTTTTTCATACGAGAAATATTGCAGCTGGTGTTATTTAGACAATTCTGATTGGTTTTGTTAATAAGTTTGTGAATGTATTGACCAAATGATAATTGGTTACTCAACATAATTTTATGTGTGATCGTTTAGGAATGTTTGATGTGTTTGACTATGCAATTGAGGGGGGAAGGGGTGTTGAAAAATACTCTTAAGTCTAATTCTTTATGTCCAAACATATTTCTATTGATCGTTAATAGTGTTTCTTGTCTTTTGTGTGTAAGCTTAGACGGGATCTTGGGCTTACAAGCAATGTTGTAAAAATCACTAAGCGTTAGTCGGGTGATAAGGTACCAACTAGAGATTAATTGGTTTGGAGATTTTATATGTAACTTTATATAAATTATATACATATATATATATATATATACACACACATACACACACACATATATATACATATACTAGTAAGCAACCCGCGCGATGCGGCGGCGACGACATCGACATATTTCACAATGCGATATTTGTTTTAAAATAAAATCATTTATGTTATTTTCCTAGGTCACATAACTTCATATTTTTTAAACTAAAAGTTACGACTTGCGAGTATTACATGTTCACCTGTATCATATGTAGAGTTACATGCATTGTAGATTGATTTGATAAAACATATCGATATATATGTTGTATTAGCAGTAGATATCTTCAACAATACACATAGTGACATAATTATGCATGATTCGGTTCGATTTTGGGGTTTACCTTTCATTGAACAGATAACCAACCATCGGTTATTGAAAAAAACATATCTGAAACCGTAAAAAAGCTTAGGTTTCGTTTAATTTAGTTTTCAGTTTTGTTGACTAATATTTAATTCGATTATTGGTTTTGTCGGTTTTTGGTTAATTTTAGTTGGTTTCATTGGTTAATGGTTCGGTTTTTCCTCACCTCTACACCAATCCAACTTGTGTGTTTAAGGATTTGGTTTATGTAATATAGTAGCTAGTCGTTTCTTATGTTTGTAAGATGCTATCTTTATTTATAACCATCTAAGATATAATCAAGTAACTTTTACAAACACAACAACTTTCCTAATGTTTGTGGAGGATGGGGAGATCTAGATGTCAATTTGAATGTAAATGTAAATATATTTAAGTCTTACATTTCAACCCATATGTCAACAACCAAGATCAAAACCTTACATTTCATTGTAACAATCCATTTTCCATTCAAAATGGCCATGAAAACTTGCAGTGTTGTTGTGGCTTGTGCATGCACCATTCAAATCAGTGGCAGCGATCACATGGGTGACATCATCTTTCCAGCATTTTGACACTAATGCGCCATTACTTCTTGCAAAATCAGCTAGAATAAACTGCATATTCGGAGTTACAGGTTAAAAAAGATTTATGAAAACGTGGACATTTATAAAGCAAACAATCTAGCATAAATAAACAACCTAGCATCTTGAAAGTGTTCCCTTGGATCTAAGTGAAAATACCAACATAAAGAGTACAAATTTGACTTTTGAATGTCAAATGTGTTCTTTTACAACTTCAAATTCAAGTTGGAGTACTTCATCCTTTGTAAGAAACAGATAACGTGATACAACTGCATGTAATGTGTTAACAATTTTTTGTTTTCAAGATTATAAAGCTAAACATTTCAACGTCAAAAGTGCAATTTGACTAATACTGTGTTGACCGAATGAAATATGCTTAAAAGTGTATATTTTAGCTTGTTTTTACCTCAGACACTCTTCTTTCTATGGCAGCCTCAAGGCATTGGATCACCCTTTGTCTTTCAGCTTCTGAATTCACAGGGAAGCCATCAACATGTCTGATGCAATATTCCTTTAAAATGAAACAAAACGTCAATTAAGTCAACCAAACCGTCAAATATATAACCAAAAAATCAAACTTTGCAAATCACAAACCTGGTAAGCTTCAGGCCCTCCAGCATCTACATTTCCATGAAACACCGCATACTCCCTTCA
The DNA here is from genome assembly GCA_024085815.1 of Flaveria linearis. Classification (NCBI taxonomy): domain Eukaryota; kingdom Viridiplantae; phylum Streptophyta; class Magnoliopsida; order Asterales; family Asteraceae; genus Flaveria; species Flaveria linearis. The sequence continues at coordinate 35,555,281 of CM044013.1, forward strand.
GGCCCTTCAGAAGCTTCAGGCCCTTCAGCATGCTGACATATGATCGTTTACACATCGGGCTCCCTTCATCTGCCAAAGGTGATATAGTCACATGAACTTTATCTGCCAAAGGCATATGAACATAAAATCACATCAAAGTTCATACCACTGCATAAGCAAATTTCTTGGTACAAACTGGAAATAAATGATGTAAGCAATAATGACATCGGATCATAAGGGTTGTAATTTCCCAAATCCCAACATTACATATGCTCTTGTCTCGATACATTGGTAAAGGAATGTAGATGTGAGTGACTTTATATTTAATGTATGCTAATATGCACAAATCAAGTTAGATAATGCTCCTTTTTACCTGTTTTAGTGGCTTAAACTCTATCTCTGATGGTGGCAAAGCCTGAACAAATAGAGAAAAGAAAAAAAGGTAAAGCATCAAGTGATAAAAGATTGCTGAAACAACCGTTCTAAACTTGCAAATAAACATATCACCAAAATCTAATGAAATATTTATGTGTTCTGTGGAGTGCTCAGGGGGATTTAGGTGCCTATTACGGTTTTCATGCATACGTCACTTCATGTGCACAGATCTGACTGTACTTAACAAATTCACAAACCTCATATGTGAATGGGCCGTCTATTGTGTCCAAATCATGTGTTCCAATAGCAACCAGAGTTCTCCACCTGAAAAATATAAAGGTAACAAGCCAAGAAAGTATCTTAAAAGATAAGACATATACATATGCATCTTGCACCCTACAATCAGCAATAAAAGTAAAATTTATATATTACCTGTATATATTCTGATGAAGCTTATCTTGGAGATCAATAAAGCTATTATATCTCGCCTCATCAAAAGTTATACCCCTCAAAATAGCACAAACAACATACGGACGTATCAAGGATGTCTGTAGTAAAATAAACAACCAATTACATCCATCATGCTGCCTCATAGACCCCTCAACGATATCGTTCGCGAATGGTTTATGAAGATACTCCAATATCTAATGTTAAGAAACAACCAAGCTTAGTTTCAACAACCAATTAACTTTGAATTTCTAAATTAAATAGATCTTGAACTCTATTTAAAACTACTTTCCCAACAAATGCAATTAAACAACATGGTAGATGTTACTAACATCAAATTTAAGGCATAACATCAGCAACACAGTTGTTAACATTTAACAACGATGTAAAGTCAAAATTGGAGCACTATCTTTGAAACAAAACAAAAATCAAATAGATTAACTATGAGCCCACTGATGCCATCATTCAATAGATAATGAAAGAAATCGTTTACAGTGAAAATGTAAGGGGTCAAACTGAACTGTGAGATATTGCAAACCTGATCCATATTTCAGTCGAATTTAGTCGAATCTGAGATCAGGGAACTTATGGATGTTGTATGTTATTTTATTCTTGATTCCATAAAGAAACAAATGACTTGCATTATATAAATAATCACATACAGGGTTTGAATTTTGAGTTAATAACAGGCTGATATTGATGGCAATGGCACAATAGAATATGGTGAATTTATTGCAGCAACTTTGCACATGAATAAGTATAAATAAATTTTACCTTGGCATAGCTAGTGCATGGGGCATCACATTGAATCCATGTCAAATCACTACCAGTGTCTATGTCAAGGAAATATGGTCTTGGAGGGTTCCAACATTAATTTGTGTATAATACAACTTGTTCGGTTGTCAAAAGAACAAACAAACATATCAAATCATAAAGAACCTTGCCATGACATAACAAACAGTTTAGCATAAAATGTAACTGTAATAACTGAAACCAAAAAATGTTAAGTCTAAACAGTTCCAAGACTCCACATCGGGCAAGAAAGTCACTCCCTTCATCTTATTGTAAATTTACATAGAACGGCCAAAAAATAAAAATATTATAAGTAAACAGCAGTTCGGTTTACACATCGGGCTCTAAGTTCCAAATCATGACCCGTGTAAATCTCAAGCTGACCAATTTGCTTCGGTTTAGGCTGTTCGATTGGTTTCAATAGTTTATAAAAAAAACCTAAATAATAGACAATCAATCTGCACAGTGAATAGAAAGAGAAATGGACAATAATATATTTTCCTAATTAGTGAATTGTAAGCTACTAAACTATCCATCACAATGTCTGCATAGCCAAAAATGAACACTAATATTTATAAAGAATAAATATACCTTAGCTTTAATGGTTAAAATAAGGTAACCTAAAACTTGTATATGGAAAAGTTAAAAGAAATTTAAAAGGTATCTTACAGTTTTGGGTATAGAAAAGTTAAAACCCAAATATAGTATATAGTAAAAGGTATCTTACAGGTTTCAAATTTTGAATATTTAAAAGTTTTTTAAAGAAGCAATAGAATGAAATATCTTTTCATTGTGTGCAAAAAAATACACACAAAACAGGCAATCTGCAAAACCAGCTCTATGTTGTTACTATGTTCTGTAAAAAATACCTTATGCCAAAATACTATCTTATGTGAAAAAAGTGTTGCAGTCGGTTCTTTAGATTAAATCTTGAATTTAAGCTTTCTATAAAATATAAATTACTTGATGCATTTGCTTAAAAATGTTAGGATTTTAAAATTTAACATTTATCTTGTTCTGTTCATCATATCTCTGCTCCACCTTAGATACATATATGATATTTGTTATCATACTTGAACATATAAAAAGAAAAAGAAACCTTCTTTTCATCTAACTGAATATCTCTGACCACTTAGATTTAAAGTCATTACAAAACCATATGATGTTTTGCTTTCTTTTGCGTATTACAGAGAGCATATTATAAGTATATGTACAGCCTTTTAGTGTATTGTTTTTCAATATCCTTTAATACAAATTAATGTGTCTTTCTTTACTTTCATTTATTGTGGTAGCAACAGATATATATTACTTGTAACTAAAACTAAAGTAGATATTAAGTTTGAGGTTTTAACTTCTTGTTAGCCCCTTTTAATAATAAGTTTTGCCGTTAAAAAAAACACTATAACTAAAGCAGATATCAAAGGATGTAGAGACCAACCATAAAACTAATAGTTATTAATGGACCCAAATCTTTTTGATGTTCAAAGCCTTAATCCATGCAATTACAAAAAAAAACTCATGTACCTAAAGATGCAATCACAAGATTTAGTCTCCAATGCATTTGACCCTACATTTTAGTGGCTTTAGTTTTTGAATGATAATTCAATACTAACAGATAATTCAATACTTCGCATTTTAGTGAGCATGTTTCAGCCTAAACATTGTTATGTTTATAAAATCAAGACGTCAGCACCACACAAAAGTTGTATTACAAAACATACTAAAAGCTTAATCATGCATTCAACTATAAGAAACCCAAGAATGCCCTTTACTTGAAAGGGTTCACAATGTAACTTATGTAATAAAAGCTCAGGAAGTTAAAAAAAGACCATTTTCGATCACAAAAACATGCAAGAGAAGTTTAATACCAAAACCCAAGCCATCTAAATGTCCAACCATGAGTTAAAACCATCAATATCTTACTACATTGGTTCAAAGAGCAGTTTAATAACTCCTAATTCATGAGACTATCACCACAAAACATTAAAATGCAACACCAAACCAACAATAAATATATGCAAACATTTTTATATAACAAAAACATTACCCTGTTAAAAGCAGGCTGGTAATCGGCCGGAGCTCCGCCCTTTTCACCACCACCTGGAGGCCCTCTCGGTCCACCACGATACCCATCCTTATCACCAAACCTAGGTCTATCCCCTTCAAATCTCGGTGGTCCACTGTACACACAAACAATACACCAATCAAACACAAAACTTTAACAAAACCCCATCAACAATCAATAATCTTTGATAATTACCGAGGGCGATCACCCGGAGGTCCACCCATGGGACGTCCAAGGGGCTTAGCAGACTTCTTAAGAGTCGCAGGCACAATATCGTTGGTGAGGTACCAGTAATAGTGCATCCAAGCGAACGTCTCCTTCACATATTCCTTCGATTTGAAGCTCTGCATCAGCTTAATCACCTGCAAGTTTAGGACATCGATCTCCGGATGCTTCGCCAGATTGTAATCCTTCTTAGCGAAGCAAACGCCCTCCACTGCAGCCAAGATCTGAGCGACACTGTCGCTAGGGGTGCGGCTGTGCTGCCAAAAAGATGGTTGCCGGAGGTGGTTGCCGGAGGTGGTTGCCGGAGAGGGCATCGGCTCCCGTCACGCCTCTCTCTCTCTCAGGAGCTGTTTTGAATAAATGTGTAGGGTGAAGATGTAACCCTAATCCAAATGTTTTGAATAAATCTGTGTTTGCTTTGGGGAGTTGTACATCAAGTTTTAATGCTTGTACATCTCTTAATTTTAAGAGTTTTGGGTGAAATTACTTTCTTGCCCTCCTCAAATGCTTATTAATATAGTATAGATATACACATATATATACATATATATACATATACATACATATATATACACACACATATATATATATATATATATATATATATATACATATATATACATACATATATATACATATATATACATATGTATACATATATATACATATATACATATATATATATACATGTATATATATAGTTAAGATTAGTATACTTCAAACATAAATAATTATGAATAAAATTAATAATCAAGTACTTCAAATATCAAATAATTCAAAACATAATAGTTCAAATACTTTAAAGATCAAATAGTTTAACGTTGAGTAAATGGGTCAGATTTATAAGTTAATGTGGAGGTTTGTCGCAAGTGGAGGTCGACTTTTAGGGGTCGGTCGATGTGTTGTCAATGTCGTCTAGGTTTAGAATTGAGTAAATGGGTCAAAATTATAAGTTAAAAAGCACAAATATTTGCATTGACCGATTTTGACCGTCTAGGAAAATTGCTCCGATTACTCCGATTACTACATATTAATACCGATTAGTGCTAATCATTTTTGCCTAGGACCGACTACTCTTTTTTTTATCGATTAGCTGAAATCGACAAGGTGATGGACTGGCTACCTATTGATCCCCGATTAATCGACCGCCTATACAGATTTTTCCAACACTGCTTACAAAGTATTCTATCTAGTCTGCTCGTTAGCTCTTTTTCTGCCCATTTTTACTCTAGTTAAAGCGCGGATCGTGGAGCTGAGACGGGTGTTCGTATGAGTCTTGGGTCCTATATGAAAGGTGAGAGAGTGCTCATCTGATCACAACTCAAATACACATGCTCTTTTACTATAACTAGTTTTTTTCCTCCCCGCGCTACGCGGCGGAAGTGCGTCCACTTTTTCATGCTTAATGTTGCACGTTATGCTAAAAACGCATTAACTTTATAATAATCAAAGATAACCCTAGAAAATTCAACCAAAATGATAGAAATTTAAGAACCTACCTCAGGTTGGTATTCATAAGTTTCACCGGAGGACTCAGTGGCTTCTTTTTTAGCAACGGCTGAAGCCTCACACTTCACCACCACACTACCACCTCTTTTACCCGCTTTCAATTTCAACCCAGAGCAAGAAAGATTGTTGATTTTCAAACAATTTGATGCAAAAACGCATTTCTCAACAATAATCGATTGTGGGTGTTGGATTTAGATGAAAAGATTGAAGAATAAGGGATTGAGGCTATGGATGCTGGTGTTAAAGTTCTGTTCAAAACATGAGCCGATTATACCGTCATAACTGCTGCTATGAAACGATTGTTGAAGATGACGACGCATGTCGTACGCACGTAACAAAATTATGTTTCATATACCTGGCCCTGAGCAGATGCCAATAGAACCCTTGGCCGGATTGACCTCACATACGCATAGGCAGCATCAGGTGACATATGCCTATGTTGTATCTATGTAGAAACAAACAACTTAAGTGAATGAGAAACACTAAAAAACACACATAAGCACAAAAATCAACAAATACTCACCAGATAACATATTACAATGGATGTGCTGCGTCCACGACTAGCTTTACAATGAACATATGTAGCCTGCTTCAGAAGCGTTTTCCCTTCAAGGTTAAAAAATAGTTACAACTATATCCTAGACATCATTATCAACCAAAAAGGAAAAATGATACATAAAAACTATACCTAGTCATCATTTTATCAACAAAAAAGTCAAAACTGAGAATTAATACATCTTTTTCTGAACCATGAACTCACAACCCATTAAACCTGCTCCTAAATCAATACCATTTCAAGAATGAGACTTGAACCCTCAACCGCTTAGGAGGGATCCATGCCAACACCTAGGTACCATCAGGCCACGTGCCCTTTGGTGATTGAGAATTTATAAAGTATCAGTCACCTCAAACTGTGTGCTACTTTGGCTTCAACAAGAAAGGGAAGCATCAAGTGATGCAAGTATGCAACAGATCCCATACTTTCGAGCAAGAAAACACGGGTTGGATTCATATATAAAATACTGCCGCTCAAGCAGATATGTACGTGTTTATTCTCTATGTAATTAAACGCAAGCTCAAAAGTGAAAAGAAATATGCAACTTAAAGATGAATTATATTTACCATGGATGAAATTTACAGCTTTACATATGTCATCAATTGATGGAGCAAACAGGTAGTCCCTTGTTGGAAGCACTAAATGATCAATACCATGAGCCTATGCAAAACAAACAGCAGTAGTTACAATTGAGAGGCTAGATAAGACAACTTATCACTTACATCCATGTATAGGTGCATTCATGTGCATATCCTCAACATGTATGGTATACATGCATGCACATGCAGGAAAGAATTAAGAGATTACTATGTATAAAGATGCAGGGACCAAAGTCTCATATGGCTCGTTGAGGGTAATAACTCCACCAACACCAAGGTCCTTAAGGCGCTTAACGTCTGTAGGAAACAGAACAGCACCTAGCAGAAGAAACTGAATACACCAATATTACATACAACACAAAAGACCAGGAAGTATAACACAGATCAAAACATTTACAAGAAACAATCAAAACATGATGTCAATCAAAAACAAACGATGGCGAAACGCACTGATCTATAACATGTTGGTTTTACACTACCATTGTGATTATAAGCACATTAAAGATAACTGCAATTAAATTGTAACACAAATAACAGAATCGAATAATACCTCTTCAATCTGATCCCACCATCGAAACTCAGCCTGAAACTTGTTTCTAACAACATTGTACAGAAGCGTAGGGTAGAACAATACACGAGCACCTGCTTCTACCAGAACCCTTTTAGAATCATACAACCCACCGCTCACTACCGCCGACGGAATCTCCTCCGCTCTCCCACCGGATGACTCGTCAACACAATTTAAGTTCTCAATATACATAATTAAACCTTAAAACAGTATCCCCCTAATCACACCAGCAAATCAGGATTGTAACCTTAGAAAATTTACATGAAATCACTTCTAAAAGCATACGAAATCATATGTAATTATGAATCAAACTCCGCTATTAATATCTATCCCACCTCAGACACAACGATATAAATCGGTATTAGAAGGCTCAGATATAAATCGGTATTAGATTGTCTCGCCAAAACGACATACACTTTCATATCATCATCACCCTCAAAGTATTAATATCCATCCCACCTCAGACACAAAGGGGAGGCAAAGCGACATCAGGTTTAACCATCACGGCCACGTAGCGGACGAGATCTTAAAACCCTAGACGGGTAGGGGAGAGATTGTGAGGCAAAGAGAGGGCAGAGGCGGCGGTACCACCACCATCACCACTGCGGTCGTCGGTTCACCTCAACCTAGTGACAAGCGACACCAACACCGTCTCCACCCCCGTAGTCGCAAAAATAGATGCCATCGCCATAACCACCATTGCAATCGCCAATACTAACAGCAACAAAGGAGGCGAAAATACCTGGAAGCTGAGGTAGAGCAAAAGAGAAATAAACACAGAGCATGCCGGAGAATCAAAGAAGGAAAAATTGAATAAAGCAAGACTCAGGGAAGAATCCAGAAAGCGAGCACGTGTCCATCAAATGAGGCATTAGCCAATAGAGGGAAGAATCCAGACAGCAAGAACACTGTTCCACATGGTACCTTGGCCAAGGTGGCAGTTCCCACTGTTGATGAAATATGGACGGTGGAGATTTCTTTAATACTGTTCATTTCAAGCGGACTACTTGTCAAATTTAGGCTCAGATATCATGATTCAATGTGGCTGCAAAACATGTTGTCACGCCAAACACTGAACATAAATTTATATCATCACAGCCTAAGAAGTATGTGGTAATGCGCGTAGTGCTCCTGATCAAAATCTTAGGCAACAAAACAGCCTCCCATTTAGGGTCAACACCATCCAAATTCATCATCCTCTTAAGCCATGCCCTTCATCATAGAGTGACACAATCATAAGCAACATATAAACCATCTACCAAAGTATCATTTTCTTATGGTTTATAATGCTCACGAACAGGGCAAAACAAAATCAAAGGAAACTTTCGTTGCAAGCATCAAATCATTAAGAACAATACGGTTGCTTACTGTTCATTCAACTCCATTTAAACATATAGAGGTACAAATTGATACCAATGCTAAACATGACAACCATGGATATGAATTTGGCTCAGACCTGGCCGCCGCCTCTAGCTGCAACCCATTCACACACGGTTGCCACGCCAGGACAACAACCTGTTCATGCTCGGATCATCACAGCCAAAGAACAGCCTGACATAAACCCAACGTACGATCCAACGAATGGAAGCCAAAACAAAATAAAACAACCACAAACACCCAAATCAGTATCACATTCAAGAACAAATCAAAAACCCAAAATAGTATCATATGCCAGAGGATCATAATCATAGGACATAATGAAATAATCAAACATCCAGATTGCCCTAATACTGGAATCAATACTCCATTTGCTCCAACGAATTTCTATGATAATCTGATTTTAATTAACAAAGTATGTATAGATGAAAGTAACCAGCAACAAATCTAATAAGTATCAGAATCGATTAAGAAAGGTTAGTCATTGGTGTTACCTTTGATTTGACAATCCACGATGGTTTGGGGACTGATAGCAAAGGTGTTCGAGGCGGTGGTGGTGGGCGGTGGTTGTCCGGTGGTGGTGCACCGTTGCCGGAATTTGGGGCCTGAGATCTGACGGTGGTGCCGCCGACCTCAGCCTACACCAATGCAGCCACCACCGCCGACCTCCGCCTCCCCGACCTCCGCCTCCCCGACCTCCGCCTCCACCAACACAACCACCACCGTCGACCTCCGCCTCCAGCAACAAATCAACCACCCCTAATTTGGGTTTTAGGGTTCGGTTTTAGTGCGAAAGGGGTGAGAAGGTCCGGTGGGTGGTCGAGCCCAGAGATTGATGGGGTCGATTTGGAAGATGGATGCGAGTTTGGAGACTTTGAGGTCGGTGTAGAGGGTGTAGCGTAGGAGGGCGGTGCAGGAGTCGGCGGTGTGCAGGAGGTCGCAGGGTGAGCAGAAGAAGAAGAGGATCCGTTGAAGAAGAAGGGTAAAGCACTGTACCACTATTCATTGAATAGTGATATCACTTGCATTTTTCCTATTATGTAATATTATCTGCTCTTTTTCATTGCTTTGATCTTAGTTCTAAGGTTTCACCACTTCACAATTCGTGCTTGTTTTTACACTTATATTGTTCTGATCATCGCATTGATAATTTGATATTGTTTTCTGTATTGTTTACGGTAGCAATCTATGTATCTATGACATACTCATTGTGTTCTATGTTTGAATCAAATTAGCATGCGTAATTTCCAGGTCTTAGTTATGATTATTTTGAAATTATCAGTTTATGACACTTACATGTCACGGATCTAAAGAAACATGAAAGCAAACGTTGATGTCATACAGGGAAACAGAAAGACCATATGGTAATTTTACACGTACTCACTCTTTCACATCTCTTGCATGATTGTGACAATGCATCACTTGTCGATTAGAACTATATCCACCAATGAATTCTAGGAAGAAGTTGCAACCTAGTTACATTGTCGTTACATTTATGTCACCCACCACATTTATATTCTCTATCTAGTAACAATTGTGTAATACTAATCGACAACATGATCCTAATCGTAACATATAACTTTAGAGGAAAAATAACTCTTGCTATGTGTTGTGGATACCGTCTAAAAATGTTATACATATGTTGTTAAGAGTAAGAGGATAAAGAAATAACATGAGTTGGGAGAGAACCAACAAAAATTGAAAATTTTACGTTTTTTAATATATTATAATAATTTAATTAAGGGAAAATTTCATATATATCCTTCTAAACTTATTTAATAAAATATATATCCAAACGAAATTGTTCATATCACATATATCCTTCTTTAAACTTTGATTTAATGATAAGTTTACTCTTTCTAAATAAGCTAATAAAATTATCTTTAACTTTTGAGGATTCAATTCAATTAAACCCTATCATAGCAGGAACTTCATCTCTATTCAATCTAACCCTACCATATTCAATCTAACCCTACCATAGTCAATCATTCATCTATAATTTATTAGTTGTTGTAGCTTCTTCCATTTATTTTAACACACTTGTTTCATTTAAATCCATATGCAAGTGAGTTATGTTTTAATTTCTCATACCCTAATGATTCTTATTTTTGAGTAAACAAAATTATTGATGTCAATTAAATGTTTATCGAGTAAAACAAAATTATTATTGTTAGATTAAATTGTAAGGATTACACTTAGAGACTAATACAACCAAAGAGCTCTCAACATGCACATGTTAAGTATAAGAAAGTTACTTCGGAAGATTTGATACAACTTAGTGAATTATGCTAAGTATCAAATCTTCCGAAGCCAAAAGACCGTATCTTTCGAAGCTTAAGATGAAGTCTTCTGAAGCTTTAGAGACAAAGTCTTTAGAAGCCAAACACTGATTTTTTCAGAAGAAAGAGAAGACGTGCTTTTTCTGAATCATATTTTGACAAAAGCTAAACCACTTTTCACTACCACTTTGGATAGACTTACCAACTTATATGAGTTGGTGAAAAGTTCATACTTTTGTAAAACCGTAGATTAAGGTCTTTGTTTGTAACTTTTTACTTTTGTACTTTTATCCTTTTTGTAATAGATAAGGACGTGACTTATGGCATGTCATAGTCACCAGTCAAAAAGCCAATCTGCCCTTTGACTTACATTGATCTTGTTGCCTAGATTAGTGTTTCTAGCTGGCCTTCAAAGTATGGCCGGCTGTAGGATGTAATATAAAGTATCTCAAGTACTTGTATCTTTTGATAAGCTTTGTAACACTTGTAAGAACTTGAGATCAATATACATCATTTTTTAAAACCATATTATCTTGTTCTTGTTTATTGTTCTTGTTTATTGTTCTTGTTTATTGTTCTTGTTACTTGTGTTCACTGTTTCATCCTAACTGGTTTCCTATTTGATCTGTTAAGTGTTCTAAGTCTCTCCTCATTTTGAAACTATTGTATTGACCCCTTTCATTGGTCATTAAATTGGTATTAGGTGCTTTTAGGCTCTTGATTATAAGATCTCACCATCTAAAATCCCTTCAGTTACCAAGGCTGATATGGAAATCGGTACCATGACAAAATTTCTATTGATAACTCCCGATGACATTGATAGTTGGTGCCAAAGAATGGAAGGCTTCATCAAGTCTCAAGATAGTAGGATGTGGGGATCTGTTGTCTCAAGACCTCATGTACCAAGCACTAGTTCAGCTGATGCTGGTGGTGGTATGATTCAAAAGGAAGTGTCTGGCTACTCAGAGGAACACCGGAAGAAAATTGATGTAGATCAGAAGGCCATGACCGCTCTCTAAACTACTTTTCTTAACAAAGGTTTCAAGAAGTGCAAAACTGCAAAACAACTCTGGGATGTATTGAAGCTTATGTATGAGGGGTCTACTAAAAAAAAGAAAACAAGAAAGACCTTTTGAAGCAGTAATTTGAGAACTTCATGTAAGGGACAAATAATATGGATTACAATATCGTTACAGATCTCGTGACATCATTTCGCACGAAAATATGCAAGCTGAGCAACAAATCGCGCAATAGAAGTTGCATGCATGCATGCGAAAGTAGTTGCATGCGAAAATGAATAATGCAAGCGAAATCTTGGTTGGAAACACATGCAATGCGAAAGGGCCATGCATGCGACAACCTTCTTGCAGTGAGATATCTCACGCGAAATTGAAGAAAAGAATTACATGCATGCAAAAGTGGACTCCACGTGGACAAAGGCAGGCAATGCGAAAACGATTTTGTTGGCAGCATGCGAAATTCCATTTTAGTATATATATGGGCATGTGTGCACATTGAGGAGTGTGCCATTTAATTTCTACAACCGAGAGCTACAAGTTATTTTGTGTTTAGTTGTATTTTTCGCTCAAGTCGAGCAGATCACAGTTTTGTGATTTTCCATCTTCGGGTGAGATCGATATTATATCGATTTTCATTGTAATCATTCGACACGTGATATATACATTTGAATTACAATGATATTGTGCTAAAGGTCTTGTTCTCTCGGTTGATTCATTCAATTCGCGCACCCGTCTTCGCTAGTTATCAAGTGCAACCATCAAACGAAGTGAGATCGATCGCTTTTAAGGACTTTACATTTGGTATCAGAGCAAGGTGTTGCTCTTGATACAACGGATCATTATTCTACGATCTTCCGTTCGAGGACGTTAAATAAGTTGAAAGTCTATCCGGTTTCATCAAGGTTCAATCCGAAACCGAGAACACACAAGAATTCAAATCGAGTTGGATGATTTTATGAAGATTTGAAGCTTACAAGTTGCGTCCAATTCGATATCTGCTTATGCGAGAACCTTAAGTTGAAAAGGTTTTGTTGAAGATTGAAGTTGTTTTTATACACAAAACGATATCATAATCCAAGGGGGAGATTGTAAGGGACAAATAATATGGATTACAATATCGTTACAGATCTCGTGACAACATTTCGCACGAAAATATACAAGCTGAGCAACAAAGTCGCGCAATAGAAGTTGCATGCATGCATGCGAAAGTAGTTGCATGCGAAAATGAATAATGCAAGCGAAATCTTGGTTGGAAACACATGCAATGCGAAAGGGCCATGCATGCGACAACCTTCTTGCAGTGAGATATCTCGCGCAAAATTGAAGAAAAGAATTACATGCATGCAAAAGTGGACTCCACGTGGACAAAGGCATGCAATGCGAAAACGATTTTGTTGGCAGCATGCGAAATTCCATTTTAGTATATATATGTGCATATGTGCACATTGAGGAGTGTGCCATTTAATTTCTACAACCGAGAGCTACAAGTTATTTTGTGTTTAGTTGTATTTTTCGCTCAAGTCGAGCAGATCACAGTTTTGTGATTTTCCACCTTCGGGTGAGATCGATATTATATTGATTTTCATTGTAATCATTCGACACGTGATATATACATTTGAATTACAATGATATTGTGCTAAATGTCTTGTTCTCTCGGTTGATTCATTCAATTCGCGCACCCGTCTTCGCTAGTTATCAAGTGCAACCATCAAACGAAGTGAGATCGATCACTTTTAAGGACTTTACACTTCACCTACAAGACAGGTGAAAACATGACTCAATAATACTTCAGGTATGTTAATATTGTGGATACTCTAATGGATGTTGGAGTAAATCTTGAGAATAGGGATATTGTGAGAAAGTTCATGTCATCTCTTCCTGGATAATGGACTCACTAGTGTGTGGTCATTAAGACAACTAAAAACCTTAAAACCATTACTTTCATAGAGTTGTATGGTATCATCAGTGGATAACAGATGGAGATGAACATGCAAAATCCATCAGCCAACTCCTCCAACAATCAACAGAGTTCAGCCCTTCGTGTGGTTGAAAGGGAGTGCAGAGAACCACAACATCATCTTATATACTACCCTGAAAACTCATAAAAGATACTTTCATCACCTTCCCAGAGATACCAAGGGAGAGCTACATCCAAGGAAGCCCATTCTAAGAGAGAAGCTCTTTTCAAGCCTTTGTGTTTGCTGATGAAAGTAGTGGAAACTTTCTCTTCACTTTTGAAGACATGGCATGTATCCATTCAGATAATCTGGAGTACCTGCAGATAATCCAGCAAATGGTTCTTCTCACTTACAGAGCCAAGAAGTTCTACAAGAGGATAGGTAGAAAGTTTCCTAGTAATGCAACCAGTGGAAAGTTTGGACTGGAGAAAAGCAATATGGAGTGTTACAATTGTTACAAAATAGGACACTTTGCTAGCTAGTGCAAGGCAACAAGTAAAAATGGTGGCCAAGCACAATCCACATGTAAGGTGTAACACCCGTATTTTTATTAGCAAGAAATAAAGGAATAAAGAGAAAGAAAGAAAAAGAAGGAAAAGGGAAGTCAACCCCAAGTTGGGGGACCAAAGGTGTAAAAGGAATAAAAATCTTATAAAGTTGGTAAAAAGGTGGCATGGCCGCCCATTACCTTCTGCATAACATTTCTAGTCGACTTTTAGAGAGAGAAAGCAGCAGGAGCAGAAAACCATCGGGATTTTGAAGAAGGATCTGAGAAATTCGAAGTTTTTGGTAAGAAATCTCGAATTTATGATGTTAGGACGATTCTAGAACCATATATGAGCTTATAAATGTAACTAGTGTGTTCGGGTTGCACTGTGTGTGTGTTTTAGGTGTATAAACGACTGAGACGTTCAAGGAAAGGGCATCTAAAACCCGAAGGCAAATTAAGGTGAGTTCTAGACCCCTTTTTACTGATTTTTAAACATTTTGGGGCTGGAAATGCATATATATGTTTTTATAAAATGTATGCTGATACCCGTATGAACTGAATGTATGCATGTTTATGTTTATGCTAGATTTATGCCTAGAATCTTGTATATATGTTAGAGTTAGGCATTATGATGTTTGGGACTTGGATTATGGAATAGACTCATGAACAGGTTGCAAATATGTCTGAAAATGGGACTTAGAATAATTATTTACAGGTTGATGAGTCCACTAGTGCTCATACGACCAACAGTGTGGTCGTATGACTAGGAGATATATTTTTCTAAGTGCTAATGAGTCTAACAGGACTCATACGACCAACAGTGTGGTCGTATGACCAAGTAATTTGTCTAAGTGTTGAGCCCAATAGGACTCATACGACCAACAGTATGGTCGTATGACTATGTGATGAAATTTTCCAAGTATGAGACCCACAGGACTCGTACGACCAACAGTGGTCGTAAGACTATGATGAAATTTTCTATGTATGGACTCGTACGACCAACAGTGGTCGTATGATCCAAATATGTTCCCAAGTCCAGGGATGGTACGACTACCAGTGGTCATACGACCAACAGTGTGGTCGTATGACCAGTTGATAAATCTAAGTGTTAAGTGAAAAGTCCAGCAGTGCTCTTACGCCCAATAGTGCTCATACGGCCAGAGGGCTTATACGCCCAATAGGGCTAAAACGCCTAAACACTTAGAAATTTTCAGGAATTTCCAGTAAGTCCGAAGTTCGAGGCTTGACCAGGGTTGACTAGGGTTAATAAATGATGATGTCTCATGCATATAATGATGAGTATGATTAACCCTAATTGTTGCTAATACTATTATTAGTATATTATTGTTAACAATATTATTAAAATATTGTTAAGTAAGGTATGATGCTATGTATGATGATGAATGTATGATGATGAATGTATGATGAATATGTATGATGTGTGTATGTTCCTTGTGATGGTGTATGCTATCTTTCTGAAACTTTACGAATAACGAGAAATGAATTAATGAAGTATTATGTATCGTAAAGTGAAAGATAATGAAAGAGGAACATGATGATGAATGCATGTATTAACGAATGAACGAAAAGAAGAATGATGATGAATACATGCATTAATGAACGAACGAATTATGTCTTGCAAGCATTGAATAACGCGATTGGTCCTTCTATGTGATTGACCATGGTCATGGTACCTCTACCGCTTACCTCTAGTACCGTGGCATACGTTTTGTTGTTCATATGTTGACTTCGGCCCGGTAGCTAATAACGTTCGGGGTGTAGCCTATGGTATTGGTACATTCACCTTTCAATGCGTGCAAGTAAGTATGAACGGAAAAAGGAACATGATGACGAATTCATATATTAACGAATGAACGAAAAGAAGAATGATGATGAATACGTGCATTAATGAACGAACGAATTATGTCTTGCAAGCATTGAATAACGCGATTGGTCCTTCTATGTGATTGACCATGGTCATGGTACCTCTACCGCTTACCTCTAGTACCGTGGCATACGTTTTGTTGTTCATATGTTGACTTCGGCCCGGTAGCTAATAACGTTCGGGGTGTAGCCTATGGTATTGGTACAATTCACCTTTCAATGTGCGCAAGTAAGTATGAACGGGATTCTTGTCATTCGACCACAGTAATCATAGCCAAGTGCTATGAAGTGGGTAAAGCCTGACAGAATCCATACGAGAAGTTAAAGATAACAATGAATAACGAATGATGAAGATAATAACGAATATTATCTCTGTGTACGTATGATGTATGAACGCATGCACGAAAGGATACTTTTAAATAAGTAAAAGTATGTTTTATTATAAAACTAGAACTCACTCAGCAACGCTGACTTTCATGTATTTTCCAGTTGGCAGGTAGTGTTGCTGAGGATGGCACGAGGCGGCTACTCAGCTCTTTTGGGATGGCATTCTTTTGTTAATGTTTTTGTATTGTAATGCAAACAAACGATATTTTGTAACGGGTGTTGTATTACTTTGCAAAAGCATTTATAGTAAATTTAAAGTTTCCGCTGCATGGTTTTTATTAAATTGTATTAAATGTATGTTTTACGGGTAATGACGACCAACTGTGAGGTGCCCGGGAACGGGGCCTTACAAGTTGGTATCAGAGCCAAAGTTTAAGTGAAATGGGTAAATTTTTTTAAAAACAAACCTAAAACTTAAACTGAGAATGGGACAGGGAGAATGAGAATGCCATCTGAGTAGCTGCGTGCCATCAGGTATTTTCTTGAAAGTTAACCAGTGTTACGTGCGCATGTTATGTGTTTATGTGTACTGTTAGACTTAGATACTAATGTAGTCAGGACAGGTAATGCTCGGGGTGTGAAGAGTAGAGTAAGTGGCTAATCACAACTGGCCACTGTAATTAGGGACTTACTGTACTTGACATAAACTGAGCTATTTCCTTGAATGACCGTGTTGGTGTTTAAATCTTTCAGTGTGATAGAAGATGGTCGGTGGTAGATCATCTAAAGCCCCAATTGGTGGAGGCAGTGGCGGAAGTGGTGCGGAACCACGAGCCACAAGAGGTAGGCCTAGACAAGAGAAGAAGGTTCCCGAAGAACCTAATACTACTCCCTCGGGGGAGTGGATGAGAGTGATAATGTGAGAGCCTCGGTGAAAGAGACGGTGATCGAGGAGGTGCACCAAGTCATGCAGACGATCTTACCGTCTGTAGTGACTGAAGTGATAAAGGCAGTACGTGAAGACGATAGACGAGGGAGGAATCGGTCCTCAGGAAGACAACAACAGACGGAAGCAGAGACGGTACTATCTGATGATGAAGAGGAAGAGGAAGAAGAACAGTTACGGGAGACCGCCCGGGGTTGTAACTACGGGGCATTCATGAGGTGCAAACCCCCAACTTTTGATGGGTCTGGTACTGCTACTGATGCTCACCAATGGGTGATGGAAATGGAAGCTGTCCTCGATATTAGTGATTGCCAGGAGGACAAGAAGGTGAAGTTTGCTACCCACTCTTTTACAGGGTCGGCTTTATGCTGGTGGAAAAATATAGTCCAAGCCGAGGGTAGTAGGGCTATAGGGAAGATGAAGTGGGCTGAGTTGAAAAGGCTGGTGATCGAGGAATTCAGTCCTCGTCGGGAAATGGATAGAATAGAGAGAGAGTTCCTGCAGTTGGAGGCGGGGACGATGACCCACCAACAATATACCACCAAGTTTAACGAGTTGGCGCTGTTGGTGCCGGAGCAGGTGACGCCGGTGTCTCGAAAGATCAACCGGTATATTCAAGGACTGCCGGCTGAAATTCGTTGGCACTTGATTTCTGCCCGACCAAGCACTTTCAGGTCGGCAGTGGATTTGGCGGGAAGGTTATTCGACGAACGTGCTGCTTTGGTGAAGGCTGAGGGAAGCAAGAAAGGAAGTGGAGAGAAGAACTGGCAGGGGAAGAGATTTGGTCGGGGTGATGCTTCGACAAACAACAAGAAAGCAAGGGTGGATGACCGCCGAGTGGTCGTGTCTGGAGCTGGGGTGAAGAAGTGTGGTAAGTGTGGAAAGGAGCACTCAGGGGAGTGCAAGTGGGGATACAACATCTGCTTCAAGTGTGGGAGGACTGGACATATGGCCAAGGATTGTCGGATGGGCAAGTGTTTTAACTGTGGGGAAAGTGGTCATATGAGCAGAGATTGCAAGAAGCCGAGGGCT
This sequence comes from Flaveria linearis, assembly GCA_024085815.1. Classification (NCBI taxonomy): domain Eukaryota; kingdom Viridiplantae; phylum Streptophyta; class Magnoliopsida; order Asterales; family Asteraceae; genus Flaveria; species Flaveria linearis. Next base: position 35,573,708 of record CM044013.1, read on the forward strand.
GAGGGCTCGGGGGAGAAGAAGACGGGAGGAGAAGCACCAAGGGCAAAGGCTAGGGCTTTCACCATGACGCAGGAAGAGGTTAGGACGGACCCCGATGTGGTGTCAGGTACGTTTCTAGTAAATCAAACTCTTGCTTCTGTGTTATTTGACTCTGGTGCTAGTAGGAGTTTCATTTCTGCTACTTTCTGTGCTAAATTGCCTGTTAGTAGCAAATGCATTAGTGAGCCTTTTTATGTAGAAACTGCTATTGGTAAGTCCACTAGAGTTACTGATGTGATAGAGGACTGTACCATGGAGTTAGAAGGTCATAGGTTTGCTGCTAGATTACATGTGATGCCCCTAGGAGGATTTGATGTAGTGTTAGGGATGGACTAGTTAGCAACCTACGAAGCGAATATCGTGTGCCGAAAGAAGATGATTAGACTGACGGCGACCGACGGAAGTCCGGTGACAATTTATGGCGATCGAGTTACGACGATTCCGAAGGTGATCTCGATGGCGGTGGCGGGAAAGTGTATGAGGCGCGGATGTAGCGCCTACTTATGTTATGTAAAGAATGTAGAGACGCCAACACCACAGCTATGCGATGTGCCAGTGGTGTGTGACTTTCCAGACGTGTTTCCTGAAGACTTATCGGGATTGCCACCTGACCGAGAGATCGAATTCCAGATCGATCTGATACCGGGTGCCCAACCTGTCACAAAAGCACCGTATCGCTTGGCTCCGACGGAGATGAAAGAGTTGATGGAGCAGTTGCAGGAACTGCTGGATAAGGGGTTTATCCGACCGAGTATCTCACCTTGGGGTGCTCCGGTTCTGTTCGTAAAGAAGAAGGATGGTAGTATGAGGATGTGCATCGACTACCGCGAGCTGAATAAGCTGACGGTGAAGAACAGATACCCCTTACCAAGGATCGATGACTTGTTTGATCAACTTCAGGGTGCCAGTTGGTTTTCAAGAATAGATCTTCGATCGGGTTACCATCAACTAAAGGTGAAGGAACAAGATATCCCTAAAACAGCCTTTCGTACGCGCTATGGTCACTACGAGTTTCTTGTCATGTCTTTTGGGTTGACCAATGCGCCGGCTGCTTTTATGGATTTGATGAACCGAGTGTGCCGACCAATGTTGGATAAATCAGTAATTGTATTCATCGATGATATTCTGATTTATTCAAGAAGTGAAAAAGAGCATGCCGGGCATATTCGGGAAGTGTTGGAAACGTTGAGAAGGGAGAAATTGTACGCCAAGTTCTCCAAGTGCGCCTTTTGGTTACGCGAGGTGCAATTTCTGGGTCACGTAGTGAATGCAGAAGGAATAATGGTGGACCCAGCAAAGGTTGAGGCTGTGATGCAATGGAAGTCACCAAAGACGCCAACCGCGATTCGTAGCTTCTTGGGATTGGCAGGCTATTATAGAAGATTTATTCAAGACTTTTCAAAGATAGCCTCACCTTTGACAAAATTGACTCGTAAGGACGTGAAATTCGTGTGGGGTCGAGAACAGGAGACGGCTTTTGAGGAGTTGAAGGCAAGACTAACACAAGCTCCTGTCTTGACTTTGCCTGAGGGAAGTGAAGACTTAGTGGTCTATTCGGATGCATCTTATTCTGGGCTAGGTTGTGTGTTGATGCAACGTGGAAAGGTGATAGCCTACGCATCTCGACAGCTGAAGACCCACGAAGTCAACTATCCCACACACGATCTAGAACTAGCTGCGGTGGTTTTTGCGTTGAAGATTTGGCGGCACTATCTATACGGGACGAAGTGCACAATCTTCACTGACCACAAAAGCTTGAAGTACTTCTTCGAGCAGAAGGACCTAAACATGAGGCAGAGGCGGTGGTTGGAGCTGATAAAAGATTATGATTGTGAGATCCATTACCACCCGGGCAAAGCCAACGTGGTGGCTGATGCCCTTAGCCGAAAGGAAAGGCCCGAGCCGATTCGGGTAAAGGCTTATCAATTAATCATGACCTCTGATGTGATGACACAGGTTAAGGAGTTCCAAGACGAGGCTTTGAAAGAAGATCGTCTTAACTCCGAAAGGATGAGAGGTCTAGCGACGGAATTGGGTTCGAACACCCTTGGTGTTAAGACCCGATTTGGGCGAAGGTGGATTCCTCGATACGGGGATCTACGTGGAAGAATCATGGATGAGGCCCATAAGACCCGATACTCCATTCACCCCGGTGCTACCAAAATGTACCACGATATGAAGAAGGATTACTGGTGGCCGGGTATGAAACGCGACGTAGTGGAGTACGTAAGTAAGTGCTTAACTTGCTTACAAGTGAAGGCGGAACACCAGAAGCCCTACGGGAAGATCCAACCGTTGGATATACCCGAGTGGAAGTGGGAGCATATCACCATGGATTTCATCACGAAGTTACCACGTACCCCTAAAGGGTATGATGCAATATGGGTGATAGTTGACCGCCTGACGAAGAGTGCCCACTTCCTACCGATCCGTGAAACGTACTCATCCGAAAGATTGGCGGATCTGTTCATCAAAGAAATTGTAGCTCGTCATGGTGTGCCGGTGTCTATCGTGTCTGATCGTGACACCCGGTTTACCTCCAAGTTTTGGAAGAGATTTCATGATGCGATGGGGACGAGACTACACATTAGTACAGCATATCATCCTCAGACGGACGGTCAGTCTGAGAGGACGATCCAAACACTCGAAGACATGCTTCGGGCATGTGTGATCGATTTTGGAGGAAGTTGGGATGATCACTTGCCGTTAGCAGAATTCTCGTACAACAATAGCTATCATGCCAGTATTGGCATGCCACCATACGAGATGCTATACGGTAGGAGATGTAGGACGCCCGTATGTTGGGGAGACATTGGGCAGAAGGAATTGGGAGGTGTTGAGGTGATTGAAGCAACGACTGAGAAATTAGAAAAGATCAAAGCCTTCATGAAGACGGCGAAAGATAGGCAAAAGTCGTATGCTGACAAGAGGCGGAGACCGATAGAGTTCAAGGTTGGTGACCGAGTTATGTTGAAGGTCTCACCTTGGAAAGGAATCATTAGATTCAGGAAAAGAGGCAAGCTAAGCCCGAGGTACATAGGACCTTTCCGAATTATCGCACGAGTAGGAGAGGTGGCCTATCGACTTGAACTGCCGGATGAGTTAAGTGGAATTCATCCCACATTCCATGTATCTCATCTGAGGAAGTGCTTAGCTGATGAAGACATGGTTGTACCACTGGAGGATATTGAAGTAGACGAACGGCTCAACTACGTGGAGCAACCAGTGGCAATCATTGACCGTAAAGAAAAGAGGTTGAGGAATAAAGTGGTTCCTCTTGTGCGTGTACAGTGGAAGCACAGGAAGGGATCCGAATCTACGTGGGAGACTGAAGAAGAGATGAGACAGCACTACCCACAGCTGTTTGAAGAATGACAGGTTTCGGGGACGAAACCTATATAAGGGGGGTGGACTTGTAACACCCGTATTTTTATTAGCAAGAAATAAAGGAATAAAGAGAAAGAAAGAAAAAGAAGGAAAAGGGAAGTCAACCCCAAGTTGGGGGACCAAAGGTGTAAAAGGAATAAAAATCTTATAAAGTTGGTAAAAAGGTGGCATGGCCGCCCATTACCTTCTGCATAACATTTCTAGTCGACTTTTAGAGAGAGAAAGCAGCAGGAGCAGAAAACCATCGGGATTTTGAAGAAGGATCTGAGAAATTCGAAGTTTTTGGTAAGAAATCTCGAATTTATGATGTTAGGACGATTCTAGAACCATATATGAGCTTATAAATGTAACTAGTGTGTTCGGGTTGCACTGTGTGTGTGTTTTAGGTGTATAAACGACTGAGACGTTCAAGGAAAGGGCATCTAAAACCCGAAGGCAAATTAAGGTGAGTTCTAGACCCCTTTTTACTGATTTTTAAACATTTTGGGGCTGGAAATGCATATATATGTTTTTATAAAATGTATGCTGATACCCGTATGAACTGAATGTATGCATGTTTATGTTTATGCTAGATTTATGCCTAGAATCTTGTGTATATGTTAGAGTTAGGCATTATGATGTTTGGGACTTGGATTATGGAATAGACTCATGAACAGGTTGCAAATATGTCTGAAAATGGGACTTAGAATAATTATTTACAGGTTGATGAGTCCACTAGTGCTCATACGACCAACAGTGTGGTCGTATGACTAGGAGATATATTTTTCTAAGTGCTAATGAGTCTAACAGGACTCATACGACCAACAGTGTGGTCATATGACCAAGTAATTTGTCTAAGTGTTGAGCCCAATAGGACTCATACGACCAACAGTATGGTCGTATGACTATGTGATGAAATTTTCCAAGTATGAGACCCACAGGACTCGTACGACCAACAGTGGTCGTAAGACTATGATGAAATTTTCTAAGTATGGACTCGTACGACCAACAGTGGTCGTATGATCCAAATATGTTCCCAAGTCCAGGGATGGTACGACTACCAGTGGTCATACGACCAACAGTGTGGTCGTATGACCAGTTGATAAATCTAAGTGTTAAGTGAAAAGTCCAGCAGTGCTCTTACGCCCAATAGTGCTCATACGGCCAGAGGGCTTATACGCCCAATAGGGCTAAAACGCCTAAACACTTAGAAATTTTCAGGAATTTCCAGTAAGTCCGAAGTTCGAGGCTTGACCAGGGTTGACTAGGGTTAATAAATGATGATGTCTCATGCATATAATGATGAGTATGATTAACCCTAATTGTTGCTAATACTATTATTAGTATATTATTGTTAACAATATTATTAAAATATTGTTAAGTAAGGTATGATGCTATGTATGATGATGAATGTATGATGATGAATGTATGATGAATATGTATGATGTGTGTATGTTCCTTGTGATGGTGTATGCTATCTTTCTGAAACTTTACGAATAACGAGAAATGAATTAATGAAGTATTATGAATCGTAAAGTGAAAGATAATGAAAGAGGAACATGATGATGAATGCATGTATTAACGAATGAACGAAAAGAAGAATGATGATGAATACATGCATTAATGAACGAACGAATTATGTCTTGCAAGCATTGAATAACGCGATTGGTCCTTCTATGTGATTGACCATGGTCATGGTACCTCTACCGCTTACCTCTAGTACCGTGGCATACGTTTTGTTGTTCATATGTTGACTTCGGCCCGGTAGCTAATAACGTTCGGGTGTAGCCTATGGTATTGGTACAATTCACCTTTCAATGCGTGCAAGTAAGTATGAACGGAAAAAGGAACATGATGACGAATGCATATATTAACGAATGAACGAAAAGAAGAATGATGATGAATACGTGCATTAATGAACGAACGAATTATGTCTTGCAAGCATTGAATAACGCGATTGGTCCTTCTATGTGATTGACCATGGTCATGGTACCTCTACCGCTTACCTCTAGTACCGTGGCATACGTTTTGTTGTTCATATGTTGACTTCGGCCCGGTAGCTAATAACGTTCGGGGTGTAGCCTATGGTATTGGTACAATTCACCTTTCAATGTGCGCAAGTAAGTATGAACGGGATTCTTGTCATTCGACCACAGTAATCATAGCCAAGTGCTATGAAGTGGGTAAAGCCTGACAGAATCCATACGAGAAGTTAAAGATAACAATGAATAACGAATGATGAAGATAATAACGAATATTATCTCTGTGTACGTATGATGTATGAACGCATGCACGAAAGGATACTTTTAAATAAGTAAAAGTATGTTTTATTATAAAACTAGAACTCACTCAGCAACGCTGACTTTTATGTATTTTCCAGTTGGCAGGTAGTGTTGCTGAGGATGGCACGAGGCGGCTACTCAGCTCTTTTGGGATGGCATTCTTTTGTTAATGTTTTTGTATTGTAATGCAAACAAACGATATTTTGTAACGGGTGTTGTATTACTTTGCAAAAGCATTTATAGTAAATTTAAAGTTTCCGCTGCATGGTTTTTATTAAATTGTATTAAATGTATGTTTTACGGGTAATGACGACTAACTGTGAGGTGCCCGGGAACGGGGCCTTACATAAGGCCCCGTTCCCGGGCACCTCACAGTTGGTTATTCATTGCACATCAAACATATAGTTTACATTTACTAAGTAAAATAATACAGCGGAATTGATGAAAAGGACATTCTCATTTCATCATAAAAGCTTTTGCAAAATAATACATCATTGATTAACTACAAAATACATACTTTCGCTTTGCATAACGATACAGTGTTTGCTGCGGAAGCATATGAAACCTAAAGGATTTCTTAAGTAATCCCGTTTATCTGAATCCTCAACAAACACTTGCATGCAACATAATGTGTGGCAGCATTATCAAAAGGAGAATGCCATCCCAAAAGAGCTGAGTAGCCGCCTCGTACCATCCTCAGCAACACTACCTGCTAACTGGAAACACATAAAAAGTCAGTGTTGCTGAGTGAGTTCTAGTTTTATAATTACACATACTTTTCTTTCGTTAAAACCGTTCTTACATACATGCGATCACACAACATACGTACACGTAGATAATATTACTATTATCTTCAACATTCGTTCATTAGCTTTCATTCGTGTACCATTCATCGTTAACATTAACGTTCGTTCATCAATTCTTTATTTCGTTCGTACGTTTCTTACCCTTTTCCATACATTCCATACGTTTATTCGTATGTTCGTTACATTCGTTCATACATTCCATACGTTCATTCATACGTTCATTACATGCGGTGACATGTACAATACCCTGAACATCATGCAATACTGCTGGTGCCGGACCTGTGGTAATCAACCATGAACGTTGTGCACTCATGCTGATCCAGTCACCTAGGGTAGTTACATGCACCACTTATCTTTCCACTTTCATTCTGGATCAATGCCATATGCTTTACCTCGAACATTATGCACTACTGCAGGTGCTGGACCTGTGATGATCAGTCACGAACGTTGTGCACTATTGCTGATCCAGTCACCTAGGGCAAGCGGCAAGGATCCCATACATATGGTCAATCACAAAGACTGAACCCCAATGTGCATACTTCGGGGCAGCTAACCCACACACCGTTGAGCTAACACCTGCCAGGGGTGTGCACCTCTATACATTTGCTTGCAAGCCTTTTTCTTACATTCATTCGTTCGTTCATTAATGCATGCATTCATTCATCATGTTCCTCTTTCATTATCTTTCACTTTACGTTCTTATTACTTTCGTTTCATTCATTAACATAGCACGTAAAGTCAAGAAAAGATAAACATACATCGACATAAGGAACATCGATATTTACAGATCATGAGTCATTACCATCAATATAAGGATACGTCATACTTGTCATACATACATCTTGCATACACATCTCTCCTCATTCACATCAGCCCTATTTGGGCGATTGGACATACTTCAGTCGCATGACCTCCACACGACTGAATCGTGCGATTGGGCAACTATGCGAGTGGGCATACAATCATGCGAATGGACTTCCTATCGTACGAGTAAACACTATGCGAATGGGCATCTCTGTGACTGAACTCTAAATCATGCGACTGAACTACTATGCGACTGGACTTATGCGACTGAACTCCTAGTCGCGTGACCTGTCGTGCGATTGAGTCCCCAGTCGTGCGTCTGGGCCTCAGTCGTGCGACTGAACATCAGTCGTTCTTCAGTCGTATGATTGACCCTCCAGTCGCCTGTGCAGCGACTGGAGTTGATCTCGAACTGTAGTCGCGACATACGGCTCTAAAACCCTTCTAAACTCATCTCAAACCCGAATTAACCCTCCCAAATCTTAGGGAATCGTACTAGGACATCATACAAACTCATATAAGTCCAAAATCATACCTTAAACACATTACACAAGATTTCACCCAAATGGGTCAAACATACACTTTTTCAAAAATAGGTTTATATGTGTTCCAGCCCTAAAATCGTGTGAAAACAAGTAAATTAGGGGTCCTATAACTCACACAAATGAGAAGAAGATGAAGAGCTTCGTTTGGACTAGTCACTCGTCAAGTTTCGAGCCCGAACCACCACTTTTCTCTCTTTTTCTCTTCTTTCTCTTTTCTCTCTCTCTGCTCTTCCTTCCGACTGAAATGTGCAAGTGTGGGGGAGAGGAGATGGCTGCCCCTCCTTTATAGCTACAGCTCAGTCACCCACACTCCAGTCGACTGGGCCTCCAGTCGCCTGGACACCATGCGACTGGGCCTCCAGTCGCCTGGACACCATGCGACTGGACCTCCAGTCGCATAAATTCCATGCGGTTGAACCTTCAGTCGCCTGAACATCATGCGATTGGGCCTTCAGTCGCATAAATTCCATGCAGTTGAGACTCAGTCGCATGACACTCCAATAAGTCAAACTTCCGGGTGTTACAAGTCCACCCCTCTTATTTAGGTTTCGTCCCCAAAACCTGTCATTCCTTAGATCCTTGCGGGCAATACTGTCTCATCTCTTTTCCAGTCTCTCACTGGAATCCTATCGCTATACGTCGTTTACCAACTTATGACTTCTGGTCCATCTTTGACTATCCCCATTGGCCACCCATGCATACTGATCAATGCCCATTTGACCAGGGCTTGCGGCCTCAAATATGCCATATAGAGCACGGGCACTATAACTAAAAAGAAACGCCACAAGCCTTGTTTGATGTTTTTATGTATGAATAACGGCCCTCTGGCAAACCAAACACTGACGAGAAAGGCATTCATTAATCGTGTTATGTGTCGTTCCAAATACAACTGCACCGAGATCGGTGTTCCTTAGGTTCCTTGCAGGTACGCTTTGATTGAAAGGCAAATCGACTACTTTGGTGGCCCAAACCACATTTCTCGTTTTCTTTACAACGTCGAAACTATGCGTACGTTGTCGTTCGATTAACCAATCACAGGCTGAAACTGTTTTTTCAGACAACGGGTGACACAGCTTTCTCAATTTCATCACGCAATCCCCTACACCGAATGGCTCGTCGATGTTCCTTCTCTTAACATGCAACTTACAACCGAAAGTAGTGGGAACAAACTGCTACTAGCATCGCATTCGAGGCATAGGTGCACACTCGTGCCTGTTGTCTAGTCGGAGTCCGCTCTACCCTCCTCTTGACCATGGCAAAAGCTGTAGTCTTCACCCTCTGTTCTCCATCCCCGCACCGAGACTTCCCGCTTTTAACTTCTTACAATTCCTGCTCAGATGTCCAGCCTCACCGCAATTGTAGCATTTAGCCACGCGGCAATCCCTTGCCCTATGACCTTCCTTCCCATACTGGAAATAGACGTTCAGTCCCCATTTGCACTCCCCTTCGTGACCTCTACTACACTTCTTGCATTCCTCACCCTTTCTTGTTATCCTCTCGTGATTATCGATTCGCATCATCTTACCTTTGGCCACCATTCCACCATCACTATCTCGCCTTCCTTTCCCTTCTTAACATAGGCTCGCTCCTCCGCTCCACCCGTTATCGCCATCGTCACCTGCTCGTCGTACAACCTTTCCGCTAGATCTACCGCTGACCCGAACGTGCTCAGCCGGCCAGTGATCATGTGCCTACGGATATCCGCCGGCAAGCTCTGCATATACCTCTTGATCCCCCGCGAAAGAGGTGTCACCTGATCCGGCACCAGCCGTGCCACTTCGTTTTAGTGGTGTATTGCTGATGCGCCATCATACCCGCTTCCAACTGCAGGAACTCCCTTTCAACCTTATCCATTTCACGGTGGGGGCAGAACTCCTCAATCACCAACCTTTTCAATTCTGGCCATCTCATCCTCCCGATAGCCCGGCTTCCCTCAACTAGGACTATGTTGTTCCACCATCACAAAGCTAAGTCCACGAAAAAGTGGGCGGCAAACTTCACTTTCTGAGTCTCCCGGCACCCGCTGATATTCAGCACAACTTCCATTTCCCTCACCCATCGGTGAGCAACAGCAGCAGTGCAATTACCATTAAAAGTTGGGGGCTCGTATATTTGAAATGCCTCGTAGTCACAGCCTCGTGCCGCCTCCGGCGCCAGCTCCTCCTCCTCTTCTTCCTCTTTGTCATCGAAGATAACCGTTCCAGTCTCGGGCTATCTTTTTCACCCGAAGGTCTACCCCCTTTCTTGTCTCTCCCCATCTCTAACAGCCTTTATCACCTCGGTCATTACAGGCGGTAGGATCGTCTGCATGGTCTGGTGCACTTCTTCCGCAACCGCCTCTGAGTTTACTCTTGGAATCGTCGTGACCCGATTCCCATAAACAATTACCGAACTCACGTCAGGTGCTATCCTCGAATCATCTTCTCGCGGCACGCTATATTTGCCTCAAAGTCCACCAACCCATCCATTCCAAGAACCAATCCGAAATCACCTAAGGTTATCACAAGTAGTCTAACCGGGTATCCATAACCTCCTAACTCCACCTTGCGGTCTCCTATCATCTCAGAAGTCCCGATGGACTTACCTTGACGGTTTCCGCATCGAAGGGCTTATCAATACTTCCACTCCTAGTGGGTAACTTAGCATAGAAAAACAATGAAAAATGAAACTCTTTGTAGCTCCGGAACCAAACAACACAGAAGATGGAGTTTGATTACTAGATACATACCTGTCATGATATCGAGGCCCATCCTAGCCTGCTCCGGCATTATCGTGAAGGCCCTGCGCCCTCCGCCCTTGGTTTCTTGCAATCCCTGCTTATGTGACCCTTTCCCCCACAGTTATAGCACCGTACCACCCCACACTCTCTGGCCACGTGACCTTGCCTCCCACATCGGAAACAGATATTGGTCCCCAATCTACATTCCCCGGGGTGTTGGCATCCACATACGGAGCAAAGGTTTGGTCTCCCCATACCTTCTCCAATGTGCTCTTTGGCACACTTACCACACTTCCTCGTCCCCGTACCGGACAAGCTGCACGCCGGTCCTCCGTCCTGGTAATCTTTTTGTTTGGAGCGGCCCTGCCACGTCCAAACAGCTTTCCATTCCATTTCATGTCGCCGCTATCCTTTGTGCTTCCTTCAATAGTCGTCGTCTCCTTCACTGCCCTAATCACCTCAGTCACCATCGATGGCAGAATCGCCTGCATGACCTGTTGGACTCCCTTAACAACAGCCTCTTTCAGGGTGGTCCTCAAACTAGCGCTATCATCGCTGCCTTCAAGGTGAGGGGCTTCAGGCTCTTCAAGTGCCATTTCAGCCGCTCTAGCCATGCTCCTCATGACACGCGGTTCAGCACCACGTCCACCACAGCCCCTATCTGGCAAAACCTTAGGAGTTCTGCCGCTAGCCATCCCCTATCACACTGAAAGATTCAAACACCAACACGGTCATTCAAGGGAATAGCTCAATTTATGTCAAGTATAGTGAGTCCCTAATTACAGTGGCCAGTTGTGATTAGCCACTTACTTTACTCTTCGTACCCCGAGCATTACCTGTCCTGACTACATTAGTATCTAAATCTAACAGTAACACATACACCCACATAATACCGGTTAGCTTTAAGAAAATACCTGATGGCACGCAGCTACTCAGATTGGCATTCCTTCCCTTTCCGTCCCATTCTCAGTTTAAGTTAAGGTTTATTTTGAAAATTTACCCATTTCACTTAAACTTTGGCTCTGATACCAACTTGTAAGGCCCCCTTCCTGGGCACCTCACAGTTGGTCATTCATTGCACATCAAACATATAGTTTACATTTACTAAGTAAAATAATGCAGCGGAATTGATAAAAAGGACATTCTCATTTCATCATAAAAGCTTTTGCAAAATAATACATCGTTGATTAACTACAAAATACATATTTTCGCTTTACATAACGATACAGTGTTTGCTGCGGAAGCATATGAAACCTAAAGGATTTCTTAAGTAATCCCGTTTATCTGAATCCTCAACAAACACTTGCATGCAACATAATGCATGGCAGCATTATCAAAAGGAGAATGCCATCCCAAAAGAGCTGAGTAGCCGCCTCGTACCATCCTCAGCAACACTACCTGCTAACTGGAAACACATAAAAAGTCAGCGTTGCTAAGGGAGTTCTAGTTTTGTAATTACACATACTTTTCTTTCATTAAAACCGTTCTTACATACATGCGATCACACAACATACGTACACGTAGATAATATTACTATTATCTTCAACATTCGTTCATTAGCTTTCATTCGTGTACCATTCATCGTTAACATTCACGTTCATTCATCAATTCTTTATTTCGTTCGTACGTTTGTTACCCTCATTCATACATTCCATACGTTTATTCGTACGTTCGTTACATTCGTTCATACATTCCATACGTTCATTCATACGTTCATTACATGCGGTGACATGTACAATACCTCGAACATCATGCAATACTGCTGGTGCTGGACCTGTGGTAATCAACCACGAACGTTGTGCACTCATGCTGATCCAGTCACCTAGGGTAGGTACATGCACCACTTATCTTTCCACTTTCATTCTGGATCAATGCCATATGCTTTACCCGAACATTGTGCACTACTGCGGGTGCTGGACCTATGATGATCAGTCACGAACGTTGTGCACTGTTGCTGATCCAGTCACCTAGGGCAAGCGGCAAGGATCCCATACATATGGTCAATCACAAAGACTGAACCCCAATGTGCATACTTCGGGTAGCTAACCCGCACACCGTTGAGCTAACACCTGCCAGGGGTGTGCACCTTCATACATTTGCTTGCAAGCCTTTTTCTTACATTCATTCATTCGTTCATTAATGCATGCATTCATTCATCATGTTCCTCTTTCATTATCTTTCACTTTACGTTCTTATTACTTTCGTTTCATTCATTAACATAGCACGTAAAGTCAAGAAAAGATAAACATACATCGACATAAGGAACATCGATATTTACAGATCATGAGTCATTACCATCATATAAGGATACGTCATACTTGTCATACACACATCTTGCATACACATCTCTCCTCATTCACATCAGCCCTATTTGGGCGATTGGACATACTTCAGTCGCATGACCTCCACGCGACTGAATCGTGCGATTGGGCAACTATGCGAGTGGGCATACAATCGTGCGATGCGACTGGACTTATGCGACTGAACTCCCAGTCGCGTGACCTGTCGTGCGATTGAGTCCCCAGTCGTGCGTCTGGGCCTCAGTCGTGCGACTGAACATCAGTCGTTCTTCAGTCGTACGATTGACCCTCCAGTCGCCTAGCCCTAACTGTGCAGCGACTGGAGTTCATCTCGAACTGCAGCCGCAACATACGGCTCTAAAACCCTTCTAAACTCATCTCAAACCCGAATTAACCCTCCCAAATCTTAGGGAATCGTACTAGGACATCATACAAACTCATACAAGTCCAAAATCATACCTTAAACACATTACACAAGATTTCACCCAAATGGGTCAAACATACACTTTTTCAAAAATAGGTTTATATGTGTTCCAGCCCCAAAATCGTGTGAAAACAAGTAAATGAGGGGTCCTAGAACTCATACAAATGAGAAGAAGATGAAGAGCTTCGTTTGGACTAGTCACTCGTCAAGTTTCGAGCCCGAGCCACCACTTTTCTCTCTTTTTCTCTTCTTTCTCTTTTCTCTCTCTCTCTGCTCTTCCTTCCGACTGAAATATGCAAGTGTGGGGGAGAGGCGATGGCTGCCCCTCCTTTATAGCTACAGCTCAGTCGCCCACACTCCAACCGACTGGGCCTCCAGTCGCCTGGACACCATGCGACTGGACCTCCAGTCGCATAAATTCCATGCGGTTGAACCTTCAGTCGCCCGAACATCATGCGATTGGGCCTCCAGTCGCATAAATTCCATGCGGTTGAGACTCAGTCGCATGACACTCTAATAAGTCAAACTTCCGGGTGTTACGCCACACTAAACTACACCGATGGAGCTCCACAGACTGAGAAGCCCAAGTGTGACAACCGGCAATTTCAGGTCAATACCCGACCTTTTCTTGGTTATAATTACACCTATAATACTTGATTTTCAATTGAATTCCAATTATTGAAGTTGTTCTTTTGCATTTCAAAATTTCATGCATTAAATTTCATGGATCGATGATTCGGTGTAATTACCATTTTTACATGCGATACAACCGGCATACACACGAACGTTGGTGATAATTAATATATGTGTACTAATAAATACTTTAAGGTGCTTTAAAGTATTTTAGATACCATTGTTTCAAAGCATTTTAGATTCCAAATTAAATACATTGGAAAAACTCAAATTTATAAATACACCTAATCGCGTAAATTGATATTTTACCCGAAATGAATCCTTTTAACGCAACTACTAATACATGATGTATCATTAACATACTATAAATATTAAATGATATGATACTATACAAGTACTTATAAAATTTTATTTTATTTTAAAAAGTAAAGAGTAAAAGTATGAACATATGTAAAAATACCAATTATTACAACAAATACTATCCAAATACCCAATACTACTCAAAAGTTGAAAAATCAAACCATTCCACCATCACCTAGCCGTCCACCACCTCACCACATCAATTCCTCCTCATTCCAAGATAAAGCAAAGAAAAGACTTTTCCAAATTGGTTGACTTTGGTAAATTTGAGGATTTCCCTTTTGGTGATTATCTTTTTGAATCATCAATATCTCAAGAAGAATCAAATTTAAAAGGGTGGATGACTATAAGTAGTGACATACACTTTACATATCCACCATATTCACATACTACACTCAATTCTCTTCTTTCTTTCTCTCAAAATTCGGCCAAGACACCACCTCCACCATTTCATTTTGTTTTCAAGTCATTTCTCACAAATCTTGGGTGATTCAAGTGCCATTGTTGAAGATCAAGTGATTTTCGAAGCTTCCAAGCATCCTACAACATCTTCACCACTTTTCCTTGTTTGGTTCTTAGTTCAAAGGATCAAATCTTCTTTCCCTTGCATTTCAAGACTACCTTCTCTTTCTTCTTACTTGTTTAAGGTTAGCTCCTTGTTTCTAATCTTTTATACATCACCATGATGTGTTCATGTTCACTAACTCATCCAAAAGTGCTCTAGCATAGTTTAAAAAGTAACAAAACATGTAAGACATTTTCTGGCAGATTCATGTTCTGTGTTTTCGACATCATAACTCGACCTAAACATGGTCAAATGAACCGTTTCTTGAGCCTAACATTAACTTTAGGATGTCTAGTTTTTACTTCATCCAACCTTGAAATTTTTAGATGAGTATAACCTATCCAAAACATACAAACATGATTAAAGTGTTGAACCTGAATTTTTAGCAGAATAGATAGGGCAGAAAGATAGAGGCATAAGTTATGTTTAAAGTAATCAAATGGAGATTTTCCTTCTGTGGTAACTTAGCTTAAGGTGTTAGGTTTAAAAGTACTATAGGCTTTATTTGTAAATGTAGGGTTTGACCCCTCAAAAATGTGAAATCCATAGATATATACAGAAAAATGCTGCACGGACATCTGTTGCTTCATGAAATCGATGCACTTAAAATTAGTTACATATTACAAGATATACCTTTCTGGAATCCTAAAAAATAGATCTAGATGTGATAAAAATATCAGATTTTATAAAAATTCTTTGTACCATGAAAAGAGGATGACAACCAGACCCAAAAATCCTCTTGATTTTGTCAAATGCCCATTCAATACATTATGTATTTTTAGGAAGATAATACCATACACATGACCTCATACACATAGAAAGTATAATACCATTATACTTAATATAAAACACATTCAATACATTATGTATTTTTAGGAAGATAACTATGAAGACAAGAATATAAATAAAACATTAACGACTCGACGTGTATAACTAGTCAAGTGACATTTTCAAAACTAACTTTGTGGATGAGTTAGGCATGATCATCTAGGGTTAGTAATCATGATCTCATGAATATATTGTGATTTTGTTTAGGAGATTCCTAGACCAATCATACGTACTAACTATTGCTAGTATTCACGCGTGCATTACAGGTGAGTTTCACGGCCCTATTTTTACTTATTTTTCTTTAGGGAGATTACATGCAAATTACTAATTTTCTTGGACACATTTGCTTGTCAATGATTTCACATGTTATATAAGTTGTTTACTTACCATATGAAGTCCCCTATTATCGAACCGTTAGTTTATTTCCCAAAGCTAGGTAATCATGGATAGTACTATTAGGTTTGACTACCCCCACCCGGGTTAATTACCCTAACCTTGACTGGAGGTCTAAACGGGTGCATTATTAGCCTGTTCACAGCCATGCTTACAGTAGTAATGGGTAGGGGCAATTTATCACAGTTACAGTATAGCTTCGGTTGCGGTGCTTATATAATTTTGTAGTATTGTATGATCGACAATCAAATCATGGAAAGACTTGTGGTCCATTACACTGTTTACTATTACTTTAAAACCTGTGAACTCACCAACTTTATGTTGACATATTTCATGTATGTTTTCTCAGGTATTTGACATTTGGATCAAGTTAAGCTAGCTTGGGTCACATCGCATTTAGGGCCATTCATGCTGTTTGGGACATTATTATTGTATTTGTCATATTTTGAAAACAATTACATTAGTTCTACTGCTTCCGCAATTCAATTCTGAAAAACAATTATGTATTTTTAAAGTTATTAGCATCGTATGCTTACTATATCATGTAGTGGTCGATCAATTACTATGGTTTCCATGACGTTCAAGCCCCGCGAGAAACCGCCATGGTTGGGGGTGTGACAGATTGGTATCAGAGCCATTGGTTATAGGGAATTAGGTTGCATTTAGTGAGCCTAGACTATAATCGTAGCTCGATGCATTGCCTTAGTACATTTGCATTAACCTTATATATGTTAATTGTATTTGTGTGTTGCCTTATCATAGAGATGTGGTCTGCATCGATGCCGATCTATGTTTTTTACTTAGATGAGGAGTATGAGCCGACATATCCGACCTCATCCATAGGATATGCATCTGCCATCCCGACCCCTACACCTGATGTCGCACACCAACCTACTGACCCCATTGAGGCCGGGACCCCTGCACTTTCTCCTACTACTGTCCCCACTCCCACTCCAAACCTCATTCATGACACTACTGAGGCCACACCCATGACTCGATATTCTGGGTTACTTTCCCCTCCCCCAGGCACGTATTGGGGGATGCCTGGACCCCAGTTTCATGCCAGCCTCCCTAAGTAGCTTATTCAAGGAGTCACACGCATCATTGGACCGATGATGCAAATGGCCATTCCGTTGACCGAGTCACATATTTATATTGAGCCACCACTTGAGCCTAGCCACACGGCTACTGATGCTCAACCAGTTGACCCAGCCCCTGAGCCAGTCGACACCCTTCTCCTATAGACAGCCGATACCGAGGTAGTTGACCTTGATTTTGAGACTACTGATTCTATCTCACAGACGGCTGACACCAACCTAGTGGATTCCGATCCGGAGCCTACTGAGTCCATTCCTCGTTTTGTTGACTCTATTTCGTAGCCAGTCGACCCTATTCCCCAGCCTACAGATTCAACCTCACAGCCTACTGACCCTACTCCCTAGATTCCGGCACTAACCCTCATGATCTCACTCCTGAGCCTACTGATCCCACCCCTGTAGCTATTATTCCTGAGACCGTGACTACAGATGCACACCATAACGTTGATCCGACGTTACCACCACCGTCATACTGCTGTTATCGGACTAATCCTTGGGGTGCACTTTGTGCACACACACCTATGAAGCGATTTCATATCCTGATTTCTATTTTCTTTGATACGGGTGGCGATAGGAGCTTTGTTACTAGCAGTTTTAGTCATTACACCGAATTACACTGACATGTTTAGCTTAAGTATACGATAGGTTAAAGTGATGGTAAGTTGATCGAAACCGACAAAATCATACAAGGATGCACTCTTAGTTTGGCGGATCACACGTTCAATATGGATTTGCTACATGTAATCCTAGGGAGTTTCGACATTGTTATTGGCATGGATTGGTTATCGGAAAACCGAGCGGAAATCGTTTGTCATGAGAAGATCATTTCCATTCCACTTCCGAGTGGGGAGACCATATCAATTCAAGGAGAAAAATATGTTACGGTGTTAAGGATCATTTCATGTATCAAGGCTTGGAAGTACTTACGAAAGGGCTATCATGCAATCTTGGCGCACGTAGCGGAGAAGCGAACCGAAAAGAAGAGAATCAAGGATATACCCATCGTGCAAGACTATCCGGAAGTCTTTGCTGAGGACTTGTCGGGACTTCCACTGCAAAGACAGGTCGAATTACGAATTGACCTGGTACCTGGAGCTGCTCCAGTAGCACGATCTCCATACCGACTAGCACCGTCAGAGATGCAAGAGTTATCTAATCAATTACAAGAGTTGTTAGAAAAGGATTCATAAGACCAAGTTTTTCACCCTGGGGAGCCCCGGTTTTATTTGTTAAGAACAAGGATGGATCTATTTAAATGTGCATCGACTACCGAGATTTAAACAAACTCACTATTAAGAACCGGTACCCTCTCCCTCGAATTGATGACTTATTTGACCAACTTCAGGGATCTAGTTACTACTCGAAGATTGACTTACGTTCAGGATATCACCAATTACGAATCCAAGAGGAAGACATCCGCAAGACCGCATTTCAAACTTGTTTTGGTCACTACGAGTTCATGGTCATGCCATTTGGGTTAACCAATGCACCAGCTGTATTCATGGATCTCATGAATAGAGTGTGCAAACCCTACTTGGATAAATTCGTAATCGTCTTAATCGATGACATTTTGATATATTCACGAACCAAGGATGAGCACAAACAACATTTAAGGTTAATCTTGGAGCTACTCAAGAACGAGAAATTATACGTAAAATTCTCAAAATGCGACTTCTGGATCCGAGAAGTGCAATTTCTCGGGCATGTGGTTAACGAGAGGAATACATGTTGACCCATCCAAGATAGAGGCCATTAAGAACTGGGAAGCACCTACCACCGCGACTGAGGTGCGACAATTCCTAGGTTTGGCAGGCTATTACCGACGCTTTATCGAAAATTTCTCCAAAACAGCCCAACCACTGACAACCCTGACTCAGAAATACAAGAAATTTGATTGGGGTGATAAGCAGGAAGCAACGTTTCAATTGTTAAAGCAGAAACTGTGTTGCGCACCAATTCTGTCTTTACCAGAGGGAAATGATGCTTTTGTGGTGTACTGCGACGTATCACGACAAGGACTTGGCTGTGTCCTAATGCAATGCGACAAAGTTATTGCTTACGCGTCACGACAATTGAAAGTGCATGAGAAAAACTACACCACTCACTACCTCTAATTAGGAGCTGTTGTTTTTGCACTAAAGATTTGGCGACACTACCTGTATGATACCAAGTGTACTATATTCACTGATCATAAAAGCCTTCAGCACATCTTCGATCAGAAGGAACTAAACATGAGGCAACGCAGGTGGGTCGAGTTACTAAATGATTATGATTGTGAGATTTGTTATCATGCTGAGAAGGCAAATGTTGTAGCAGATGCTTTGAGCAGGAAAGAACGAACCAAAACTTTACGGGTGCGAGCGTTGGGAATGACGATTCATACGAGTCTAACGACTCAAATTCGTGATGCTCAATCTGAAGCACTAAAGGAACAGAATTTGAAGGAAGAATCCCTTCGCGGCATGGATAAACAATTTGAGATCAAGTCTGATGGAACTCACTACTTCATGAATTGAATTTGGGTACCAAATTTTGGAAACGTGAGGGATCTCGTGATGAACGAGGCACACAAATCCAAATACTCCATCCATCTGGGCTCTGATAAGATGTATCAGGACCTGAAAGAGTTACACTAGTAGCCTAACATGAAAGCTGACACTGCCACCTATGTTAGCAGGTGCCTCACGTGTTCAAAGGTTAAGACAGAGTATCAGAAGCCATCCGGATTACTGCACCAACCGGAGATTCAACACTGGAAATGGGAGCAGATTTCCATGGAATTCATCACAAAACTACCCAACACATCCACCGGTTATATACGATTTGGGTAATTGTGGATCGACTGACAAAGTCTGCTCACTTCCTACCAATTAAAGAAACTGATAAAATGGAAAGGTTGACGAGGGTTTATCTCAAGGAGGTTATTTCGAGACATGGAGTACCGATCTCCATTATCTCTGATCGAGACAGTCGATTTATCTCGAGATTTTGGCAATCATTACAAAAGGCCTTAGGTACATGGTTGAATATGAGTACCGTATACCACCCTCGGACAGATGGTTAGAGCGAACGGTCCATTCAGACATTGGAAGACATGCTTAGGGCTTGTGTGATAAACTTTGGAAACCGTTGGGATACTCATCTACCCTTAGCTGAGTTTTCTTACAATAATAGCTATCACACCAGTATCAAAGCCGCACTGTTTGAAGCACTATATTGAAGGAAGTGTCGATCACCATTGTGTTGGACAGAGGTTGGCGATAGTCAACTCACTGGTCCCGAGATCATATGCGAGACCGCGGAAAAGATCGCTCAGATTCAGAATCGACTCAAAGTCGCGCGTGACCCTTAGAAAAGCTACGCTGACGTGAGACGTAAACCATTGGAATTCCAAGTGGGAGATAAGGTTCTACTTAATCTCACCATGGAAAGGAGTCATTCGTTTTGGCAAACATGGTAAGCTAAACCCTAGATACATTGTACCATTTGAAATCCTAGCCAGGATTGGTCCTGTAGCTTACAAGCTCAGACCTCCTCAAGAACTTAGTAGTGTTCATGACACTTTTCACGTGTCAAATCTAGAGAAGTGCTTGTCAGATGAAACTCTGGTTATACCACTCAATGAGGTTCAGATTGATGAATAACTTTATTTTTATAAGAAGCCCGTGGAGATCCTAGATCGAGAGGCAAAGAAGATGAAACAAAGCCGCATTACTATAGTGAAGGTCCGATGGAATTCCAGAAGAGGACCTGAATTTACTTGGGAGCATGAAGATCAAATGAAGCTCAACTACCCTTACTTGTTTCAAACCCTGGCATCTGCAGACAACCCTAACTGAATTTCAGGACGAAATTCTTTTTAACATGGAGAGTATGTGACAACCGACAATTTCAGGTCAATACCCGACCTTTAATTGGTTATAATTACACCTATAATACATGATTTTCAATTGAATTCCAATTATTGAATTCGTTCTATGCATTGCAAAATTTCATGCATTACATTTCATGGATCGATGATTCGGTGTAATTACCATTTTTACACGCGATACAACTGGCACACACACGAACGTTGGTGATAATTAATATATGTGTACTAATAAATACTTTAAGGTGTTTTAAAGTATTTTAGATTCCATTGTTTCAAAGCATTTTAGATTCTAAATTAAATACATTGGAAAAACTCAAATTTATAAATACACCTAATCGCGTAAATTGATATTTTACCCGGAATGAATCCTTTTAACGCAACTACTAAATACATGATGTATCGTTAACATACTATAAATATTAAATGATATGATATTATACAAGTACTTAAAAAAATTTTGTGTATTATAAAAAGTAAAGAGTAAAAGTATGAACATAGGTAAAAATACCAATTTTACAACAAATACTACCCAAATACCCAATACTACTCAAAAGTTGAAAAATCAAACTATTCCACCATCACCTAGCCATCCACCACCTCAACCCCATCAATTCCTCATCTTTCCAAGATAAAGCAAAGAAAAGATTTTTCCAAAATTGGTTTACTTTGGTAAATTTGAGGATTTCCCTTTTGGTGATTATCTTTTTGAAGTGTTTAAAGTTGCTTGGTTCTATTACTACTTTGAAACCTCTTTCCCTCCCTTTTAAACGTGAATTTGCATCAATATCTCAAGAAGTATCAAATTTAAAAAGGGTGGATGACTATAAGTAGTGACATACACTTTACATAGCCACCATACTCACATACTACACTCATTTCTCTTCTTTCTTTCTCTCAAAATTCAGCCAAGACACCACCTCCACCATTTCATTTTGTTTTCAAGTAATTTCTCACAAATCTTTGGTGATTCAAGTGCCATTGTTGAAGACCAAGTGATTTTTGAAGCTTCCAAGCATCCTACAACATCTTCTCCACTTTTCCTTGTTTGGTTCTTAGTTCAAAGGATCAAGACTTCTTTCCCTTGCATTTCAAGACTACCTTCTCTTTCTTCTTACTTGTTTAAGGTTAGCTCCTTGTTTCTAATCTTGTATACATCACCATGATATGTTCATGTTCACTAACTCATCCAAAAGTGCTCTAGCAATGTTTAAAAAGTAACAAAACATGTAAGACATTTGCTGGCAGATTCATGTTCTGTGTTTTCGTCACCATAACTCGACCTAAACATGGCCAAATGAACTGTTTCTTGAGCCTAACATTAACTTTAGGATGTCTAGTTTTCAACTCATCCAACCTTGAAATTTTTAGATGAGTATAACCTATCCAAAATGTACAAACATGATTAAAGTGTTGAACCTGAATTTTTGGCAGAATAGATAGGGCAGAAAGAATGAGGCATAAGTTATGCTTAAAGTAATCAAATGGAGATTTTCCTTCTGTGGTAACTTAGCTTAAGGTGTTAGGTTTAAAAGTACTATAGGCTCTATTTGTAAATGTAGGGTTTGACCCCTCAAAAATGTGAAATCCATAGACATATATAGAAAAATGATGCACTGACATCTGTTGCTTCATGAACCATTTCGAGGTACTTAAACTTAGTTACATATTACAACATATACCTTTTTGGAATCCTAAGACATATATCTAGATGTGATAAAAATATCAGATTTTATAAAAATTCTTTGTACCATGAAAAGAGGATGACAACCAGACCCAAAAATCCTCTTGATTCTGTCAAATGCCCATATTTATACGAAGTAAACTTTTGGAGGTATTTGGTAAAAAGGAAACTCATACACATGGAAAGTATAATACCATTATACTTAATATAAAACACATTCAATACATTATGTATTTTTAGGAAGATAACTATGAAGAAAACAATCTAAATAAAATATTAACGACTCAACGTGTCTAACTAGTCAAGTGACATTTTCAAAACTAACTTTGTGGATGAGTTATGCATGATCATCTAGGGTTAGTAACATGACCTCATGAATATATTGTATTTTTTTAGGAGATTCCTAGACCAATCATACGTACAGACTACTGCTAGTATTCACGCGTGCATTACAGGTGAGTTTCACGGCCCCATTTTTACTTATTTTCCTTTGGGGGAGATTACATGCAAATTACTAATTTTCTTGGACACATTTGTTTGTCAATGTTTTCACATGTTATATAAGTTGTTTACTTACCATATGAAGTCCCCTGTTATCGAACCGTTAGTTTATTTCCTAAAGCGAGGTAATCATGGATAGTACTATTGGGTTTGACTACCCCCACCCGGGTTAATTACCCTAACCTTGACTGGAGGTCTAAACAGGTGCATTATTAGCCTATTCACACCCATGCTTACGGTAGGCATGGGTAGGGGCAATTTATTATAGTTACAGTCTAGCTTCGGTTGCGGTGCTTATATAATATTGTAGTATTGTATGATCGACAATCAAATCATGGAAAGATTTGTGGTCCATTACACTGTTTACTATTACTTTAAAACCTATGAACTCACCAACTTTATGTTGACATATTTTCATGCATGTTTTCTCAGGTACTTGACATTTGGATCAAGTTAAGCTAGCTAAGGACACATCGCATTTAAGGCCATTCATGTTGTTTGGGACATTTATTATTGTATTTGTCACATTTTGAAAACAATTACATTAGTTCTACTGCTTCCGCAATTCAACTCTGAAAAACAGTTATGTATTTTTAAAGTTATTAGCATCGTATGCTTACTATATCATGTAGTGGTTGATCAATGACTATGGTTTCTATGACGTTCACGCCCCGCGGGAAACCGCCGTGGTTGGGGGTGTGACACTAAGCAGCAAACTGCAGTTGCTATTGAAGAAAAAGGCTTTGACTGGAGCTTTCAGGTTGAAGATGCTTCTCCAAACCAAGTATTGATGGTTGATCATGAAGAAACCAAGGAATCAGAACATTTTTTACTCCTAAATGAACTGCTAAAGTAAATAGATACATGTCCTATAACATGGAAATGAGATCTGACCTTTAGTCCTTGAATATCTTAAAAGCTGGTTTTAAAAGAGTTGAAAATGATTATAAACTTTAGATAGAAGATCTAGAGAAAACAATTTCAACTCTTAAGCATGAGCACATAAATTAAAGACTCAAATTAAATATCTTATTACCATTCTAATTGAATGTAGTCTGAGCTTGTAATCAGCAAAGCTAGGGCAGAAAAATATGTTCTTGAAGAAGAGACCTTCAAGAATAGTATATCCTCATCCTTGCATACATAGATTTGTTATCAGAATAAGCAAGGACTGGGATCTGAAAGGAATTGATCTGCCCAAGATACATATTAAATTGATGTGGCTAGTGTGATATGATCCAAGTCGGGTCATACCCAATAACAAGCTTAACAAACATCAAAAGATAATTTATTTGTTGATAAGATCATACAAATAAATAATGACACCAATTTAGAAAATGGATTTTCTAAATTATTGTTTTTGCAAATGAACATTATTATGTGAATAATTGTTCATGAGATAGTATTTGTTTTTCATTATTTAGTGTTACTAAATGATAACAAATAAAAGAGTGTTTAATTTATAAAGTTTAGGTTTTTAAACTTTATAAACTAGAAGTAAATATATGTTAGTTATGTTTAAAACTTAAAAGGGTGGGACCCTTTGTTTTAAACAAATCGGCCGCCCAAGGGGCATGCAAGGGCCATTACTCTTTGTCTTGTAAATATACAAAGATAAGCATGCTAACATCCTTCAATACATTCAAGATTCTCTCTTGCATTAACAAGCTCTCTCCTCTCAAAAATTCTCTCATCTTCTCACGGTTTTTGAACAAGAAGAAGAGCTGAAATATTTCAGCTTTCAAAAGGGTTTTTGCTTGCTGAAAATCGGTGTCAAAGATTCCTAGCAAGAAGGTGTTTGTACAAGCTTGGGGTATAGCCTCTTGAGAGCTTCTACTTTGAAGTTTCAGCCACATCTTCATCTTCATTCTCCTCTAGAAAACGTTTCTTTGAGAAGCTTCAAAGGTTGTAATCTTTACATCATATTTTCTTATTATTGTATGCATTGTGTATAATGATCCATGGCTTGGGGTTCTTTGTTAAATGGGTTTAACAACTATCTTATGAACATGTTTTAAAATTTAAAATCCGCTGCGTTTTCATATAAACAAGGTTATATGAGCTTTGATAAACATGTTAAAACCCCTACAATGGCATCAAGAGCCACTTATACATATGCATACATATATTACACTTGGTTGTTCACGGTTTTGTGGTGTTTGACACCACATACCCGTGAGATTAAGGGCTGTTTTGGTACCCCCTTTTGATTTCTTAAAGATGTTACTTATGCATGTAATGATCTTTAAAAATCTAGATTATAAGATGTTTGTTTGTTTGGACAAAACCCATATGTTCTTGGTTAATGTTGGCCAAGAAAATGGGTTAAAAGGGGCTGCAAAAAACCGTGACCTATGATGTGTTTTAATATGTTGTTTGTTGATTATGCATAACAAAGCCTTGACCATATGGATTGATTGGTTGATTGGTTGTCTAGTTATATTCATTTGGGCATGTAATAATTTATCTTTGGTTTCAAGTTTTGTTTTGTAATCTATTCATTCATATGGTTTGTAATAAATAGACTAGGGTTTTTTCTTTACTAGAAAAATGTATTAGGATACATATTTTGTAAAGAATGCTCAAGATCAAGACTTGAAGAGAAGATAAGACAAAGAGGATGCTTGAAGATGTGGTTTCAAGTGGGAGTCCCTTTGGTCAACCATGTGTCATGATTCTTAACCCTTAGGACATGACCATTTGACACACTTGTTTTGGCTAAACAAGTGTGATCAACTTAGTATGCTTTGTTATGCATATATGAATGTTTTGTTTATGTTTGGTTGAATGCATATGATGATGTTTGTTTTGAATATTTGGATGTGATTAACAAACCGTCAACTAAAACAAACAATAAACAAGTAATTGGTTCTCAAATCATTAAGCATAAATAGAATGGTTCTATAAAAGAGTTAATGGTTTGCAAAATAAAATGGGTTTTATTTAAAAGAACCAATAGGGTACCATATGGTTGAATGCATACAATCATATGGTACATAGACTTTTCTAAACAAGAATTGTGAAATTGTAAATCCCTTTTGATAACAAGTTAAACACCATCCTTTTACACAACACTTAGGTTACTTGCAAACTCTTAGTGGGATAAAGGTCACCTAACCACTTTGAGGGAACTTGTAACTTGAGGTGAGAATACCATGTTTGTGAGATAAAGGTCACCTAACCACTTATGTAGTAAACTCACACGTGTGTATAAGTAGGACGACTTGATTTGTAAAATATATTGAATGGATCACCTAAAATAAGTTTTACAAAAGGTGTTGATGGGATAAACATGCCGTTATAAACATTAGATGTTCAAACGATCCCATACCACTAGAAGTTGCAATAGGTTGTAATTGTCATTTATGACTACCTTGTTTATTTAAATAATGGGATAAAGGTCACCTAAACAATATTTAAATATAACGTTGGATTCTAAAATTTTATTTATTAATGATCTATGAGACATAAAGGGTATTGATAAATGAAATATAATTATATCAACGATTACTAATGGAACTTTGTAAAATCTTGTAGATGGCCGACAACAACAACGCTAATAACGATGTACCAAACCAAAACAACCAATCCCTAAGGGCGATCCTTCAAAGGGATCGTCTAACACCTAACAATTTCATGGATTGGTACTGCAACTTGAGAATCGTTCTCAAGCAAGAAAAGCGGGCCTACATCCTTGATGATCCCATCCCCGATGAACCTGACGAGGAAGATGTGGAAGCGTATAATGATTGGGTTAGATATGTGGAAGACTCCGTCCAAGTCTCTTGCCTAATGTTAGCAAGTATGACACCCGAACTCCAAAAGGAGTATGAGCTCCATGGAGCTTATGACATGATCACTCAGTTGCGGGAAACGTTCCAGCAACAAGCTAGAGTGGAGCGCTACGAAACGGTTTAAGCGCTTAATGCATGTCGGATGGAGGAATCCCAATCAGTTTCATCTTATGTTCTTAAGATGAAAAGCCACATCGACCGCCTTCAAAGGCTGAACTGTCCCGTCTTAAAAGAGTTGGCCACGGATTTGATTCTTAAGGGCCTAACTAAAAAGTTTGAGGCATTCGTCATGAACTACAACATGAACGGATGGGACAAGAGCATAAATGAACTTCATTCTATGCTCAAATCAGCTGAGGCGGGAATGGGTAAAAGGGTTTTACCCGTTCTCACCATTAATGAAGGTGGGAGAAGGAGAAGGTCTCTACCCCCTCCTAAGGCAACTGTTGCCAAATGAAAGGGGCATGTTTGGGGAAAGGGGAAGATGGTTATTAGGGCGCAACCTCCGAAGCCCAAGGAGAAGAAGCAAAAGGTTGCTGTAAACGACCCATGCTTCAAATGTGGTGAGATAGGGCATTGGATGAGAAATTGTCCCTTCTATCTCAAAGAGTTGAGAGAAAAGAGGGATGCGGGGCAAACCTCAGGTATAATTTACATGATACATGTTGAGCTGAATGTTATTTCTTCTAACACATGGATATTAGATACCGGATGTGGAACTCACATTTGTAATTTGTTGCAGGGGTTCAGAAGAAATGAACATTATGCAAAAGGGGAAATAAGTCTCTTCATGGGCAATGGTGCAAAGGTTCACGTGGAAGCCCAAGGAGACTACATTTTGAAGCTTCCAAGTGTTTTGGAAGTTATTTTAAATAATGTATTATATGCTCCTAGCTTGACTAGGAACATAATTTCTGTTTCCCGTTTAAGACAATATGATTATGATTTCAAGTTTATTGACAATGATATTCATGTTTCTTTAAATCATGTGTTTTATTTTAAGGTTATACCTTGTAATGGTATTTATGAATTGGTTCATGAAAACGCAACATATGATAGCTCTATATACCAAGCAACCACCAAAAGACTCAAATTAGATTTGAGTGATACCTACCTTTGGCATTGTCATCTTGGTCATATAAACAAGAAACGTATACAAACGCTTCAAAACAATGGTCTTTTAAAAACAAATGAATGTGATTCATTTGATGTATGTGAATCTTGTTTACAAGGAAAAATGACTAAGGCACCCTTTAGTGGAACTAACGAAAGGGCGAAAGATTTATTAGGTATCATACATTCGGATGTATGTGGTCCTTTTAAGCCAATGTCTAGGAATGGTGAGAGATACTTCATTACCTTTACCGACGATTATAGTCGCTATGGGTATGTGTACTTATTAAGGCACAAAGATGAAGCTTTTGAAATGTTCAAAATCTTCAAGAATGAAGTAGAAAATCTACTCAACAAATCAATTAAAGTTCTCCGTACCGATAGAGGCGGTGAATACCTAAGTGATGTTTTTCAAGATCATCTTAGGAGTTGTGGGATTGTCTCACAACTCACTCCACCTGGAACACCACAACATAATGGTGTGTCTGAGAGGAGGAATCGAACCCTATTAAATATGGTTCGATCTATGATGGCTAGAAGCACATTGCCTCTATCATTTTGGGGTTTCGCTTTGCTCTCCGCGGCCCGTATTTTGAATATGGCCCCAACCAAAAAGGTGGAAAAGACACCTTTTGAGATATGGCATGGAAGAGTTCCATCCCTATCATACTTAAGGGTCTGGGGTTGTGAGGCTTATGTTAAGACTCCCACCCCAAACAAATTAGATGTCCTATCCACCAAGTGTATTTTTGTTGGATACCCTAGAGATTCTATGGGATATTATTTCTATGATCCACTGGAACAAAAGGTGTTTGTTGCCAGAAAGGGTGAGTTCTTAGAAACAAAGTTCCTTATGGAAGGAACTAGCAGTAGAACAGTGGATCTTGAGGAGGATCAAGATTCACAGCCCGATGCACGTTTGGTTGAAACTAGCACTCAATATGAGGATGTTGAGGATGATCAAGCGGTTGATCAATACACACAAATCGTTCGCAGAAGTGGTAGAACTAGTAATCCACCTGAAAGATATGGATTTTTCATGGATGGATGCTATGTGGTAGATTCAGATGAACCAACCACATATCATGATGCAGTGTCCAATTTGGATTGTGACAAATGGCTTGAAGCCATGAACGTTGAGATGCAATCCATGTATGACAATCAAGTTTGGGAACTTGTCGTACCACCTCTTAATTCCAAAGTAGTTGGAAGTAAGTGGGTTTTCAAGAAGAAAACTGATATGCATGGAAACTTGGATACTTACAAAGCTAGACTTGTAGCAAAGGGTTTCACTCAAACTCAAGGGGTTGACTATGATGAAACCTTCTCACCTGTTGCAATGCTAAAGTCTATAAGGATATTGTTTGCCATAGCTACTCATTATGACTATGAGATTTGGCAAATGGATGTCAAAACCGCTTTCCTAAATAGATATCTTGAGGAAGATGTCTATATGGTTCAGCCTGAAGGTTTTGTCGATCCAAAACATCCTGATAAAGTATGCAAGTTAAAGAAATCAATCTATGGATTGAAACAAGCATCGAGAAGCTGGAATCACCGTTTTGATGAGGAGATAAAGAAATTTGGCTTCATCAAAAACGCTGATGAGGCTTGTGTGTACAAGAAGGCTAGTGGGAGCATAATAACCTTCCTAGTATTGTATGTTGATGACATACTACTATTTGGAAATGACATCCCAACCTTGGAAGGTGTAAAAACCTGGCTTGGAAGTTGTTTTTCCATCAAGGATCTTGGTGAAGCTGCCTATATTCTGGGAATAAAGATCTACAGGGATAGATCAAGGCGGCTGATTGGTTTGAATCAAAGTGCATACATTGACAAAATCTTGAAAAGGTTCAAGATGGAAAACTCTAAGAAAGGTACTGTACCTATTCAAAGAGGGACAATATTGAGTACGACTCAATGTCCAAGCTCAAAGGAGGAGCAAAATAGAATGAAGGCAATCCCATATGCATCTGCTATAGGATCCATCATGTATGTAATGATATGCACTAGACCGGACGTGTCATGCACTTTAAGCATGACAAGTAGATACCAGCAAAATCCTGGTGATAGTCATTGGATGGCTATCAAGAACATTCTGAAATACCTAAGGAGGACTAAGGATATGTTCTTGATCTACGGGTCTGGTGAAGAGGAACTCGTAGTAAAAGGTTACACGGATGCGAGTTTCCAAACCGATCGAGATGATTCACGATCTCAATCGGGGTACATCTTTATTCTGAATGGCGGAGCTGTTTCTTGGAAAAGCTCAAAGCAAGAAGTCGTAGCGTTGTCCATTACAGAGTCAGAATACGTCGCCGCTTCAATGGCAGCACAGGAAGCTGCATGGCTGAAGAAATTCATAGCCGATCTAGGGGTAGTCCCTTCCATTCAGGATCCCCTAGAGATCTTTTGTGACAACGAGGGTGCGATTGCTCAAATCAAGGAACCTCGTGCTCATCAAAAGACCCGGAACATTGAACGGAGATTCAACTACATAAGGGATGAAGTTGAAAAAGGAAAGATATGTATTCGCAAAGTCCACACTGATAAAAACATTGCGAATCCACTCACAAAGCTCCTTGAAAGGGCAAAGCATGAAGGCCATGCTTGTGCCATGGGACTTAGATATTCAAGTGACTGGGTTTGATGTTGTATTTTGTATTTAAATATTGGAACTTATGTTGTTTGACTTAATTATATGGTTATAATTTCATTTGTTCTTCTATTTTAGCATGTTTAAATCCGTGAATAAATAAGTTATTCTAAACGTCCGTAGTCGATCATACTTGTGGGAACAATTATGAATGTAAGACTATAATGAAATTGGATTGGTTGATATTCATAAAGTATGAATATAGAGCAAGAGGTTGCTACCAAGATTCATTGATATCTATGGGATATAGATATTGGACTGACCCGCTCTCAATTATTTCTGCATGGAATCTTTGTGATTAGTCATAAGAGATATTGAGTAAAGGCGAATATCATTGTATCCTCAGACTTGAGATACATATTGGGTCTTGATATTCACCAAGTATTGTACTTTGACTTAGTACTTTGCTGTTCTGAAAAATTGGCAGCACATAAGGCTGAGTTCAGGTATGATATGAGGTGATTGTGAGAGACGTATGTAGTCAAGATGGAATTTGTTCCTCTTATTCGTTGAGAGTTAGATGTCTAAGGCCTATCAAAGTTAAATCTGCGGAGAATGACAGTTCTGTGTCTCTTGGATTTAACATGACATCTGAAACAAAAGGATAAATGATTAATTCACCTAAAACATATTCAAGTAAGGTACTTGAAAAGGATGACGTTATTGAATGGCACTTAGTCATATACATTAGGGGTAGCAAACCGTGCTAGGCGTTATTTGCTGCTTGCATCAATCTTCTATGAATCTTGTGCAAGTGGGAGATTGAAAGGAATTGATCTGCCCAAGATACATATTAAATTGATGTGGCTAGTGTGATATGATCCAAGTCGGGTCATACCCAATAACAAGCTTAACAAACATCAAAAGATAATTTATTTGTTGATAAGATCATACAAATAAATAATGACACCAATTTAGAAAATGGATTTTCTAAATTATTGTTTTTGCAAATGAACATTATTATGTGAATAATTGTTCATGAGATAGTATTTGTTTTTCATTATTTAGTGTTACTAAATGATAACAAATAAAAGAGTGTTTAATTTATAAAGTTTAAAAAATAAGTTTTTAAACTTTATAAACTAGAAGTAAATATATGTTAGTTATGTTTAAAACTTAAAAGGGTGGGACCCTTTGTTTTAAACAAATCGGCCGCCCAAGGGGCATGCAAGGGCCATTACTCTTTGTCTTGTAAATATACAAAGATAAGCATGCTAACATCCTTCAATACATTCAAGATTCTCTCTTGCATTAACAAGCTCTCTCCTCTCAAAAATTCTCTCATCTTCTCACGGTTTTTGAACAAGAAGAAGAGCTGAAATATTTCAGCTTTCAAAAGGGTTTTTGCTTGCTGAAAATCGGTGTCAAAGATTCCTAGCAAGAAGGTGTTTGTACAAGCTTGGGGTATAGCCTCTTAAGAGGTTCTACTTTGAAGTTTCAGCCACATCTTCATCTTCATTCTCCTCTAGAAAACGTTTCTTTGAGAAGCTTCAAAGGTTGTAATCTTTACATCATATTTTCTTATTATTGTATCCATTGTGTATAATGATCCATGGCTTGGGGTTCTTTGTTAAATGGGTTTAACAACTATCTTATGAACATGTTTTAAAATTTAAAATCCGCTGCGTTTTAATATAAACAAGGTTATATGAGCTTTGATAAACATGTTAAAACCCCTACAGGATCTACTGATATGGCTCCTCCATGCACTCTACTATCTTTAAGATCACCAAGGTGTGGAACTTGTTAAAATGAGCTTCCCTTCATAGACCTCATTCAAAAGAAGGGCGAATATGAAGAGGAGATAGTGAAGGTTGGATTAAGGAGAGTGAAGAGGATCATCCTAAGAAGGGTCACTATTCTTCTAAGGAGAGGAAAGAACAAGGATGATCAACTCTGCAAGGAAGAACTTGATTAGGATAGCCAAGAGAAAATCAAAGAAATCCCAAGAGATCAAAACAACCTTCAACTCCAAGCATAAATAAGTATTCATCTCTGCTAGATTTGAAGTGGTGAAGACTAAAGACTCAACCAAGGACTCTAGTACCAGGAGTCGTAGTTCATGTCCAAATTATCATGGTCAAGAGAGTAAGGCTGATCACTTGTGCACCACTAGTCTCACCCTAAGAAACTTGTTGCATCATCTATGAAGATGAAGATAAAAGTGAAAAGTGATCAAGCTCAGCCTTCTACTTAGAAGAAGTCTCTTAGAAGGAAGTCAACTGAATGCATCATGTGTGGTAGTACTTTTCACTTTGCTAACGATTGCATTTACAATCCCAAAAGTACTACCCATATGACTAAAAGGAAAACCTCTGGGAAGAAGAAAAAGAAGAAAGCTTCAGAAGGAAAATCAATTCCTTCCGAAAGCTCCAAAGTGAAAAAGAAGATAATTGAAAACTTACATTTAGAAGAAAAATTGGTCTTTGAAGAAAGGAATGCTTCCGAAGTATTAAAGTCTGCTACAGTGGGTGCAAGATCTTCCGAAGGTCCAATCTCCAAAACTCTCAGATGAATATGTCTCGCGCATCGGTAGGAAGTGAGCACTCTTCGTCAAGCGGTCAACAACCACCCATATAGCATCATACCCCTTCGGAGTACGTGACAGCTTCGTAATGAAATCCATGGTGATGTGCTCCCACTTCCATTCCAGTATATCCAAAGGTTAGATCTTCCCATACGGCTTTTGATGCTCGGCCTTCACTTGCAAGCAAGTAAGGCACTTACTCACATACTCCACTACGTCACGCTTCATACCCGGCCATCAATAATCTTTCTTCATGTCTTCGTACATCTTTATAACACCGGGATGAATAGAGTATCGAGTCTTGTGAGCTTCATCCATAATCTTCACCCGTAGATCCCCAAGGCGAGGAATCCACATCCGCCCGAATCGGGTTTTAACACCAAGTGTATTTTCACCCAATTCCGCAACCAGGCCTCTTATTCTTTCAGAGTTAAGTTGATCTTCCTTCAATGCCTTCTCTTGAAACTCCTTGACTTGCTTCATCACATCAGAGGTCATAATCAGCTGGTACACCTTCACTCGAATCGGCTCGGGTCTTTCCTTTCGGCTAAGGGCATCCGCCACCACGTTGGCTTTGCCCGGATGATAATGGATCTCATAATCATAATCTTTTATGAGCTCCAACCATCTCCTATGCCTCATGTTCAAGTCTTTCTGCTCGAAGAAATACTTCAAGCTCTTATGGTCAGTGAAAATGGTGCACTTCGTCCCATAAAGATACTGCTTCCAAATCTTTAGTGCAAAGACCACGGCTGCTAACTCCAAGTCATGACTAGGATAGTTAACCTCATGAACCTTCAACTGTCATGATGCATAGGCTATAACCTTCCCTCTCTGCATTAACACGCACCCCAATCCCAAGTAGGAAGCATCAAAATAAACCACCAGGTCTTCACTTCCATCGGGTAATGACAATACAGGAGCTTGAGTCAACCTTGCCTTCAATTCTTTGAACGCCTTCTCTTGAGCTTGACCCCATACAAATTTCACGTCCTTCCTGGTCAACTTGGTTAGTGGAGAAGTGATCTTGGAGAAGTATTAAGTAAACCTTCGGTATTAGCCCGCCAAACCCAAGAAACTACGAATCTCGGATGGCGTCTTTGGAGACTTCCATTGCATCACCGCTTCCACCTTTGCCGGATCCACCATAATCCCCTCCAGATTCACCACGTGACCCAAGAATTGAACCTCGCGCAACCAAAACGCGCATTTGGAGAACTTGGCATACAACTCTACCTTCTCAATGTCTCCAACACCTCTCGAATGTGACCGGCATGCTCTATCTCGCTCTTTGAATAAATCAGGATATCATCAATAAACAGAATCACTGACTTATCCAACATCGGCCGACACACTCGGTTCATCAGATCCATAAAAGCAGCTGGCGCATTGGTCAAACCAAAAGACATAACGAGGAACTCGTAATGACCGTAACGCGTGCGAAAAGCCGTTTTAGGAATATCCTGCTCTTTTACCTTTAGCTGATGGTAGCCAGATTGAAGATCTATCCGTGAAAACAAACTGGCACCTTGAAGCTGATAAAACAAATCATCAATCCTCGTTAACGGGTACTGATTCTTCATCGTCAACTTGTTCAGTTCACGGTAGTCTATACATATCCTCATGCTACCATATTTCTTCTTTACGAATAAGACCGGAGCACCCCAAGGAGAGATACTTGGTCTAATAAACCCCTTATCAAGCAGCTCTTGCAATTGCTCCATCAACTCTTTCATCTCAGTTGGAGCTAAACGATACGGTGCCTTGGCAACAGGTTGGGCACCTGGTATCAGATCAATCTGAAACTCAATCTCTCGGTCAGGTGGCACTCCTGATAAGTCTTCTCGGAACACTTCTTGAAAGTCACACACAACCGGAACATCAGATAGTTGTGGTGTTGGCGTATCCACATCCTTCACATAACCCAAGTAGGCGCTACATCCACGCCTCATACACTTTCCCACCACCGCCATTGAGATTACTTTCGGGATCATCATGACCCGATCCCCATAAATAGTTACCGAACTCCCGTCAGGTGCCATCAAATGAATCATCTTCTTGTGACACACAATATTCGCCTCGAAGTCCGCCAACCAATCCATCCCAAGAACCAAATCGAAACCACCTAGGATCATCACAAACGGTCTAACAGGAAACGTATGGCCTTCAAATTCCATATCGCAGTTCTCTATCATCTCAGAAATCCTGGTAGACTTACCTATGGCAGTTTTTACATCAAAGGGCGCATCAACAGGTCTACTACTAACAGGTAGTTTAGCACAGAAAGCAGCAGAAACAAAACTTTTACTGGCACCCGAATCAAATAACACAGAAGCTAAAGTTTGGTTCACCAGAAACGTACCGGACACGACATCAGGGTCCATCCTAGCTTCCTCCTGTGTCATAGTGAATGCCCTGGCGCTCGCCCTCGGACCTTCATTTCCCGTCTTCTTCACCCCGGAACCCTCAGCCCTCGGCTTCTTACAGTCTTTACTCATATGACCACTTTCCCCACAGTTGAAGCACCTCGTACCCTATAATCTCGAGCCATATGACCAGGCATCCCATACTTAAAACAAACGTTCAACCCCCATCTACACTCGCCATTGTGCTCCTTCCCAGATTTACCACACTTTCTCGATCCCGTACCCGGTATGGCTACACGGCGATCATCCACCCTTGCCTTCTTGTTACTCGTTGAGGCATCACCCCTACCAAACCTCTTGCCACTCCAGTTTTGGTCACCACCACCCTTCCTATTACCTTCAGCCACCACCACTACAGTCCTCTCATTATATAACCTCCCTGCCAAGTCTACTACCGACCTAAATGTGCTCGGTCGGGTAGCGATCATGTGCCTGCAAATATCCACTGGCAAACGCTGAATGTACCTCTTAATCTTCCTTGACAGAGGCGTCACCCGATCCGGCACCAGACGTGCCATCTCATTAAACTTCTTGGTGTACTGCTGATGTGTCATGGTTCCCGCCTCTAGTTGTAGGAACTCCCTCTCAACCTTGTCCATCTCCCGGTGAGGACAGAACTCATCAATAACCAACTTCTTCAGCTCCGACCATCTCGTCCTCCCAATAACCCTACTACCCTCGGCTTGGACTATATTATCCCACCAGCACAGAGCCGAGTCCACAGAAGAATAGGCAGCAAACTTCACCTTTTGGTCCTCCTGGCACTCGCTAATATTCAATACAGCTTCCATCTCTCTCACCCATCGGTGAACAGCAACAGCAGTGCCATTACCATCAAAAGTAGGAGGCCTACACCTTTGAAATGCCCCGTAGTTACAGCCTCGTGTCGCCTCCAACGCAGGCTCCTCTTCTTCCTCTTCTTCTTCTTCATCAGATAGAACCGTCTCAGTCTCGGGCTGTCTTCTTTCACCCATAGGTCTACTTCTTTCTTCCTTTCTCCTTCCCTCATAGCCTTGATAACTTCGATCACCACAGACGGTAAGATCGTCTACATGACCTGATGAACTTCCTCAACAACAGCCTCCTTTACCGAGGCTCTCAGGTTGGCACTCTCATCACCGCCCTTTCCGTCTCATTCTCAGTTTAAGTTAAGTTTTATTTTGAAAATTTACCCATTTCACTTAAACTTTAGATCTGATGCCAACTTTTAAGGCCCCGTACATGGGACGCTTACAGCTAGTTGATCATCGCACAAAACATACATTTGTATTCATCTTATATAAAACATCGCAGCGGAAACTATCAAAATGACATCTCATTTCATCATAAAAGCTTTTGCAAAATAATACATCATCAATCAATTACAAAACATATTATTGCATTACATCATAAAAGCATTATATAAATGGATGCCATCCAAAAGAGCTGAGTAGCCGCCCCATGCCATCCTCAGCAACTACCTGCCAACTGGAAACACATAAAAAGTCAGCGTTGCTGAGTGAGTTCTAGTTTTATAATTAAAACATATTTTCCTTTCGTTAAACTGTTCTTTACTTTCATGCGATCACACATCATACGTACACAATCTTCATCATTCCTTTTCTTTTACTTCTACTAGATCCTATCAAACTTTACCCTCTTCATGGCACGCAGCCATGATTACTGAGGTCGAGTGACAAGGATCCCGTTTCGTACAATGTTATTATATTTCGTCCGTTCATTTCTTTCATTCGTTCATTCTTTAACTTTTGTTCATTCAACGTACGTTATTACCATTCGCATTCATTACTTTCCTTCACATTCGTTCATAAATTCTTACTTTCATTCGTACTTTCATTATTTTCGATGACATGTACGTTACCCCAAACATTATGCACGAAGCGGGTAACTGAGCCTGAGGTCTTTCATAGACCTTGAACATTAGGCACGGAGCTGGCTCTAGTACCTAGGGTAAGTACAGCCACCACTTATCTTTCTCTTTCATTTTGGATCAATGCCACATGCTATACCCCGAACATTGTGCACGAAGCTGATGCTGGAGCTGAGGTAATTAAATCACGAATATTGTGTACGAAGCTAATCCAGTCACCTAGGGCAAGCGGTAAGGATCCCATACATATGGTCAATCACAAAGATTGGACCTAAGTGTGCATCCTTCAAGGTAGCTAACCCGCACACCATTGAGCTAACAGCTTCATTGGGTGTGCACCTCCATACCTTTACTTGCATGCCTTTCTTACATTTGTTCATTCATTAATGCATGCATTCGTTCATCATGTTCCTCTTTCATTATCTTTCACTTTACGTTACATAATACTTTTGTTTCATTCTTTAACATAACACATGAAGCCACGGGAAAGATAAACATTCATCATAATAAGGAACATCAACATTCAAAGTAGCAACATCATACAGGGCATCATCATACATATATAACATACATCATGCATAACATGCAACAACATCATGCCCAATCTACCCTCTAAGACCTCAACGTTCATCTTACATGTACCTACGGGAGCTTCCACGTCAAAACATACATCTACACTATCCCCGGAAAGTCAGAAATTAACTACGTTTTTCCTCGGGTACACTAGCTGTAACACCCGGATATTTAAAAAGATAATAAATAAATAATAAAAGTTAAAAATGTAAATTTAACCCAAGTTGAGGGGTTAAAAGTGTCAAAAGGACAAAAGGTACAAAAAGTTGGTGTAAAAGGTGGGCATGGCCGCCCACCCTCCCTTTACAACCTTTTCATACGGTTTTTAGAGAGAGAAAGAGGAGAACATTCGGGTTTTGAATAAGAACAAGAAAAAAGCCGGATTTCAAGGTAAGAATTCGAGGGTTTATGTGTTCATGTTGAGTTCTTGTCTCGGTTATGTGCTTATGTATGTTGTATGTTCAGTTGTGTGTGTTTTTGGTGGGTTTTAGGTGTTGAACTTGTAGCAAATGGGTTTTGAAGGAAGTCATACCCAAGAGACTGCTAAGGTGAGTTCTAGATCCCTCTATGTTACATGTTTAACTGATTTTGGGGCTGGAAATGTAAGCATGTATGTTTTTATAAAGTTGGGTTTTTACATCCGTATGTATATTTGAATGTATATGTGGGTGAGTGTGATTTTGAGTGCATTTGATGATATGGTTATGTTATGTGTATGTTTTAGGGTGCTTAGAATGTTAGAACTAAGTTTGGAACATGTCACATTAAGATTTGGAACTGATTATGAATGTTGTTAGTATGATAAGTCTGCTCATGCGCCTGAAATTGACCCATGCGCCCAACAGGATAAATTGACCAAGTGTTCCCATGCACCTAAGACTTCATGCATCCCAATAGTGCCCATGCGCCTGGACCTCCCATGCGCCCAAGTGATCTTATGCGCCTGAAAGGCTCATGCGCCTAAGTGTTAAAACTGTTGGTGTTCTGATGAGGCGCCTGCATTGTTGAAATGCGCCCAGACAGGGCTCATGCAGCCAAATAGTGTTAGTGCGCCTAACACTTAGAATTTATTGTAGAATTTTTGTAGGAGTCTGTGCAGTTAGGGTTTTGACTATTATTGACTAGGGTTTAATAAATGCTTATTTGTATGATTATGCATGAATGTTATTATGACCCTTATCATTATTATTATTATTATTATCATTATCATTATTATTATTGTTGCGGTTATTATTATTATATTATTATTATTATTATTATTACCTTATATTATGTGACTTTGCGTGGTATGTTTATGACCGTAACGTAAAGTATTATCATTAATAAGTGAAAGATTAATGATGAAGAAAAGTGGAACGCAAATGAATAATGAAAGTCTTGCAAGCAAATGTATTGAGGTGCACGGCCTTGTTGTCGTTAGCTCAACTGTGATGCGGGTTAGCTACCCCGAAGGATGCACACAGGGCCAATCTTTGAGATTGACAATGAGGTGAGCGACTCTGTGTCGCAAAAGACTCGGAACACGTGCAATCCTTGAGATTGCTAATGAGGTGAGCGACTCTGTGTCATAAAAGACTTGGAGGACGTGCAATCCTTGAGATTGCTAATGAGGTGAGCGACTTTGTTTTCGCAAAAGACTCGGAAAGATAATGATAAAAGTACGAATTAAACGATGATGAAGATAATAATGATATTACCTATGTGTACGTATGATGTGTGAACATGTGCAAAAGTAAAGGATGGTTCTTAAACAAAAGTAAAGTATATTTATTTACAAAATTAGGACTCACTCAGCAATGCTAACTTTTATGCATTTTCAGTTGGCAGGTAATTTGTTGCTGAGGATGGCACGCGGGGAAAGCTACTCGGCGGGGCAAGACTGACATCCATTCTTAATAGAAATCACTGTTGTTTTGTAACGCAGTTAAACTATTCTTTTGTAAACTGATTAAACCAAGGTGTATTGCTTAACAACAGTGTTTATAATGAGATGAATGGCTTTTGTTAAAATTAATTCCGCTGCTTAGATTTGTAAACTTATAATGTTTTATGTAATTATAACTGCGAATGACCAACTGTGAGGTCTCTGGGAACAAGGCCTTACAAGTTGGTATCAGAGCCAAAGTTTAAGTGAAATGGGTAAATATTCTCAAAAGAAACCTAAACTTAAACTGAAAATGGGACAGAAGGAGGGATGTCAGCCCGAGTAGCTACGTGCCATCAGGTATTTCTTTTCTTAAAGTTAATCAGTATTATATGCGTGTGCTATTTGACTTATGTGTTCTTAGTAGATTTAGATACTGATGTAGTCAGGATAGGAAATGCTTGGGGTGTGAAGAGTAAAGTAAGTAGTTAATCATAACTGGCCACTATCATTAGGGACTTACTATACTTCACATAAACTGAGTTATTACCTTGAATGACTGTGTTAGTTTTTGAATCTTATAGAGCTTTGGAAATGGCTGGGAAGAAATCTTCCAAGGCTTCTAGAGGCAGAGGTCGACCGCGTGTGACTAGGAGCAGTGCTAAGGCTCCTGAGACGACCTATGAGAACCCTGAGGTTCATGACCGGAGTGAAGGAAACGAGAATGCCAGCCTGAATGCCTCAGCTCGGGAGGCGATTGCTGACGAGGTGCACCAGGTCATGCAGACGGTCTTACCGTCTGTAGTGACTGAAGTCATCCGGGCTGTGAGGAATGAGGAAAGAAAGGAGAAGGAGGACAGAAAAGGGTCGACTGGGAAGGAAAGTAAGGTAGAGGAGGAACGATCGGAGCCGGAGACAGTATTGTCCGATGATGAGGAGGACAGGGGTGACGGCTAAGGGGTGCCACTATGGGGCATTTCAGAGGTGCAGGCCCCCGACCTTTGATGGCAACGGGAATGCTGCTGCCGCTCACCGTTGGGTGAGGGAGATGGAAGCGGTACTCGAGATCAGCGAGTGCCAGGTGGATCAGAAGGTGAAGCTTGCCACCCACTCCTTTACTGACTCACTACTATGTTGGTGGGACAATATCTTCCAAGCTGAGGGTTCCAGGGCCATCAGGAAAATGCGATGGAAAGAGATGAAGAAGCTGGTAATCGAGGAGTTTTGTCCTCATCGGGAACTAGACAAAATCGAGAGAGAGTTCCTGCAACTCGAGGCGGGAACCATGACCCACCAGCAGTACACCACCAAATTCAATGAGATGGCGAGGCTGGTGTCGGATCAGGTGACGCCGGTGTCCCAAAAGATCAATCGGTACATCCAGGGATTGCCAGCCAACATTCGTAGGCACTTGATTGTTGCTCGACCAAGCACTTTTAGGTCGGCAGTGGATTTGGCTGGGAGGCTCTATGATGAGAGGGAGGTGACGGTTGTGGAGGTGAAGAAGGCTGGTGGTGGTGACCGGAACTGGAATGGAAAACGGTTTGGGCGTGGTGGTTTCGTCCCGAACAAAAAGAGGATGAGAATGGATGACCGTAGGGCGGGGTCATCAAGCTCGGGACCCACGATGTGTGGCAAGTACGGGAAGGAGCATACGGGGGAGTGCAGGCTGGGGCTCAATGTGTGTTTCAAGTGTGGGAAGCCGGGCCACATCTATAGAGACTGTAAGGCGCTGAGGTGTTATACCTGCGGTGAGGAGGGCCATATGAGCAGGCACTACAGGAGACCGAGGGCGGAGAGTTCCAGGGCAAAGAAGACGGCCGAAACTAAAGGGCAAAAGGCGAGTGCCAAAGCTTTCACCATGACCAGGGAGGAGGCTAGGACGGACCCTGATGTTGTGTCAGGTACGTTTCTAGTAGATCAAACTCTTGCTTCTGTGTTATTTGATTCTGGTGCTAGTAGGAGTTTTATTTCTGCTACTTTCTGTGCTAAACTGCATGTTAGTAGTAAATGCATTGATGAGCCCTTTGACGTAGAAACTGCTATTGGTAAGTCCACTAGAGTTACTGATGTGATA
The DNA here is from genome assembly GCA_024085815.1 of Flaveria linearis. Lineage (NCBI taxonomy): Eukaryota > Viridiplantae > Streptophyta > Magnoliopsida > Asterales > Asteraceae > Flaveria > Flaveria linearis. The sequence goes on from CM044013.1 coordinate 35,615,825, forward strand.
GAGGACTGCGCCATAGAATTAGAAGGTCATAGGTTTGCTGCTAAGTTACATGTGATGCCCCTAGGTGGATTCGATGTAGTGCCAGGGATGGATTGGTTAGCAACCTATGAAGCGAATATTATGTGTCGTAAGAAGATGGTTAGACTGACGGCGCCTGATGGAAGTCCGGTGACAATATACGGCGATCGGGTTACGACGATTCCAAAAGTGATTTCGACGGCGGTGGCCGGAAAGTGCATGCGGCGTGGATTTAGTGCTTATTTGGCCTACGTGAAGGATGTAGACACTCTAACACCACAATTGTCCGATGTACCGGTGGTGTGTGACTTTCCTGATGTATTTTCAGAGGACTTATTGGGAGTGCCACCAGACCGCGAAATCGAATTTCAAATTGACTTGATACTCGGTGCTCAACCTGTCGCTAAGGCACCGTATCGGTTGGCTCCGACTGAAATGAAGGAGTTAATGGAGCAACTGCAAGAGCTACTCGATAAAGGTTTTATCAGGCCGAGTATCTCTCCTTGGGGTGCTCCGGTCTTATTCGTGAAGAAGAAGGACGGTAGCATGAGAATGTGTATCAACTACCGTGAGTTGAACAAGTTAAAGAATCGGTATCCGTTACCAAGGATCGACGACTTGTTCGATCAGCTCTAAGGTGCCAGTTGGTTCTCGAGGATAGATCATTGATCTGGCTACCATCAGTTGAAGGTGAAGGAGCAAGATATTCCTAAAACAGCTTTTCGCACGCGTTATGGACACTACGAGTTTCTCGTTATGTCCTTTGGTTTAACCAACACGCCAGCTGCTTTTATGGATTTGATGAATCGAGTGTGCCGGCCGATGTTGGATAAATCAGTGATAGTGTTTATCGATGATATCCTTATTTATTCAAGGAGCGAAGAAGAGCATGCCGGTCACATTCGAGAAGTGTTGGAGACGTTGAGTAAGGAGAAGTTGTATGCCATGTTCTCCAACTATGCTTTTTGGCTACGCGAGGTGCAATTTCTGGGTCACGTGGTAAATGCGGAGGGAATCATGGTGGACCCAGCAAAGGTTGAGGCCGTGATGCAATGGAAGTCTCCTAAGACGCCATCCGAGATTCGTAGCTTCTTGGGATTGGCAGGCTACTACAGGAGGTTTATTCAAGACTTTTCCAAGATAGCCTCACCTTTGACAAAATTAACTCGCAAGGACGTGAAGTTCATGTGGGGTCGAGAACAGGAGGATGCCTTTGAGGAGTTGAAGACGAGACTAACACAAGCTCCTGTCTTGACACTGCCCGAGGGAAATGAAGACTTAGTGGCCTATTCGGATGCATCTTATTCTAGACTAGGTTGCGTGTTGATGCAACGCGGAAGGGTAATAGCCTATGCATCTCGACAGATGAAGACCCACAAAGTCAACTATCCCATGCACGATCTGGAACTAGCTGCGGTGGTTTTCACGTTGAAGATTTGGCGGTACTACTTATACGGGATGAAGTGCACCATCATCATAGACCACAAAAGCTTGAAGTACTTCTTTGAGCAAAAGGACCTAAACATAAGGCAGAGGCGATGGTTGGAGCTCATCAAGGATTATGATTGCGAGATCCATTACCATCCGGGCAAGGCCAATGTGGTGGCAGATGCCCTTAGTCAAAAGGAAAGGCCCGGGCCAATCCGGGTGTAGGCTTATCAGCTAATTATGACCTCCGACGTGATGACGCGGGTCAAGGAGTTTCAAGACGAGGCTTTGAAAGAAGATCGTCTTAACTCCGAAAGGATGAGAGGTCTAGTTATTGGGTGAGAACACTCTTGGTGTTAAGACCCGATTTGGACGAATGTGGATTCCTTGATACGGGGATCTACGTGGAAAGATTATGGACGAGGCCCATAAGACTCGATACTCAATTTATCCCGGTGCTACCAAGATGTATCACGATATGAAGAAAGATTACTGGTGGCCGGGTATGAAGCGCGATGTAGCGGAGTATGTGAGTAAATGCCTTACATGTTTACAGGTGAAGGCGGAACACCAGAAGCCGTACGGGAAAATCCAACCGTTGGATATACCCGAGTGGAAGTGGGAGCACATCATTATGGACTTCATTACGAAGCTACCACGCACCCCGAAAGGGTATGACGCTATATGGGTGGTACTTGATCGTTTGTCGAAGAGTGCTCACTTCCTACCGATCCGAGAGACGTATTCTTCTAAGAGACTCGCGGATCTATTTATCAAGGAAATTGTGGTTTGTCATGGTGTGCCGGTGTCTGTTGTGTCTGATCGCGACACCCGGTTTACATCCAAGTTTTGGAAGAAATTCCATGATGCGATAGGGACGAGACTACATATCAGTACCGCATATCATCCTCAGACAGACGGTCAGTCTGATAGGACGATACAGATGCTCGAGGATATGCTTCGAGCATGCGTGATCGATTCGGAGGAAGTTGGGATGATCACTTACCATTAGCAGAATTTTCATACAACAACAGCTACCATGCCAGTATTGGCATGCCTCCGTATGAGATGCTATACGGTCGGAGATGTAGGACGCCTGTATGTTGGGGAGACATTGGGCAGAAGGAGTTAGGAGGTGTTGAAGTCATCGAGGCTACGACGAAGAAGCTGGAAAGAATCAAAGCCTTCATGAAGGCGGCAAAGCACAGACAAAAGTCGTATGCCGACAAAAGGCGAAGACCGATTGAATTCAACGTGGGTGATAGAGTAATGTTAAAGGTCTCGCCTTGGAAAGGAATCATACGCTTCAGAAAGCGGGGCAAGTTAAGCCCGAGGTATATAGGGCCTTTTCCGAATCATTGCTCGAGTGGGAGAGGTGGCCTATCGGTTAGAACTACCCAATGAGTTGAGTGGAATTCACCCGACATTCCATGTATCTCATTTGAGGAAGTGTTTGGCAGACGAGAATATGGTTGTACCACAGGAAGACGTCGAGGTAGACGAGCGACTCAATTATGTGGAGCAACCAGTGGCGATCATTGATCGTAAGGAGAAGAGTTTAAAGAATAAAGTGGTTCCTCTTGTGCGTGTATAGTGGAAGCACAGAAAGGGATCCGAGTCTACGTAGGAGACTGAAGAAGAGATGAGGCAGCATTACCCTCATCTGTTTAAGGAATAACAGGTTTCAGGGACGAAACCTATATAAGGAGGGTGGACTTGTAACACCCGGATATTTAAAAAGATAATAAATGAATAATAAAAGTTGGAAATGCAAATTTAACCCAAGTTGAGGGGTTAAAAGTGTCAAAAGGACAAAGGTACAAAAAGTTGGTGTAAAAGGTGGGCATGGCCGCCCACCCTCCCTTCAAAACCTTTTCATACGGTTTTTAGAGAGAGAAGAGAACATTTGGGTTTTTGAAGAAGAACAAGAAAAAAATCCGGATTTCAAGCTAAGAATTCGAGGGTTTATGTGTTCATGTTGAGTTCTTGTCTCGGTTATGTGCTTATGTATGTTGTATGTTCGGTTGTGTTTGTTTTTGGTGGGTTTTAGGTGTTGAACTTGTATTAAACGGGTTTTAAAGGAAGTCATACCCAAGAGACTACTAAGGTGAGTTCTAGATCCCCCTATGTTACATGTTTAACCGATTTTGGGGCTGGAAATGTATGCATGTATGTTTTATAAAGTTGGGTTTTTACACCCGTATGTATATTTCAATGTATATGTGGGTGAGTGTGATTTTGAGTGCATTTGATAATATGGTTATGTTATGTGTATGTTTTAGGGTGCTTAGAATGTTAGAACTAAGTTTAGAACATGTCACATTAAGATTTGGAACTGATTATGAATGTTGTTAGTATGATAAGTCTGCTCATGCGCCTGAAATTGGCCCATGCGCCCAACAGGATAAATTGACCAAGTGTTCCCATGCGCCTAAGACTTCATGTGCCCCAATAGTGCCCATGCACCTGGACCTCCCATGTGCCCAAGTGATCTCATGCGCCTGAAAGGCTCATGCGCCTAAGTGTTAAAACTGTTGGTGTTTTGATGAGGCGCCTGCATAGTTGAAATGCGCCCAGACAGGTCTCATGCGCCCAAATAGTGTTGGTGCGCCCAATACTTAGAATTTATTGCAGAATTTTCGTGGGAGTCTGTGCAGTTAGGGTTTTGACTATTATTGACTAGGGTTTAATAAATGCTCATTTGCATGATTATGCATGATTGTTATTATGACCCTTATCATTATTATTATTATCATTATTATTATTATTATTGTTGCGGTTATTATTATTGTATTTATTATTATTATTACCTTATATTGTGTGACTTTGCGTGGTATGTTTATGACCGTAACGTAAAGTATTATCATTAATAAGTGAAATATTAATGATAAAGAAAAGTGGAACGCAAATGAATAATGAAAGTCTTGCAAGCAAATGTATGGAGGTGCACGGCCTTGTTGTCGTTAGCTCAACTGTGATGTGGATTAGCTACCCGAAGGATGCACACAGGGTCAATCTTTGAGATTGACAATGAGGTGAGCGACTCTGTGTCGCAAAAGACTTGGAAGACGTGTAATCCTTAAGATTGCTAATGAGGTGAGCGACTCTGTGTCGCAAAAGACTCGGAAGACGTGCAATCCTTGAGATTGCTAATGAGGTGAGCGACTTTGTTGTCGTAAAAGACTCGGAAGTATAATGATAAAAGTACGAATTAAACGATGATGAAGATAATAATGATATTACCTACGTGTACGTATGATGTGTGAACACGTGCAAAAGTAAAGGATGCTTCTTAAAAAAAAGTAAAGTATATTTATTTACAAAACTAGGACATACTCAGCAACGCTGACTTTTATGCATTTTTAGTTGGGAGGTAATTTGTTGCTGAGGATGGCACGCGGGGAAAGCTACTCGGTGGGGCAAGACTAACATCCATTTTTTAATAGAAATCACTTGTAATGCAGTTAAACTATTCTTTTGTAAACTGATTAAACCAAGGTGTATTGCTTAACAACAGTGTTTATAATGAGATGAATGGCTTTTGTTAAAATTAATTCTGCTGCTTAGATTTGTAAACTTATAATCTTTTATGTAATTATAACTACGAATGACCAACTGTGAGGTCTCCGGGAACGGGGCCTTACACCAGCCCTAATTGGGCGTATGGACACCCTTCAGTCGCATGGCCTCCATGCGACTTAACATCATGCAAATGGACCAATGCAGATGAACACCAATGCGAATGAACACCCAATCATGCGAATAGACCCTCAATCGTGCGAATGAACATTATGCGAATGGACCTCATGCGGTTGAACACTATGCGAATGAGCACTTACGCGAATGGGTTCTCAGTGGTATGACTCCCCAGTGACTGGCGCTCTAATCATGCGAATGAACCTCAGTCGTGCGAATGAACTTCAATCGCACTTCAATCGGCCGAATGGCCTCCAGTCGGTCGCCTAGCCCTAGCTAATGCAGAATGAAGTTCATCCCAAACCCAATCTGCCATTTTCAACCTCCAAGCTCATCCAAACCCATTCTAAGCCCAAATCAACCATTCTAAACCTTAGGATTGCATACTACAACACCATTCAAGCACACACAAGCCCGAAAGCATACTTCAAACGCATCAAACGCAAACACACCCAAATGGGTCAAACACACACATACAAAAACGGGTTTAGTATGTGTTCCAGCCCTAAATCAGTTGAAAACGAGTAAAATAGGGGTCCTAGAACTCACATAAACGACACCAAGAAGAAGAGCTTCGTTTGAACCCGCTACACGACAATTTCCAAGCCCGAACCCACTCGAACCAAGCTTTTTCTCTCTTTTCTCCCTTTCCTCTCTTCTCATCCAAGCTCATCCAAACCCATTCACAAAAACGGGTTTACTATGTGTTCCAGCCCTAAATACAAAATTTGATCAAGTCCAATCACTAGAATATCGAAGTCCTAAGGCACAAGTATGACTTTCATGCTTTGACCTATCTAAGAGCTTCGTGAATGGATCCGCAATGTTTTGATCGGTGTGAATTTTGCGAATACATATCTTTCCCTTTTCAACTTCATTCCTTATGTAGTTGAATCTCCGTTCAATGTGCCAAGTCTTTTGATGAGCATGAGGTTCCTTGATTTGAGCAATCGCACCCTCGTCGTCACAAAAGATCTCTAGGGGGTCTTGAATGGTAGCAACAACCCTAGATCAGCAATGAACTTCCTAAGCCACGTAGCTTCTTGAGTTGCCAATGAAGCGGCGATGTATTTTAATTCTATTGTAAATAGTGCCACTACATCTTGCTTTGAGCTCTTCCAAGTGACTGCCCCTCCATTAATAATGAAGACATATCCCGACTGTGATCGAGAATCATCTCGATCAGTTTGGAAACTCGCATCCGTGTAACCCTTTACAATGAGCTCCTCCTCACCAGATCCATATATTAAGAACATATCCTTAGTGTTTCTAAGGTATTTCAAAATACTCTTAACAGCCATCCAATGACTATTACCAGGATTTTGTTGATATCTACTTGTCATGCTTAGAGCACATGACACGTCCGACCTAGTACATATCATTACATACATGATGGATCCTATAGCAGATTTCCATTCATTCTTTCTTGTTCAACCTTTGAACTAGGGCATTGAGATGAGCTCAATATAGTCCCCTTTTGAATAGGTACCAAACCTTTCTTAGAATTCTCCATCTTAAACCTTTTCAAGATCTTTTCAATGTATGCACTTTGGTTTAAACCTATTAACCGCCTTGATCTATCCCTATAGATCTTTATTCCCAAAATATAGGCGGCTTCACCAAGATCCTTAATTGAAAAACAGCTTCCAAGCCAGGCTTTTACACCTTCCAAGGTTGGAATGTCGTTTCCAAGTAGTAAAATATCATCGACATATAATACAAGGAAAGTGATAGTGCTCCCACTAGCTTTCTTATATACACAAGCTTCATCAGCGTTTTTGATGAAGCCAAATTTCTTTACTTCATCATCAAAACGGTGATTCCAGCTTCTTGACGCTTGTTTCAATCCATAGATTGACTTTTTTAACTTGCATACCTTGTTAGGATGTTTTGGATCGACAAAACCTTCAGGTTGTTTCATATGGACATCTTCCTCAAGATATCCATTAAGGAAAGCGGTTTTGACATCCATTTGCCAAATCTCATAGTCATAATATGTTGCTATGGCAAACAATATCCTGATAGACTTTAGCATTGCCACAGGCGAAAAGGTTTCATCATAATCAACCCCTTGAGTTTGAGTGAAACCTTTTGCTACAAGTCTAGCTTTATGGTATCCAAGTTTCCATGCATATCGGTTTTCTTCTTGAAAACCCACTTACTTCCAACTATCTTGGACTTAAGAGGTGGTGTAACCAATTCCTAAACTTGGTTATTGTACATGGATTGCATCTCAACGTTCATGGCTTCTTGCCATTTGTCAAAATCAGGTTTTGACATTGCATCATGCTATGTGGTTGGTTCATCCGAATCTACCACATAGCATCCATCCATGAAAAATCCATATTTCTCAGGAGGAACACTAATTCTACCAGATCTACGAACGTTTTGTGTATCTTGATCATCCATATGATCATTCTCAACATCCTCATGTTGATTGCTAGTATCAACCAATTGTGTATCGTCTTGTGAACCTTGAACCTAATCATGTTCCACAGCTCTTCCACTAGTTTCTTCCAAAAGAAACTTAGTTTCCAAGAACTCTGCCTTTCGAGCAATAAACACCTTCTGCTCTGTCGGATCATAGAAATAATATCCAATACAATCTCTAGGATATCCAATGAAGATACACGTTGTGGATCGAGCTTCCAGTTTGTTTTGAGTATACTGCTTAGGATAAGCATCACACCCCAAACTTTTAAATATGATAATGATGGAACCCTTCCATGCCATATTTCAAAAGGTGCCCTTTCCACTTTCTTGGTTGGGGCCATATTTAAAATACAAGCCGCGGAGAGCAACGCGAAACCCCAAAATGATAGAGGTAGTGTACTTCTAGCCATCATAGATCAAACCATATCCAATAGAGTCTGATTCCTCCTCTCAGACACACCATTATATTGTGGTGTTCCAGGTGGAGTAAGTTGTGAGACAATCCCACAACTTCTAAGATACTCTTGAAATTCACTACTTAGGTATTCACCTCCTCTATCTGTACGAAGAATCTTGACCGTTTTGTTGAGTTGATTTTCTACTTCATTCTTGAAGATTTTGAACATTTAAAAAGATTCATGTTTGTGTCTTAACAAGTACACATACCCATAACGACTATAGTCATCGGTAAAGGTTATGAAGTATCTTTCACCATTCCTAGTTATTGGTTTAAAAGGTCCACATACATCCGAATGTATGATCCCTAATAAATCCTTTGCCCTTTCATTAGTCCTACTAAAAGGGGCCTTTGTCATTTTATCTTGTAAACAAGACTCGCATACATCAAATGAATCATTTTCATTAGTTTTCAAAAGACCATTCTTTTGGAGTTTTTGCATATGATTCTTATTTTTGTGACCAAGGCGACAATGCCAAAGATAGGAATCACTCAAATCTAATTTGAGCCTTTTGGTGGTTGCTTGGTACATTAAGCTATCATATGTGGTGTTATCATGAACCAATTCATATATACCATTACAAGGTATAGCCTTAAAATAAAACATATGATTTAAAGAAACATGAATATCATTGTCAACAAACTTGAAATCATAATCATATTGTCTCAAACGGGAAACAGAAATAATGTTCCTAGTCAAACTAGGAGCATATAATACATTCTTTAAAATGACTTCCAAACCACTTGGAAGCTTCAAAATGTAGTCTCCTTGGGCTTCCACGTGAACCTTTGCACCATTGCCCATGAAGAAACTTATTTCCCCTTTTGTATAATGCTCACTTCTTTTGAACCCCTGCAACAAATTGCAAATATGAGTTCCACATCCGGCATCTAATACCCATGTGTTAGAAGTAATAACATTTAGCTCAACGTGTATCATAAAGATTGTACCTGAGGTTTGCCCTGCGTCCCTCTTCGATCTCAACGCTTTGAAATAGACCGGATAATTGCGTTTCCAATGGCCTACCTCACCACACTCAAAACACGGGTCATCTTGAGCAACCTTTTGCTTCTTTTCTTTCGGCTTAGGTGGTTCTACTTTTGCTTTACCCTTACCCTTCCCTTTGACGTGCCCCTTCCCTTTGGCAACACTTGCCCTAGGGTCGGGGAGGTGCCTCTTCCTACTACCACCTTCATTGATGGTAAGGACCGGTAGAACCTTTCTACCCATGCCTGCCTCGGCCGTTTTGAGCATTGAATGAAGCTCACCAATGCTCTTGTCCCATCCATTCATGTTATAGTTCATAACAAAGCTATCAAACTTCTTTGATAGGGAGTTGAGGATCAAATCCGTTGCCAACTCGTTGGACACATGACAGTTAAGCCTTTCGAGGCGATCAATGTGGCTCTTCATCTTAAGAACATAAGATGACACCGATTGGGTCTCGTCCATCCGACATGCATGGAGTGCTCGAACCGTTTCGAAGCGCTCCACCCTTGATTGTTGTTGGAACATTTCCTTCAACTGCGTGATCATGTCATAAGCATTGTGGTTCTCAAAGTCCTTTTGCAAATCAGGAATCATACTCGCTAGCATGAGACATGAGACTTGCACAGAGTCTTCGGTGTACTTGACCCACTCGGCAAAGGCCTCAACGTCATTTTCATCGGGTTGATCGGGAATGGGATCGTCAAACACATAGGACTTCTTTTCTTGCTTGAGAACGATTCTCAAGTTTCGGTACCAATCCATGAAGTTCCCATGGTTTAGACGTTCCTTTTCAAGGATTGTTCTTAGTGATAGGTTATTGACGGTCGGGATTGCGTTGTTGTTGTTAGTCATCTACAATTTTACAAAGTTCAATTTTTAGTACTTTTAATATCAAGACATTTTAATTATTAATACCCTTTTATGTCTCATAGACAATTAATAATTAAAACCTAGAATCCAACGTTATATTTAAATATCGTTTAGGTGACCTTTATATCTTTATTTAAATTAACAAGGTAGTCAACGTTTGACAATTGTAACCTATTACAATTTCTAATGTATGGGATCGGTTAAACATCTTATGTTTTGTTTGGCATGTTTATCCCATCAACACCCTTTGTACGTCATGCTTCGGTGATCCTAATGCATGATTTCCAAATTAAGTCGTCCTACTTAGACACACGTGTGGATTTGCTAATATAAGTGGTTAGGTGACCTTTATCCCATAAATATGGCAAACCCACCTCAAACTCATAAGTTCCCTTTAATGTGGTTAGGTGACCTTTATCCCACATTAAGTTCTCAAATTATTCGAGTGTTGTATAATAGGATGGTGTTTGACTTATTTTAAAAGGGATTTGTGTTTTACAAAATTCTAGTTTGGAAAACAATTTTCATACCTTGCATTTGCATGCATTCAAATGCATGGTAGTTTGTTTAAAACTTATTTCAAAGTTCCTTTTAATAACCCATTTAATTATGAAATCAATAACCTTTATTAAAACCAATTTTTATTTCTTATTGATTTCTAAGGAACCAATTTTATGCGAGTTGTTGATTTCTTGTTGTTAACTATCCAATTCCACAATAAGATAATATGAACATTAATCAACCATACATGCATAATAAAACAACCACAAGTTCATAACCATAGCCAATGGACTTAGCAACACTTGTTGGCCAAAACAAGTGTGCCAAGAGGGTCTATTATAAAGCACAAACATGACACAAGGCATTGAGATGGTGTGCTCCCACTTGATCCCGCATCCTAATGCATCAAGTGTCCATTTTTTGTTGTCATCATTTTGCTTTATTTGGGCTTTCTTTTGGGCTCCAACTTCAGCTCCTAGCTTCCTTGGGCCTCCATGCTTTGGGCTTTTGTGACAACCCGAAAAAAAAAAATTCGTTAACACATATATATATATGTAAATATATTTATATATGTCTATATATATTTGATATTATAATAATAATAATAATAATGTTGTTATTAATAAAAAAATATAATTTATAAAAGTTTATTTGACTTTTAAATATTTAAAACTCAAAAATGAGAAGTAAAAGGGGTGATTTTGTAATTCATAAAACTTGTTTTAAAAGCTTTGAACATAAAATAATAAGTATAGTAAAGTTGAGGGACCAGTTTTGAAATATTTTTAAAAACCCCGGCCACTGTTCCCTCCCGTCGACCCTGTGCTCTGGCCACCTCTCCGGCGGCCTCCGGCGACTCCTAAACGCCATATTTAGCCGGTTTTGACTCAATCAAACCATCCCGACACCACATAGTGCATGAATCGAACTCGGGGACCACTGCAATTTGAATATTAAAGTCGGTTTAGTGTGTTTCCCACTCTCGACCGAAAGTCGGCCGACCCACTCACCAAAAATCGCACTGAACATTAATAATTATCAAATTGATGGCGCACTAATGATCTTTTAACCCTTTAAAATCATCCATCGAGTCTCATTTGATCTGAAACACACTAAATTACACATTCAATCGAAATCCACTGTCGCGAACCAGCAGCTAATCGAACAGTACATTTAGAGCTTCAAAACAGGTAATTAAAGCTACCTACATGCTCGATTTCATGTGGGGATTGAAAGCCCTATGCTTGATTCCATAAACAATTACGAATCGAGGTTCAATTTGATGATCTTCGAATTAGGGTTCTTGGTGGATTTGGGGATGATCTGTGAGTGTGTTTAAAGGAATTAAAGGCCGAGTCCTAATGCGGCCTTGTGCCTTTGGTTCACTGGTTCTTTGGTCATTTGCAAACCTAGAGGTCAAGGGTTCGAACCCTTGCCCCCACACCTATTTTTTAAAGCTTTTTGAGCCTATTAAAAATACAAAAAAAATTTAAAAATTATAAAAATAATTTTTATAAACTTTGTTTATTCTAGAAGTTATATAATTATTTTCTAGAAAATTATTTCTTTAAAAATCTTATTTATTTATTATTTATAAAATTGTTACAAGTGTTATAAACTGTTATTTTAAAAAAAATGGATTTTTAATAATAATTTAAATCATCAATTTATTAATGGACGTTATAATAATTAATTATGAATTATCTTGATCAGATAAATACAAATTAGATTTTATAAATCTAAATATTTATAAAATCATACAAAATTAAATATAAATTCACATATTTAATTAACGTCTAAGATTTATTTGGAACATAATGATATGTTAAAAATCATTATTAAAATTTATCAAATTTTATGAAATATAAATTACCAAAATAACTAAATGATTTAATTATATGTTTATAACAAATCCCAGAAAACCAAACCCTAGATCAATTGAATACCAGGTTCAAGATCTAACTTATTTAGGTTATGGATTTGTATATATGTACTTATGTGAATTATAATTCCTTAGGAGGAATTTACTAGCTTGTCAACACCACACAAGAACTGAGGTAAGTTCATACTTAACTGTTTCCCTTTTTAATCATTTAAATATTTTGGGGCTGGAATACATATTGTAATTGAAATTACAAATTATTTTTGTGTATTATGTTAAATAATAATTTGATCACATTTATGATTACATATGGTTACTATGAAAATCCTTCTCTGTAAACTGGACTATTAACAAGGCAGGGATCTTTTGGATAGTACTATCGGGGAGTGACTGACCCCCACAAAGGTTTGGACATGTGGTCCTTATCAGATGCATAAAGATCTCGCTGTCATTCGGGATGACTATTCTGGTGTGAGAAGGCAGATTGTGCGCTATATAAGTTTTGCCATAATAGTTCCACTTACAACCCATATGAGGATAAATGTAAAGAGAGGATTCGCGCCCTCTGATTTGAATTATTAAAATAACATAATATACACATGAAAAAGATATTAAACTATGTTACATGGGCAAATCCTAGGTGAAGGATTTGTTGGGCTTGTACATAGAAATAATAAACTATGATACATGGGCAAATCCTATGTGAAGGATTTGTTGGGCTTGTACATAGTGGGTATGTGGATAGCGGGTTCACCTTATATAAAAGGGTTCCGACAGTCTATTCATATACCGGTGAGTAATATAAACTCACACTTTTTCAATAAACCCTTCTTTGAATGATAATTGATGTTTTATCAAATATGTTTTACTTACCTATGAACCCACCAACCCTGTGTTGACACTTGATTTTACATGTATTCTCAGGTATCTACTAGGAGCTTATGGACATGCACGTAGAATCATATAAGAGCTCCAGATACATATTGGTTATTGATAAGACATGATTAGACGTATTGTTAAGAAACAATATATATATTTATTTCCGCTGCGTATAAAATCTAATGCTCTGAATAATAATGGATTGGTTATCTAAAACTTATCATATAGATAACTGCATCTCATGTGTAACTACTGTGTTCGATCCTGTTTGCTCACCCCTCCGTGATAGATTCCAGACCCGGAATTTGAGGGTGTGACAGATTGGTATCAGAGCCATTGGTTATAGTGAGTTAGGAATTGCATCTAGCCTATAGCCACACACAATAGTTGCACAAAGTAAATTTCCTTAGTTAGAGAATGACTAGGATTAACAAGTTATATGCTTAAACTTAGATACTTGTTTCCCTAGTACTCGTGCCTTGCTGAATTTAATCGAAAAACCCAGTTTTCTTAAATTCAGAGCAAGATTCTGATTGTCAAAGTTCGATGGAACTCCCGACGTGGTCCTGAGTTCATTTGGGAATGAGAGAACGAAATGATGCGCAGGTATCCTAACCTGTTCAAGGATATTGCCAGTACATCTTAATTTTCGGGACGAAAATTCCTCTAACAGGGGGATGATGTGACAACCCGAAAAAAAAAATTCGTTAACATATATATATGACCAGTTTTGAAATTTTTTTAAAAACCCCGGCCACTGTTCCCTCCCGTCGACCCTGTGCTCCGGCCACCTCTCCGGCGGCCTCCGGCGACTCCCAAACGTCATATTTAGCCGGTTTTGACTCAATCAAACCATCCCGACACTATATAGTGCATGAATCAAACTCGGGGACCACTGCAATTTGAATATTAAAGTCGGTTTAGTGTGTTTCCCACTCTCGACCGAAAGTCGGTCGACCCACTCACCAAAAATCGCACTGAACATTAATAATTATCAAATTGATGGCGCACTAATGATCTTTTAACCCTTTAAAATCATCCATCGAGTCTCATTTGATCTGAAACACACTAAATTACACATTCAATCGAAATCCACTATCGCGAACCAGCAGCTAATCGAACAGTACATTTAGAGCTTCAAAACAGGTACTTAAAGCTACCTACATGCTCGATTTCATGTGGGGATTGAAAGCCCTATGCTTGATTCCATAAACAATTACGAATCGAGGTTTAATTTGATGATCTTCGAATTAGGGTTCTTGGTGGATTTGGGGATGATATGTGAGTGTGTTTAAAGGAATTAAAGGCCGAGTCCTAATGCGGCCTTGTGCCTTTGGTTCACTGGTTCTTTGGTCATTTGCAAACCTAGAGGTCAAGGGTTCGAACCCTTGCCCCCACACCTATTTTTTTAAAGCTTTTTGAGCCTATTAAAAATACAGAAAAATTTTTAAAAATTATAAAAATAATTTTTATAAACTTTGTTTATTCTAGAAGTTATATAATTATTTTCTGGAAAATTATTTCTTTAAAAATCTTATTTATTTATTATTTATAAAATTGTTACAAGTGTTATAAGCGGTTATTTTAAAAAAAATAGATTTTTAATAATAATTTAAATCATCAATTTATTAATGGACGTTATAATAATTAATTATGAATTATCTTGATCAGATAAATGCAAATTAAATTTTATAAATTTAAATATTTATAAAATCATACAAAATTAAATATAAATTTACATATTTAAATAACGTCTAAGATTTATTTGGAACATAATGATATGTTAAAAATCATTATTAAAATTTATCAAATTTTATGAAATATAAATTACCAAAATAACTAAATGATTTAATTATATGTTTATAACAAATCCCAGAAAACCAAACCCTAGATCAATTGAACACCAGGTTCAAGATCTAACTTATTTAGGTTATGGATTTGTATATATGTACTTATGTGAATTATAATTCCTTAGGAGGAATTTACTAGCTTGTCAACACCACACAAGAACTGAGGTGAGTTCATACTTAACTGTTCCCCTTTTTAATCATTTAAATATTTTGGGGCTGGAATACATGTTGTAATTGAAATTACAAATTATTTTTGTGTATTATGTTAAATAATAATTTGATCATATTTATGATTACATATGGTTACTATGAAAATCCTTCTCTGTAAACTGGACTATTAACAAGGCAGGGATCTTTTGGATAGTACTATCGGGGAGTGACTGACCCCCACAAAGGTTTGGACATGTGATCCTTATCAGATGCATAAAGATCTCGCTGTCATTCGGGATGACTATTCTGGTGTGAGAAGGCAGATTGTGCGCTATATAAGTTTTGCCATAATAGTTCCACTTACAACCCATATGAGTATAAATGTAAAGAGAGGATTCGCGCCCTCTGATTTGAATTATTAAAATAACATAATATACACATGAAAAAGATATTAAACTATGTTACATGGGCAAATCCTAGGTGAAGGATTTGTTGGGCTTGTACATAGAAATAATAAACTATGATACATGGGCAAATCCTATGTGAAGAATTTGTTGGGCTTGTACATAGTGGGTATGTGGGATAGCGGGTTCACCTTATATAAAAGGGTTCCGACAGGCTATTCATATACCGGTGAGTAATATAAACTCACACTTTTTCAATAAACCCTTCTTTGAATGATAATTGATGTTTTATCAAATATGTTTTACTTACCTATGAACTCACCAACCCTGTGTTGACACTTGATTTTACATGTATTCTCAGGTATCTACTTGGAGCTTATGGACATGCACGAAGAATCATATAAGAGCTCCAGATACATATTGGTTATTGATAAGACATGATTAGACGTATTGTTAAGAAACAATATATATATTTATTTCCGCTGCGTATAAAATCTAATGCTCTGAATAATAATGGATTGGTTATCTAAAACTTATCATATAGATAACTGCATCTCATGTGTAACTACTGTGTTCGATCCTGTTTGCTCACCCCTCCGTGATAGATTCCAGACCCGGAATTTGAGGGTGTGACAGCTTTGGTTATTGGGCTTAAAACCAATCTTGGGCTATGAGGCCCAAATGGGCCTAAAATGGCCCAAACCAAAGCCCAAGTCTTGTTAAACTTCTTTTACAAAATATATCCTAATACATTTTACTAGTAAAAGAATTACAACTAATCTACTTATTATTACAAACCAACATAAATAATAAATAGATTACAAACCCAAATAAATAAATGTTACATCCAAATTGAATAATCAACCAATATCATAACACAAAATACATCCAAACATACATCCAAACATAAGGTATTGGCTAGGTTATGAGCATTTAAATACACATCCAAATATGTAAGCATTTCAAGTTAAAATGGTTCCCTTTTGAACCCTTAAACTTTCGGCCAAGATTAACCAAACCGAAAGTTTTGGTTTTGTCCAAACAAAACAAGCATTCCATCAATGTGACTTGGTTTTAAAGATTACTACATGCATGTAAAGTATAATCTTTAAAATAAAACTAAAGGGTAACCATTTCACCCTTAAATCTCGGCCATATGGTGTTATACACCACAAAACCCTGAAATGGTATGATCTATACATGTATGCATTCGTATAAGTGGCTCTTGATGCCATTGTAGGGATTGGACAAGTTTATCAAAGTTCATATAATCTTGTTTATATGAAAAACGCAGCGGATTATAAGTTTAAAACTTGTCAATAAGTTGATTATTAAACCCATTTAATAAGTAAAACCCAAACCATGGATCCATATATGAAATGCATACAATATAGAAATCATAGGATGTTTAGAAGACAACCTTTTGAAGCTGTTAGAAAACGAGATTTTGAAGGTGTGATGGATGAATTTCGTGGCTGAATCTTCAAGCTAGAAGACCTCAAGATGGTTATACCCCAAGCCACCAACGAACACCTTGAATGCTAGGTTTCTTTGACACCAACTTTCAGCAACAAAACCCACTTTTGATGCTGAAATTTTCAGCTTTCTTTCTTCTTCAAAATCGATTGAGAGAGAGAGATTGATGAGAGAAAATATTGCCTTTGCATGTAAGAGAGAGAGGCTAGAGTTGGAGAGTGTGTATGTGTTTAAGTCTTGTGTATTTACAAGACAAAGTAGTGGGACCATATGGCCCCTTGGGCGGCCGAAATTTTCAAAAAAAAAAGGATTCCCATCTTCTTATTTTATTTACATAACTAACATTCTTTAATCTCTAGTTTATAAAGTTGAAACCAATTTTTAACTTTATAAACTTAGCACTCTTTTATTTGTTATCATTTAGCAAAACTAAATAATAAAACAAATAATATTTTATGAACAATTATCCACATAATGATGTTCATCTACAAAAGCAATAATTTAGAAAATCCATTTTTCTAAATTGGTGTCATTATTTATTTGTATGATCTTATCAACTAATAAATATTTATTGGTGTTTGTTTAGCTTGTTATTGGGTATGACCCGACTTGGATCATATCACACTAGTCACATCAACTTAATATGCATCTTGGGCAGATCAGGTCTTTCAGATTTAATATTTATTGAGTAAAACAAAATCATTAATGCCGATTAAATGATTGAGAAACAATCAATGTTTCATGTTTAGATTGTTATGAAAACATTCATTATTTTAAATTAATTTTAGGTAAAACATAGTAGGTTTTTATTTTGATAAGTAAGCAATCATAACTATCTATGCTTCTAATTTTAATTAATATTTAAAATGTTCAATTGAAAGAATAATACTTTTTTCTTGGCCAAAGGCATTATAGCCCAGCGGCATCTTGGTGGTGGAATAAGACTTAGGGCCTATTAGGTCATGAGTTCGAATCTCACAAAGGGGGGTTTTCTCATAATTATGAGTTTCCTCCTGAATTGGTGACTTGGTGGTGGAATATGATCGCGTGGTAACACTGGTGGCACGATGATACTACAGTGATCCGTGAGTGATTACAATTTAACCGTTCAAAAAAAATACTTTTTTCTTGATCTTGTTTTGTTTTTGTATTTAGTTTATTGTTTTTATTTTTGTTAAATTTTTATTAGTTGAATTTAACATCATCATCTGATTCATTGTTGTTTTTTGTTCTATCATATGGATAAGGTTGAAAATAACTCTCTAACACCAATAATTAAACGAGTTTCATTGTCTATATTATGATATTGTGTGAGCCTTAATTATTGTACATAAAATTACTAAGTTTAAACAAATAGTAATGCAGTATTAATGTCAGACTAAATGTTTATCGAGTAATGCAAAAGTATTAATGTCAATTTAATGTTTATTGAGTAAAACAAAATCATTAAAGGTCGATTAAAATGATTGAGAAACAATCAACCATGTTAAATTGTTATGAAAACATTCATTATTTTAAATTAATTTTAGGTAAAAACATAGTAGGTTTATATTTTGATAAGTAAGCAATCACAACTTTCTATGCTTCTAATTTTAATTCATATTTAGAATGTTCATGGAAAGTATAAGACTTTTTTATCTTGCTTTGTTTTTATATTTAGTTTATTGTTTATTTTTGTTAAATTTTTATTAGTTGAATTTAACATCATCATCTGATTTATTGTTGTTTTTTGTTCTATCATACAGATGAGGTTGGAAATAACTTTTTAACACCAATACGTAAATGAGTCTCATTGTCTATGTTTTGATATTGTATGAACCTTAATTATTGTACATAAAAGTACTAGGTTTAAACAAGTATTAATGCAGGCCGGTATCGTCTAAGTATAAGCTAAACCAATTAAATGTTTATTGAGGAAGAAAATTATTAATGTTAGATTAAATGTTTACTGAGTAAAACAAAATCATTAATGTTGATTTAATGTTTATTGAGTAAAACAAAATCATTAAAGACCAATTATATGATTGAGAAACAATCAACGTTTCAAGTTAAATTGACATTCCGTTATTTTAAATTAATTTTAGTAAAAACATAGGGGGTTAGTATGTTGATAAGTAAGCAATCACAACTTTCTATGCTTCTAGTTTTAATTCACATTTAGATTGTTCATGGAAAGAATATGACTTTTTTCTTAATCTTGTTTTGTTTTTGTATTTAGTTTATTGTTTTATCTTTGCTAAATTTTTATTAGTTGATTTAACATCATCTTCTGATTCATTGTTGTTTTTTATTTTATCATATGGACGAGGTTGGAAATAACTCTTTAACACCAACGTGGTAACTCTTTAACACCAACATGGGAGTTTATGGCTCAATCACCCATACTTGAGTACGTAAACGAGTTTTATTGTCTATGTTTTGATATTGTCTGAACCTTAGTTATTGTACATAAATTACTAAGTTTAAACAAATATTTATACAGGCAGGTATCGTCTAAGTATAAGCTAAAACAATAGTACAGAGGTCATTTTCGGTTAGTTAAGAATTCATCTGGGAAACGATATTGATTTGGCTTTCAAAAAAGTATTTACATCGACACATTTACATACAAGTTGGAGAATTTGCTTGAAGAGGTTACAAAGCAATATCCGTCAGATATGGATCTTATTTTCTCAACAGGTTTTATTGACAAACACGCCTTGGAGCAAACATTTATAGAGCTTGATTCAAACGAGAACTTCCACTTAGTGCTTAGTATGTATGAGATGGAAAAAGAGTTAACTATTTATGTTATGACAAATAAAAATAATGTCACCAGTTCTCATCAAAAGAGGTATAAACGTTTCAATTTGGATGTAAATTCATTATCTTGCACACCATTTATAATTTTAATAAAAAAAATAATATCTTATGTTGGGCTCAAGATGAAGTTATTGAAGAACCACATGGTGAGGAAGAATCAGAATATTATTTAAGTGATGAAAGTTATCATAGCCATTATAGTACTAATAATGAAGTTCAATCATGAAATTACAAAAAGGATACCCGTTCACAAATAAAGAAAAGTCCAACCATGAAAATAAAATCTAAATTTCAAAATATGATGGAGTTTGGAAGAGCGATCAATCATTATGCACTCTTAAATGAATTCAAATACTTAATCGAGAAAAGTGACCTAAACGATTCACAGCAAGGTGTCCACACTTCGAGTGCATTTGGATAATTCATGCTTCTATCACACAAGATGGTGTCACATTCCAAGTAAGTTTATAGTTTAATTAAGATTATTTTCTAATAGTCTATGTTAACTGGTTGTATGTGATATAAATTTTATGTAGGTTAAAGACATTCATAGAAGCACATTCCTACGCTTGAAACAAACAAGGGTGGTAATAAGCTTGCAACTCAAGGGTGGATTGATAGTGTAATTATTGACAAGTTAAAATCAGATGGGGATGTCTCTGTACAAATCTTAGAAGTGGATTCCAAAAAACTACTACGTGGATGTATCGTATCTTAAATTTTTAGGGGGAAAGAACAAGCTTATATATGGCAAGGGGGAAGACTCATTCATGAGGATAAATGATTTTAAAGAGGAACTATTAATTAGAAATCCAGGAAGTATTGTTTATATTAACTATGAGACGAATTGTAACAAGTATCTATTCATACATTTTATTTTATTTCACTAATAGCTTGATCCAAAGGGTTTCTTAATGGGTTTCACCCTAACATTGCTCTTGATGCTTATAACCTGAAAGGAAAGTTCAACGGGGTACTAGTCACCGCCACAAGTGTTGATGGTAATAATTTTATTTTTCTAGTAGCCTATGGTGTACTTGAATCATAGAATAAAAGTTCATGGATATGGTTTCCTGAATTACTTAAGAGAGCAATCGATATGCCTAATGGTCTTGTTATCTCATCAGATATGCAAAAAGGTTTGGAACATGTATGCACACAAGTTTATCCTAGTGCCGAACATAGAGAGTGCATTAGACACTTATATAACAATTTCAAAAAACATTATCGTCACTACTAGAAAACTGTTAATAGATGACGCGCAAAAGATGACGCGCGAAAAAAGATGACGCGCATTTACGCGTATCATAAATTATGTGTCATTTTTTAAAATTTTCTTATAAAGGATGACACGCATTTTTGCGTGTCATCTTAATGTGTCATTTTTTAAAATTTTTATAAGAATATTACTACGCGCGCGACCTGAGCTTCATTCCAAACACTTCATCGATCTCCCGCTTCATTCCAAAAACTTCCCCCAATCGACCTTCCACCGCCGACCTGCCCCCTTCCACCGCCGGACGCCCCTCCCACCGCCGGTCGCGACCACCACATTGCCACCGCCGACCTTCCACCGCCGGCCGCAACCCCCCACCACCACCATCGACCCTTCGACCCGCAACCCCAATCGACCCGCAGCCCTAAATCGACTTCACCCCAACCCCAATCGACCCGCAGCCAGCTGCCGACCTTCCACCGCCGGTCGCGACAACCACACTGCCACCGCCGGCCGCAACCCCCCCACTACCACCATCGACCCTTTGACCCCGCAGCCCCAATCGACCCGCAGCCCTAATTCGACTTCACCCCAGCCCCAATCGACATCATCCAGCCTCAATCGACCTCACCCAACCCTCACCGCCGCTCGGCCAGCCCCAATCGATGCATATTTTGATACCTAACTCTCAGGTATCGCAGGTTCTTGTGTAGCTGTGACACAGGCTTTGTGCTTCATTTCAGGTTTGTTAGACTGTTTCTTTTTTTTTCTTTTATGTAGGTTGTAGCTTTTACCCGGGTATGCCAAATGTTGCCATTTTCTGTCTAAGTTTCTCTACAAGAAGATATTGTTGTTCGAGTTAGGAGAAATGGATCGAAGGATTCCGTTATGGCTGATGATTGTTTGCTGTCAAGTTATGGTAATCGCTGCAGTGACGGACCCGAATGATCGTAAGTTGTAATGGTCATTGAGTTTTTTTTTGCTGTGTACATTAGTTTATGACCTCAATCTGTTGATATGTTGTTTTGGTTTATACTTGTAGTTGCTGTGTTAAATGCTATTAAATCTAGATGGCAGAATCTACCACCTGATTGGAAGGGTTCGGATCCATGTGGAAGTAATTGGGAAGGGATCAACTGTACTGACTCACGTGTAACCACCTTGTGAGTTGTTAGGGTCAGTTATTGTTCTTTGCGTTTACCCTTTTGGTTTGGGTTCTTTTTGAAATCGCGATATTTGACGTCTTGATTACAGAGTACTAGCAGGCATGGGTGTTGAAACTACTGACATTGGAGATATGCCATCACTTTCCATGTTGCAATATTTGTAAGTTATACATTCTCATTTCAAACTTTACTTTTATATTTATTTTTAGTGATTATATAAAATGATTTGATGTTTGTAGAGATCTTTCCAACAACAAAGGGATTAAAGCCATTCTTCCTCCGTCTATTCAGAATCTGAAGAACCTAACCACATTGTAAGAAATTCATTTTGTTGCTTAAATGCAGTGAACTTGTTTCTTCCAAGTTTCTACTTATTAGTCAAACCATTGTTTCATTTTTTTTGTTTTTAACAAAGTACCTATATGTATGTAGAATCCTGGTTGGTTGTAGTTTTAGGGGTCCAATTCCTGATTCAATAGGATCCCTCAAGCAACTAGTCTTTTTGTAAGTATTCTTAATCCTTGTGTATTTTACATAATATAACAGTGGATTTACGGGCATGCCATGTGTAGTAATACGAAGCATCAATAACATATTTGAAAGTCATCACTTGATTGTTGAAATTGAATACATCACCTCACTTGCACCTTCTAAACTTGATGAGTGATATTTAGAGTTGCCATCTCGACCCGTTTACTTATGACTAGGTCGATTTGGATTCTGTTGTATTCTTCTCATAGAGATCAAATAAATAAAAAGAATTTAGCTAGGAATGGAAGGGGTCAAATGGATGATTATACAGAAAGCCGCCCAGAGCCTATTTTTAATTCATACAACACCATAATTAGCATGTTAATTACTTCTATTATATTCTGGAAAACAGGTGAGGGGATTTTTTTTAGTAAAAACAAACCCAAGCCGTCCCTTTTCCATGTGTACAAAAACTAACCCATCTCAACTTAATATCATTTTAATTCATTACCAAATCTGCCATCCTCTAGTTTTACTTCTATATTTCTAACATGTTCATGATTTTATGTTATTTGTTGCAGGGGTCTCAATAATAACAGCTTTATTGGACCTATCCCGCCATCCATTGGTAATTTAACTAATCTTTCATGGTTGGATTTAAGTGATAACCAGCTTTCAGGACCCATTCCCATCTCTAATGAAATAGCACCTGGCCTTGACAATCTAGTGAAAGCAAAACACTTGTATGTCCCATATCTAATATATATCGCATTTATGAGTGCACCAACTTTTGAAGTAATTGTTCTCATGCGTGTGGTCATGATGCAGCCATTTGGCAAATAATCAGTTATCTGGTCCCATTTCATTTCAACTTTTCAGCTCCAAAATGAACCTAATACATTTGTAAGTGTTGCATTAGCTTTAAGTGTTATTGAGCTGTAAGTGATAACTGATAAGAGAAATTTTAACCATGTGTATTTGGGAGCTGATATTAATTAGCATATTCATTCATTTTCAGATACTTATCAAACAATAACCTGACTGGACCTGTTCCGGATCTCTCAGGAATGAACTCACTCTTTTTTGTGTAAGTTAGTTTAAATTTCTCAAATTTGGTACGTTCAATCCTCTTACTAATCATCTTATGTTATGGTTTTCAAGGACATGAGCAATAATAGTTTTGATAAGTCTAATATTCCTACATGGTTCACGCTTCCATCGTTGACCACATTGTAATCATATATCTCTCTTTCTACGTGATCCACCAGATAAGCTTCAGTTTAACTAGTTCTGCATTGTAGATAACTTGCATAGATATTTTTCTTTATAGGTGGCAATTTCCACTTATTTACTTACAAAGGGATCAATTTGGTTGTGTTTATATCAAAACGTTCAAATTTTTAACCTCTAAAGCAGAATGGGTCAAATGGGTTGAAAGTCACCTAAACAAGAGATTATCTATTTTAGTTGGTTACCCAATCCGCCATACTACTTTCTACTATCTAAAGTGCTTAAAAGTAAATGCTTTCTATTCTATTAAATTACATGGAGTTATGTAATAGGTCAATAGGTTGATTATAGCTTTTTCATTAAACCGATTGTCGGTATAGATTTGTTAATGATGTTTTGTGTTTGTTATGTGATGTAAAAGATGTACTTCTGTGATCCAAAAGTTTATCATTGCCTCATTGAGTTATTAGTAACGTATGAATTATTAGTATTGCAATTGAGTTGCACATTTGTTTTTCAGTTGTTTCACCTTAGGTTTGGCTCATCAATATTACCATTGTTGTTGCCTTGTAGTTGATATAAACTAGTCAAGTAAATTACAAGTGTTTTACATAAAGGGGTTTTTGGGTCAAAACTAACAACTTTAATTTGATGAAATTGGTTGTCTTAGATTGGAGAAGGTAAAGAAGAATACACTGATGGTGATTTGGATGAAGTTCGTGAAGATTGGGCGCGTTATGTATCGAATTTCATTTATATGTAGGACTGAATGATGGTATTGTTAGACTTGTGTTGTTGGACTTGTAATTTGGTACTAATTGATAGTATTAAGTTGGACTTGTGTTGTTGGACTTGTAATGTGTTTTATGGATGTGTAAACTTTGTTGGTATTTAATGGATTTCGCTTATAATGTTATTCGAAAATTTGTTTTAGAAAACAACAGGTAAATTTATTAAAAATAAAAAAAATTAAAAAAATGCAGCTAATTTTATGACGCACATTGCGCGTCATCTATTGCACGTCATAAAAATTGCATAGATGACACGCAGATGCGCGTCATCTATTCATTTATGACTACCCCTTCCTTGACGCGCATTGCGCGTCATCTTTTGCACGTCATAAAATGCGCGTCATCTTTTGCGCGTCATAAACAGATGACGCGCGAATGCGCGTCATCTATCATTTATGACTACCCCTTCCTTGACACGCATTTGCGCGTCATCTGACCCCCAAGATGACGCGCAATGCGCGTCATCTTTTGCGATTTTTCTAGTAGTGCGTGGTGATTTTTCATCAAAAATTTATGGCGAGCTGCAAGGACTTATAGTCTTGTCGAGCATGAAAGATTATTAAACGAAATTGTTGAAGTACGTAAAGATGCATTTACGTATCTCAGTGAAAATCATAATAAGATATGGAGTCGTTGCAAGGCAGGAACAACATTCAAATGTGATTACATTTATGACTACCCCTTCCTTGACACGCATTTGCGCGTCATCTGACCCCCAAGATGACGCGCAATGCGCGTCATCTTTTGCGATTTTTCTAGTAGTGCGTGGTGATTTTTCATCAAAAATTTATGGCGAGCTGCAAGGACTTATAGTCTTGTCGAGCATGAAAGATTATTAAATGAAATTGTTGAAGTACGTAAAGATGCATTTACGTATCTCAGTGAAAATCATAATAAGATATGGAGTCGTTGCAAGGCAGGAACAACATTCAAATGTGATTACATTACTAATAATATCTTAGAAGCATTCAATTCTTGGATAGGTGAGGTGGATAGCAACTGGTACTTGATCTTCTTGATTCTATTAGAGAAAATATTATGGTACTATTTAAAGAAAAGGAGGATTCTAGAAAAAAGGAAAGGCACGTTGGCACCTATTACTAAGAGTTATCTTAACAAAATATCTAAGGCAATTTTAATGTTTTTATTTTTGCGTACCTTTAAATTTTGAAATAAATGCTAATATTATTTGTTGTGTGTAGAATTTGGGTGGATATGAAGTTTTTAGGAGTGGTGAAATACGAGCTGAAGTTAAATACATGGGAAATTATTGGGAGGTCTTACTTGATGAGAGATATTGCACTTGTTTGGCAAGTTAAAGGTCTTCCGTGTATACATGCAGCGGCTTTCATTGTCTTTACAAGGGATGTAAACTGGGACAGATATGGTGATTCATATTTCACCATTGAAAAAATTAAAACGGCTTATGCTTTGGAAGTTGCTCTTATGCTGGCAAATGATCAATGGGTGCACATAGACATAGATATAGGAGAGAAGATATATCCACCAATTAATAAACGTCCCCTAGGAAGACCAAAAAAGAATAGAAGCTTAGCACATGAGGAGCCTAAAGGAAAACATAAATGTCCACGTTGTGATGAGTATGGACATCATGAAAAAACATATAAGAATCAGCATCTCAAGGTTATAACCAACATGAATTATCAACTACTAAAAGTTGAAGAAGAAATAGTATAAAAAAACTCCTCAAAATAGCAAAGGGAGTTCAAGACGGTTTCTTTTATGACGTAATGGGTTACTTTTATTTTGACATGGGTTATTTATCAACTTTAATAATTTTTACTTACACATTTTATGATTACTTTTTGTCATTTTATTTTACTGTTTTAACATTTTTAAGGATCTTTACTAGACATGTAATTGAAAACATATATCGGTGAAACAACAAAGCATGTTATAAATTAACATTTAGTACTGTTCAATATAATTCGAAGCCCTAATCCATGTCGTAACTTTAGATCGTAAAATTCTTTTTAGCATTACAATGCTCCTCATCATCTTAGTGGAAATAATAAGTTAAAGGGAAATGATTTAATATTTACAAACAAAGTTATTAATAAAATATATTAAAATGAGTAGACATGATATTTTAATTGTTAAAAGAGGGATATATTTGATATTTTAATAATTAAGGATAAAATAGTCATCTTGGGATTTATTTATATTAAAATGGATATATATGATATTCAATAAATTAGGAAGGAATATATTTGATATTTAAAGTTTTATTTAGATATATATGATATTTAATAAATTTAGAGGGATATATATATATATATATATATATATGAAATTCTCCCTTTATTAAAAACTAATATAAACAGGAGGACTGTGTTAGTTGATTCTTATACTCTCTCTCTCTCTCTCTCTATATATATATATATATATATCTAAACAAACAAACCCAGTATATCCCACTCAAGAGCAGGGTCTAGGAGGGGTAGGTGGTGGCGAGTCTTTCCTCTAGCTTGGTAGGTAGAGAGACCGCTTACAAAGAGACCCCCGACTCGTTAACAAACGCAATAACAATAGCAATAGCAAGGCAGCATATTATATAGCATACAACACACAACATACAACATACAGCATACAGGTATATATCACCTAAAGATTTAGATATTGATATTGCATACATCAGAGAAGTGACAAGTTTCATCTATAAAGGTAGATGTGGACTACGTACACCTCACGCGAGTGGTCCCGTGTCATGTCTTCATTTACCCTTCCTACATACAGATCCCACTAAAAGTCCTTAACTTTAATTCTGCGTCTCCACTCACTTCTATCCTCGATCATGTGCTCAGAGAGGTGCAAGTGTACCATATCTCGCCTAATTATCTCATCCCAAGTCAACCTAGGTCTTCCTCTACTCCTCCTACCCTCTAAAATGATGTTCTCTACTGTTCTAACGGGTGCTGCCATCGGTCTCCTCTTCACATGCCCAAACCATCTTAATCTTCCATCTCGTATTTTATCTATGATACAAGCCACCTCTAGCTTTTGTCGAAACACCTCGTTTCTTATCCGATCCAGTCTTGTGTGTCCACACATCCATCTCAGCATTCTCATTTCCGTTACCTCTATTTGTTTCTCGTGCGATTTCTTTATGGCCCAGCAGTCTGTTCCGTATAACATAGTTGTACGTGCTGCCACTCTGTATAGCTTTCCCTTTAGTTTTGCTAGAAACCTCTTATCACAGAGAATCCCTGATGTTGCTCTCCACTTGCACCATCCTGCTTGAACACGGTGGGCTACATCGCTGTGTATCTCTCCGTCCTCCTGTAGGTAGGAGCCCAGGTATTTGAACCTAGACATTCGTGGGACCGCCATACCCTGGATACTGATTTGAGTGTCCTCTTAAGCCTCACCACTAAAGTTACAATGCATATATTCCATCTTAGAGAGACTTATCCTTAAGCCTCTGCGCTCTAGTGCTGCTCTCCACTATTCTAGCCTGTCGTTAAGAACCATTTTAGATTCTGATATTAAGACAATATCATCCGCAAAGAGCATGCACCATGGGACTGGCTGTTGTATAGACTTGGTTATCTCATCCAACACTACTGTGAAGAGAAATGGGCTCAATGCCGATCCTTGGTGGAGTCCCATTTCCACCGGGAAGGATTCTGTGTCTCCGACCGGTGCTCGCACACACGTTTTTGCCCAGTCATACACATCCTTGATTATTTTGATATACCTCTCTGGTATCTTTCTAAGTCGAAGACTTTCCCAAATTAGTTGACACGGAACATTGTCATAGGCTTTTTCTATATCAATGAATACCATATGGAGGTCCCTTTTATTTTCTCTATATTTCTCCATTATCCTCCTTATGACGTGTATGGCTTCTGTTGTAGAGCGTCTTGGCATAAATCCAAATTGGTTTACCGCTATCTGAGTTTCCCGTCTAATTCTCATGTCAATAACTCTTTCCCATAATTTCATTGTGTGACTCGATAGCTTTATTCTCCTGTAGTTTACGCAACATTGGACATCTTCTTTTTTCTTATATATGGGTACTAAGACACTGGTTCTCCACTGCTATGCATCTTCCCTGTCTTGAAGATAGTGTTGAATAAATCTGTTAGCCATTGGAGACCCTCATCTCCCAGGCACTTCCATACTTCAATCGGTATGTTGTCTGGCCCCACCGCCTTAGCCCTTCCCATTTTCTTCAGAGCTCTCGTAACTTCGTCGACTGTGATGCTTCTACAATAACACTTGTTTTGTTACGTTGTTTATGTTGTTTTATCTATCTCAGTTTGTTGATTAGGGTTCCTTATGTTGAAAAGGTTATCGAAGTAAGTTTTCCATCTCACCTTGATGTCTTTCTCCTTCACCAAAACCTTTCCATCCGCATCCTTTATAAACTTCACCATTAGCAAGTCTTGTCTTCTACTTTCTCTTGCCTTGGCCATCTTAAACTTGTCATGCTCTCCTTCTTTTGTCTCTAATCGTTTATACATCATCTCATACGCCGTGTTCTTTGACTCTGACGCCGAATTTTTCACCTATCGCTTAGCCTCCTTGTATTTATCTTTTAGCTCTGCGTGTTCTTCCTTATTGTTACAGCGTATAAGCTCTCTAAAACTTTGTTGTTTAGTTCTTATCTTCTCCTGTACATTTTCGTTCCACCACCAGGATTCCTTATGGCTGACTGTCCTCTTTATTGTAACTCCAAGAGTTTCTTTAGTTGCTTGGATGACTCTAGTTGCCATGGCCTCCCACTTTTGGTTTGCGTCTTCCTACGGCCCAGTCTGGCGCACTAGTATGACCTTATCTCTAAAAATGGTAATCTTTTCGTCTTTGAGCTGGCACTATCTGATCGTTGGTCTAACTCTTTTATTTTTTTGGACAATTTGTCTCTTCACGTGTATATCTGCCACCAACATATGATGTTGTGTCACTACTGTCTCTCTCGGGATTGCCTTACAATCCTTCTACGAGCTACGGTCTTCTCCCCTTATCAACTGATAGTCTATATGCGTGTGTCTTCCACCGCTGCTAAACGTGATTAGACGCGAGTCTCTTTTTTTTAAATGAATTTATGATGCCTAAGTCATGCGCTAATGCAAAGTCAAGAAGCTCCTTACCGCCGTCATTCCTAAGACCATACCCAAAGCCTCCATGCACTAACTGG
Organism: Flaveria linearis; assembly: GCA_024085815.1. NCBI lineage: Eukaryota > Viridiplantae > Streptophyta > Magnoliopsida > Asterales > Asteraceae > Flaveria > Flaveria linearis. Next base: position 35,645,697 of record CM044013.1, read on the forward strand.
AAGTGCTCATTATCCTTACCGATATGCCCATTAAAATCTCCTCCTATACATATTTTTTCTTCCCTAGGTATGTCACCCATAACGTGATCTAAACTCTCTCAGAACTTCTTTCTTTCCGTTTCCCCTAGTCCAACATGTGGTGCATACGCACTAACTACTGCCACTACTTCATCCCTTATTACTATTCTTATCAGCATAATTCTATCATCGTATCTTCTCACCTCCACTACATTATCTTGAAGTTCCTTAGCAACTAGAAAACTACTCCATTTTTTGTTCCATCTGACGCTGAATACCATAGTTTATAACTATTGCACTCTTTTGCTCTCCCACCCCACCATCTAGTCTCCTGAAGACACGCTATCTGGACCCTACGTTTCTTCAGCACATCAATTAGCTCTAGTCACACGAGGTCAACAAATACACATAGGACACACGCTCAAATCAAGAAGCAGAAATATATCAGATCACACGAGAGTAGTAATAGCCTAAGAATAGGGGATGACTCTCCCTATTTAAAACCAAAGTGCTGGTACCCCTAACCCAGCCAAACAATCTATACGAAAAGATATAATTAAAGATATAGTTAATTAATTAATATAATTAAAGACGAGTAAAAGCAGAATATGCAAACCCGATATGGAACGATCTCACCAAATGTACACCGAATTTGTGGTTCTTCGATTATGCTGCTGGTACGGTGTAACACCCGGATATTTTTCTTGAAGCCGACGAAAGAAGAAAAAGAAATAAAGTCCAAAGTCGGGGGATCAAACTCGCCAACACGAGAAAGTTGGGTAAATGGGGATATTTGAAGGGAGAGGGCAGCCCTTACCCTCTCCCCACACCCACATTTCAGCCAAAAGAGAGAAAGAAGAGAGAAAAGGGAGAAGAGAAGGTTCGAGCGGGTTCGAGTGAGCAAAATCGTCGTGTAACGGGTCTAGACGAAGCTCTTCTTCTTCTTGTAGTTTGTGTGAGTTCTAGGACCCCTATTTTACTCGTTTTCAACTGATTTGGGGCTGGAACACATAGTAAACCTATTTTTGTATGTGTGTGTGTTTGACCCATTTGAGTGTGTTTGCGTGTGATGCGTTTGGAGTATGTTTCCGGGCTTGTGTGTGCTTGAATGGTGTTGTAGTATGCATTCTAAAGGTTTAGGATGGTTGATTTGGGCTTAGAATGGGTTTAGATGAGCTTGGAGGTTGAAAATGGCAGATTGGGTTCGGGATGAACTGCATTCTGCATCAGCTAGGGCTAGGTGACCGACTGGAGGCCATTCGGCCGATTAAGGTGCGATTGTAGTCCAGTCGCACGACTGGGGGTCCAGTCGCACGACTGGGGGTCCAGTCGCACGACTGGGGGTCCAGTCGCACGACTGGGGGTCCAGTCGCACGACTGGGGGTCCAGTCGCACGACTGGGGGTCCAGTCGCACGACTGGGGGTCCAGTCGCACGACTGGGGGTCCAGTCGCACGACTGGGGGTCCAGTCGCACGACTGGGGGTCCAGTCGCATGGGGGTCATGCAACTGAGAGCCCATTCGCATAGGTGCTCATTCGCATAGTGTTCAACCGCATGAGGTCCATTCGCATAGTGTTCACTCGCACGATTGAGGTTCCATTCGCACGATTGGGTGTTCATCCACATTGGAGTTCATCCGCATTGGTCCATTCGCATGATGTTTAGTCGTATGAAGGTCGTGCAACTGAAGGGTGTCCATACGCCCAAATAGGGTTGTTGTACCCAAAGAGAAGCATAGTTTAATTACTGACTTTCAGGGAAAAGTGCAGATGTAAGTTGTGACGTGAAAGTCCCCGAAAGTACATGTAAGATGACCATTGGGATCTTAGAGGGTATGTTGGGCATGATGATGATGTTGCATGTTTATGCATTATGTATGTTAGGTATGTATGATGATGCCCTGTATGATGATGCTATAGTGTATGTTGATGTTCCTATTTAATGACGTATGTTTATCTTTCTGTGGCTTTTTGATGTTCCTATTTAATGACGTATGTTTATCTTTCTGTGGCTTTACTTGTTATGTTAATGAATGAAACGAAAGTATTATGTAACGCAAAGTGGAAGATAATGAAAAGAGGAATAAAATGAAAGAATGCATGCATTAACGAACGAATGAATGAAAGTAAGGAAAGGCTTGCAAGCAAATGTATGGAGGTTCACACCTAATGAAGGGTGTTAGCTCAACTGTGTGTGGGTTAGCTACCCCAGAAGGATGCACACTGGGGTCTAATCCTTGTGATTGACCATATGTATGGGATCCTTACCGCTTGCCCTAGGTACTGGAGTCAGCTTCGTGCATAATGTTCGAGGTCTATGAAAGACCTCAGGCCCAGTAACCAGCTTCGTGCACAATGTTCGGGGTATAGCAATGGCATTGATCCGTAATGGAAGAGAAAAGATAAGTGGTGAATGTACTTACCCTAGGTACTGGAGTCAGCTTCGTGCACAATGTTTGAGGTCTATGAAAGACTTCAGGCCCAGTAACCAGCTTCGTGCACAATGTTCGGGGTATTGTACATGTCATCGAAAGTAATGAACATACGAATGAATGTAATGAATGTACGAATGAAAGTAAGGAACGTACGAATGAAAGTAAGAATTTATGAATGAATGTGAACGAAAATAAAGAATATGAATGTTAACGATGTACGTTAAACGAACAAAAGTTAACGAACGAATGATGAAGATAATAATGATATTATCTATGTGTACGTATGATGTGTGATCGGATGTAAGTAAAGAACGGTTTGAACGAAAGAAAAGTATGTATTACTATAAAACTAGAACTCACTCAGCAACGCTGACTTTTATGTGTTTCCAGTTGGCAGGTAACGTTGCTGAGGATAGCACGGGACGGCTACTCAGCTCTTTTGGATGGAATCCATTTATATAATGCTTTTGTGATGTAATGCAACAATATATATTTTGTAATTGGTTAACGATGTATTATTTTACAAAAGCTTTTATCATGAAATGAGATGTCTTTTTGATCGATTCCGCTGCAATGCTTATTAAAGTTAATGTAATTATGTGTTTTAAGTGCGATGAATGATCAGCTGTAAGCGTCCCGGGAATGGGGGCCTTACTAGTTGGTATCAGAGCCAAAGTTTAAGTGAGACGGTGATGCGGTGTGAAAGTATATATATTTTTGATAAAGAATTTTCGCACAGATTCAGTTTTAAATGGTTGTTACTACTACTAACTATACACACAAAAGGCAAGTGCACCTATCTTGAGGTAATATAGTGATGGTAAGAACCGAGTATCAATCCGTGGACACACTAAGACTACTCTACAATCCTTGTAATTGACTATCAATTTTTGTTTAAGAGAATGATGAATTGCATTGATATAAATTAGGGTTTTAAACTAACGATAAAAATAAGAAATAAAGTAAACAAGTTGAAACTTTTGGATTTAGAATCAAGGGATAAAGGCTATCATCCTAACATGGATTACACTTATGTAATTGTGATGAAGTGGTGGTGTGATTAAAGATATTGAATAAAGTAATTGTGTTAACGTTTATAAAGATGAGCTGGCGCGATTTCTCGTCTATCCGCTGCGTAGTGACCAAGACCAACACAGGCTGAGATTTACTGCTTAGGTCAAGGCCCTAGTGATGTAGGTAAATCTTTTGTGCCCTTTTCGACATACGATTTCTGAAAACATAACTTAATGTAAGAAAAGAGTTGATCAAGTTCTATTCTAACATACCATTAATTTTAGAAAACCATAACAATTACTGTAGATTTCTCAGACTAATAAAAGGGAACCCGTAAATGATCAGAAAGTTAAGGTCTTATGATTTCTAATAACCATCTCTAGTTAATTAGCCATAGTTGTTATGAATAAAAGTTGATCATACGTTTTTCAACCGTGTATGACAATCACAATTACAAACCATAAACTTATAACCCCCCGTTCAAATGTAGGTGCTACCCATCGAAAGTTTTCCCAAGACCACCATAACATTAACACAATATTTATCACACCATTAATTCATCACAAATTACATAAGTTTCATCCAAGTAGGATGATAATAAGAGTTTAGCTCATGACGAGCTGCAATGTAACAAACAACATAGAAGATAGATATGGATTCATTAATAAAATAGAACAATCAAACCAATGATCCACAATGGATGGTGTTTAGATAATCCCGAGCTTCTTCCAAGTGTTGTATGCACCTCCCGAGCCTCCAAATAGTCTTCAAAACTTGATTCCCGAGAGAATTCTGCAGAGTGTCCCTTCCACCAAAAGCTTGCAAAATGAAGAGCTTGGACCTCTATTTATAGGCTTCTCGGAGTGTTTAAGCACGGCCCCGTGACAAAAAGGCACGGCCCCGTGTTAGTACAATGCTTACGAAAGTTGGTCGGTTCGTACGTGCAGGAGCTGTCGGGGCACGGCCCCGTGACAAAATAGGCACGGCCCCATGAAAGGGGGTATCACGGCCCCGTGGTCATATGGGGCACGGCCCCGTGATCACTTTTGGGGGACAGTACTTTTGTCCTGTTAGATGTCCAATCACGGGGGTGTGCCAAATTAGCACGGGGGCGTGTTTCAGGCAAGGCATGGGGGCGTGCTTAATGAGGCATGGCCCCCTGCTTGGAGCTTTAAGCTTGGATTTCTTCAATTTCTTGTCCATTATGCTCCTTTTGTCCATCTTGCCCTTCACAACACCTGAAAACACAATTAAAAGATTTTAAGTACGTAATCACCATATTTCGGGAGGAATCAAGAAATAAATGATGTGCTTTTGATAGTGTTTATATGTGTAATTTGGAGCACATCAAATATCCCCACACTTAAACTTTGCTTGTCCTCAAGCAAATCACTTAAAATGACAACTCCACCAAAAACCAAATAAAACAAAAGATAAATATGTCTTCCGGGAAATATGCAAGTAAAAATTATTTCATCCAAATGCAAACATTTTAAGCATGTATAGAATGATATCCTAGCAAGCAATGGGATTGTTAGTAAAGATTATAATCATGCAAAATCCACACTCCTCACAAAATACTCTCACGCTTGGCTGAATATATGGAATCATACATAAGATGAAGTATGACTAATACGCTCATTGCCTAGCATGAATACGTATGGAATCATAAGCTTGCTAAGGGATCAATTCTCCACCTACTTAGATATTTACTTGCATAAATCATTAGGTCTTTTGATGGGTTGTAACTTGGCTCGGGCTCGGGTGTGGAATGTTTGGAAAAAGTGGCTAAATGCTAAAGACGACGGTCTTGGTTTATTTTTCTAACATAAACTACAAGGAAAGCAGTAAAATGTTCCCTATACAATACTTCAAGCTAAAAGGGATATGCTAACTTGAGGACTCGTTTAAGGTCAGATTGTCAAGACCGTATTTTGCTTTCAGGAACCTTACTTCATCCTTTACCCGAAGATACACAAAACTATCCTTTCGTAAGGATCGTTCGGCTTGAAGCCTAATAGCACCCAATCGGATCAGTTCTGTGTATTCGTATTGGGATTCAGTTTGGTTCTTTTTGCATTTTCCATCGTGTGACCAATTTCCACAATTCAGGCATCTTTCGTATCTTTTTGCCCGTCTCTTTATGGCGCTTTTTGAAATTCCACGAAATGGCGGAACTTGTTCCTTTTTTCGCCATTTCTTTCTTGCGTCGTACGTGAGGTTGTAAATTTGTTCGCGGATTTCCGGGGGAAGTCCCGGTTTTGCGTGATGAAGGCAACAAAGCAAACTAAAATCAAAAGAATGCATTCCAGTTCTTTTAGGTCTGCCGGTAAAAGACCAAATTTTTCTTTCTTTTTTCTCTTTTTTTCTTTTCTTTTCTTTTCCTTTTTTTTTAAATTAAACCAAAACCGTGTCTTTAACGAAAAATGGGTTTTGTTGAAGGCTTTTTGGTTGAGTGACTTGGTGATTCGGGTGATAAAGAATAAAATGTTTAGGCTCAACGGGGCTAACTAGGGTTGACGTTCGGGTAGGTAAGATTAAAAGAAAATGGTTGGGGCTTGAATGGTTAAGGGTTTCCTAATGCCTAACTCATTTTTATGTAGAAAATACTAATTAAGGTCTTGAAATGTATACCCAAAGCAAGTTCTAATCACACGTATCATGAGGTACTCTCAATTGAATCCAGAATGAAATTAAAATTGCAAATATTTGCAAAAGCTGTTTAAGGCTCAAAAATAAACTCACAAATGGATGGAATTGGGTAAAAGTGTTTTATTTTGCATGATTACATATGTTTACTTGATTATTGCTTTTAAGGATATCACAAAAAATATTTTTAATTTTTATTTGGATTTCTTTTATTTACTTATTTATTTCCCGAAAACGTATATTTATAATTTGGTTTATCAAAAATTGTTTAAATTTTTGGCTTCGTGTCACAAAAATTTATGGTTAAGTGATTTGGTTCAAAATTTTCAATTTGGACCTGTTTTTAGCAAAGTATTAAGTATGTGTCTCGATTAATCCCATCCCCACACTTAAAATTCACATTGTCCCCAATGTGATAGATAAATTAAAAACAAGGAATGGAAACGAGATACTCCCCAAAATATTATGGAGTTGACTTGTATCTTTGTTTGCGAGAACCATCGAGATCACCTGAAATATCATCCATTTATTGAAAGCATTAAAATCCTAAACACACAAAATAAAAATAAAATGACATAAAGTAAAGGATAGATTGGCACAAAACGACTGTGCCCGGCCCCTGAAAGTGATGTGGATTTTCAAGGGCTTTGTGGTGGGATATCCCCCACTCATGATACATTCGGTTTCTGATGTATGTGATATCATTGCTCAGGTCGTCCACTCGAGAGTTCAGATTTTCGACGCGGTTGAAAGCTTGTTGCACGTATTCGAATGATCTCCTTGCATGGTCACTGGTGGTCTGGATTGCTTCATAGAGGTCTAACATGGTTGGAAATTCTCCGGCGTGTTAGCTGGAGGCCCCGACGTCTTCATGATGTGCTGGCATATCAAGATCCATGATAATCTCCTCGGGGTCTGCCGGATCCCAGATTTGTCCCTTCCTATCCATGAATCTCGGTTGTCCATTTGGTAAGGTTGTGATCATGTACATGCTTGTGCAAATGCTTAAGTCCAACAATCCTGGCATTACTCCTTCGGTTCCTTCCGTGTTACACCCATAACTCTCGCACAAGTTCAGGATCCAGCTTCCTCCAAACATTGGTGTCGGGGCACCAGCAGTTGCATTCCTGGCAAACAAGTTACAAAACAAATACCCAATGTTGCAGGGCAAATGATTAGTCATACAGTATAAGATAAACAAGTCTCTCAAACTAACAACTCCCTCGCTTTGTCCACGAGCTGTTATCAAATGGCTAAGCAACCAATGTATGTATCGTAGCAATGGGTCCCGAATCTGACTACTCTTGGTTTTACTTGAGTTGAATGCCCCTGTTCCAATCTTCTCCCAAAATGCCTTTCTCATGGCGCCGCTTTCTGCGTCCCTACTTTCCTCATCTGGAAATGTATGATAATCTGGCATTCCAGAGATTGCTTCCTCCTCCATTTCCTGTTCTGTATATATTCCTAGATAGACACCAAACAAAGCGATGGATGTTTTTCGCCAATGTCCACCAGTCTGAATGTAACTGCTTCCTCATCCCAAGGGTCGGAGTCTTTCATGCTAAATCTGAAAGATGCTAAAAATTCAAGGGTTAGTTCATAAATGGAAGGCCAGTTTTGTGAAAACAACCGCTTCCACTGGATACTCAATAAATTGTTATGTCTTTCGAGCTATCCGACAGCCGCCAAGGTTTCTTCATCGGCTTGCAAATGTGACCTTTTGGCCGTTTGCTAGAGCCTTTGCAATCGATCACGACACCATCTTTCACGGTTTCCTCCAAATTGCAAGTATGGATGGTTCATGATCCTGAAATTTGGACAAATCAGTTAATATATACAAAACAGATTTTTTTGGAATAAACTATCTATTTTAGGGGAAAGATTGATTTTCAAAAGCCACGTTACCCCTTTTTATCAATTTGTGTTGAAAAATAGTTGACACGGTTGCTTTTTAAGAAAAATTTGTCAAACATGGGGGTGTGCCTCTTGAAACGTGGGGGTGCGGTTAACATTTTGAATTATGAAATTTCAACTCGAGCCAATGTGGTTTTGTTTGTAAATTCTTGATTAAGCATAAATTTGTCATTTTCTTGCTTGAAAAACCAAAGATTATACGTTAAACATTTTTATCAATTGTTAATAATTCAAGACAAAAATATATAATGTTTCAACACTACTTACCAATTCTTGTATCTTGAACATGATTAACAAAGAAATCACCACATATTATGAAGATAGTCTTTTAAACACTAACGGGAAACATACTAACACTAACACTAATTCTATGGAAAATGACATTTTAACACTAATTACTAACTAATCAAACTAATTAACACTAATCAACTTTCAAGAGAACATAAACAAAGAGGCATGAAGCATTCATAATTCCATAACGTTTAAGCACAAGCTTTTACATATAATCATTAGGATTTCGGTTGTTTAGAGACCTAATCACCTAAATACATGCAAATGGCTACCATAATCATGGAAAATGACATACTAACCTCTTGATTATCTTCTTGAAATGATGCTTGAAAACAAGAACGAAAAATTGAAAAAAATTGATAACAAAATGAAGAAGAAATGAAGTTGCAGGTCAAAAAATCGGGCTTTATCACTAGTCATTGATGGGGAACAAGACAAAATGCTAAAACAAGTCAGATTTTGTCGAAAATTTGTCGTCACGGGGGCGTGCTTGTTGGGGCACGGGGCCGTGATTGCCTTGTGCAGTCTCGGTTCAGTATTTTGTTGTTCCGTTTTTCAATTTCACGCGTTGCGTAATTTACCCGGCTAAGTTTTGACACGTCCAATTCATCAGAGAAGTTACGAAATTAGTTCTAGAATTCAAATAAGCAAACCAAGCGACAAATACATTTTCCTATCTTCTACGATTACATAATACGCTAATAACCGGGAATCTGAAACTGCAAAACCAGACTCCTTAACGCGCACTAGCGCACATGACCCTTTACGGAATGCCTCTAGAAGAAGCCTCCACACATTTCGTGTGGAAGGGTCGGGATAGGGTAGTGCGAAGTGCGGTTGCTAAGTTCCGCGAGCCGACGGTTGGTGGAAACAAGCTCCTCGCTCATGTCCTGAACTTTCTGGATGAGTTCAGCCAAGCGTTGAGTTGCGGTGAGATTCATCTCCGTCAATTTCTTGATCAGCTCATGGAGCTTAAAGAAATACTCTTGAGTTGTTGGTTCTCTCGTTTCAGTTCGAGGCTTCATTGCAGGATTCCAATTAGAACTTCCTTGACTGGATTCTTTCATCTTTTCTTCGTGAGATTTTGAGCAGAATTGGGTGTGATGAAAGCTTGAAACAAGTGTGGTATTTATACACAAGTCTGCAAAGTTGATCACGGGGGCGTCCTTGGGTAGGCACGGCCCCGTGCTTGTCAGAAGTCGCCTTAAATTCGTCCTGCAACGTTCCAGAGTCGTCAGTAGAGATCGTGGAAAAAATTTGTCAGAGGCACGGGGGCGTGCTTGGTGGGGCACGGCCCCGTGCTTGTGCTTGGGAGTCCTACAAAAAGCTAAAATTTGAAACAAAATCTATGTACAGGTGCCGTGTTTTCGTTTCGGGTCTTCGGCGCGACCCTTCCCCACACTTAATCCTCGTCGGGGCGGAGGTGTAATTCCTCCAAGAAAATATTGGTTGGCCCATCGTTATATGGCTTTAAACGATGTCCATTCACTTTGAAACTTAAACCGTCGTGGTTGTCAATTTCGATTGCACCATTTGGAAACACATTTTTAATCGTGTAAGTTCCAGACCAATGTGATTTTAACTTTCCGGGAAACAGACGTAAGCGAGAGTTATACAGTAAGACACGTTCCCCCAACGAAATCGTTTAGAGCTCCTTAAACGAGAGTCGTGGAATTTCCTTGTCTTTTCCTTGTAAACCCTAGCGTTTTCGTATGCTTGTTCTCTCAGTTCCTCAAGTTCATGGATTTGTAGAAATCGATTCTTTCCTGCAAGGCCTTGGTCTAAGTTTACTGCTTTGAGTGCCCAATAGGCTTTATGTTCCAATTCCACAGGTAGATGACACGACTTCCCATAAACGAGTTTAAACGGTGTTGTGCCAATGGGAGTCTTAAAGGCTGTTCGAAAAGCCCATAATGCATCGTCTAGCTTGGCAGACCAGTCCTTGTGATTTTGTCCTATGGTTTTTTCTAGGATTCGTTTGATACCTTGATTAGTGACCTCCGCTTGCCCATTCGCTTGTGGATGATAAGCGGTTGTAAAGCGATGATTTACTCCATAACGGGCCATTGCTCTTTCGAGCTGGTTGTTACAAAAATGGGTTCCTCGATCACTAATCAAAGCCTTGGGGGTACCAAAACGAGAGAATAATTTCTTAAGGAATCTGACAACATTTCTTGCATCGTTGGTGGGCAGGGCTTGAGCTTCGGCCCATTTTGAGACATAGTCAACTGCTACTAAGATGTAACGATTTCCAAATGATACCGGGAATGGCCCCATGAAATCAATACCCCATACATCAAATACCTCGCATACTTGAACGGGTTTCTGAGGCATCTCATCCCGTGTCGAGATGTTGGTTGCTCTTTGACATGCATCACAGGTGCGTACCATGTTGTGAGCATCCTTGAAGATCGTTGGCCAATTGAATCTATAATCGAAGACCTTTTTGGCTGTTAGAGTTGCTCCATGGTGGCCTCCTGTGGGTCCTTCATGACAGTGCCTTAGGATCTGTTCCGCTTCACTTCCGTATACGCATCTTCGAATGAGTTGGTCTGCACCGATTCTGAATAGGTATGGATCTTCCTAATAGTAATGTTTAATATCAGTAAAGAATTTCTTCTTTTGCTGATAAGTCATTCCTTTGAGAAGGAGTCCGCTTGCCAAATAGTTTACGAAGTCGGCAAACCAAGGATACTCATCGATTGAAGATTGGATGTTCAAAAGGAATTCGTGAGGGAAATTATCGTTTATTTTGAATTCCTCGGTTTGTGGATGGTTTGAATCTTCAAGACGCGAAAGATGATCAGCCGCAAGATTTTCTGCTCCTTTCTTGTCACGAATCTCAATGTCGAATTCTTGAAGCAGAAGTATCCATCGTATCAATCTCGGCTTTGCATCTTGTTTGTTGAACAGATAACGTAGGGCTGCATGATCGGTGTAGATGACTGTTTTTGACAGGACTAGATACGAGCAGAATTTGTCAAATGCGAAAACTACTGCGAGAAGTTCTTTCTCGGTGGTTGTGTAGTTTTCTTGTGCGTCGTTTAAGGTCTTGCTCGCATAGTGAATTGGGTGGAATTGCTTGTCTTTCCTTTGTCCTAACACGGCTCCTACCGCAAAATCGCTTGCATCGCACATGAGTTCAAATGGTAACGTCCAATCTGGGGAAACCATAATTGGAGCGGTGACCTACCTATCTTTTAACAGATCAAATGCACTGATGCATTCGTTGGAAAACACGAATTTTGCATCTTTCTCAAGAAGTTGAGTCATCGGTCGTGCGATTTTTGAAAAGTCTTTAATGAAACGGCGATAGAATCCTGCGTGACCTAGGAAGCTTCTAATTTCTTTCACGGTTGTGGGATATGGCAGTTTGGAAATAGTGTCCACTTTAGCTTGATCAAATTCGAGGCCTGCTCGAGAGATCTTGTGTCCCAACACTATTCCTTCAGTAACCATGAAATGACACTTTTCCTAATTTAGAACAAGGTTAGAGTCCTCACATCTAACCAGCATTTTTTCCAGATTTTCAAGACATTGTTCGAATGAGTTTCCAAAGACTGAGAAATCATCCATGAAAACTTCCATTGAGTGTTCAATCATGTCATGAAAAATTGCTACCATGCATCTTTGAAATGTAGCAGGAGCATTACACAATCCAAACGGCATTCGTCGATAGGCAAAAGTGCCATATGGACAGGTGAATGTCGTTTTCTCTTGATCTTCGGGAGCAATGGGAATTTGAAAGTACCTGAGAAACCGTTGAGGAAACAATAGAACATTTTTCCAGAGAGTCTCTCGAGCATTTGGTCAATGAAAGGTAAAGGAAAGTGATCCTTTCTTGTGGCGTCATTGAGTTTGTTATAATCGATGCAAACTCTCCAACCTGTAACCGTACGAGTTGGAATAAGCTCATTCTTTTCGTTAGTTACTACAGTCATTCCTCCTTTCTTTGGAACAACTTGGACGGGACTGACCCAAGGCGAATCAGAAATAGGGTAAATCAAACCGGCATCTAGCAGTTTGATTACTTCTTTCTTCACCACCTCTTGCATGCTCGGATTTAAACGTCTTTGAGGTTGAATGACGGATTTGAAGTCCTCCTCCATCAATATTTTGTGAGTGCAAAAGGATGGATTGATTCCCTTGATGTCCATGATTTTCCATGCAATTGCTCGTTTATGTGCCTTCAGCACATTGAGCAATTTATTCTTCTCATCTTTTGATAGGGCGGATGAGATTATGACAGGAAGCTGAGAGGTATTTTCAAGAAAAGCATATTCGAGATGAGTTGGAAGTTCCTTGAGTTCTAAAGCCGGAGGGTCTTCGACGGAAGGTTTGGCTTTAGGTTCTAATTCTTGATCGATGATCTCAAACGCTTCTTGACAAGATGATGTTTCGTCCACTTCGAGTTCTGGGATGATTTGGTGCTCACAAACGGGTTCAGTGGTTTGGATTTCTATTAATTGAGTATCGCAGGCTTCAATTTGACGAGTGTTCTTCAGATGACAGCTTATGATTGAGTCGCAAACATCAATATAATAGAGTGAATCGTCATGATGTTGAGGATGTTTCATGGATTGTCCTATGTCGAATGTCACTTCCTCCTCATCCACTCGGAGTGTGAGTTTGCCGGTGCAAACATCAATGAGGGCTCGAGCGGTTGCTAAGATGAGAGGAACATTCTTATCCTCATCCATGTCGAGGATCACAAAATCAACGGGAAATACGAACTTGTCAATTTTAACTAAGAGATTTTCAACAATGCCCCTCGGATATTTGACAGAACGGTCAGCTAATTGGATGCTCATACGAGTAGGTCTAGGCTCACCTAAGTTTAATTTTTCAAAAACTGCATAAGGCATGAGGTTAATACTAGCACCTAAATCGGCTAACGCGTTGCTGACAGAAAGATTTCCTATTAGGCAAGGTATGGTAAAACTCCCTGGATCAGTCATCTTTTGAGGTAGTTTGTTTTGAAGAACTGCTGAGCATTCCTCATTCAAAACTACATGTGATAACTCTTCCAGTTTCTTCTTGTTTGACAATACACCTTTTAAAAACTTAGCATAATTTGGCATTTGGGCTAAGGCTTCCACCAATGGCAGATTAATATGGAGTTGCTTGAACAATCCCAGAAATTTGCCATATTGTGCCTCCATTCGTTGTTGTCTCAGACGACCGGGATATGGAGGTGGTGGAACATAAGGTGGTGGTGGTACGTATTTCTTGGCTGGTTCTTCAACAATGACAGGTTGCTTTTGCTTGTTACTTGTATTACGTGGTGTCTCGAGTTCTATTTCTTCAAGGATGGGCTGTAATACAGGTGCATCACCTTGAGTGGTTTTGCCACTCCTTGTGGTGATGGCTTTGACTTGAGCATTGGGGTTTGTTACAGTATTGCTGGGCAAAGTACCTTGGGGTCTCACAGATAGTTGTTGTGCTATCTGACCCACCTGGTTTTCAATGGTTTGCAATGATGCTTTGTTGCTTTTGATTTCAGCCTCGTTTCTTTGGAACCTTTCCTCGTTTCTTCTATCAGATTTCCGGATGTACTCATCTGTGGCTTGTGTGGTTAACAACAATTGCTGTAATAAATCTTCCATTGATGATGCTCCACGGTCTTGATTACTACTGCTTGGACCTTGATATGGTGGTTTCTGTTGCTGGTAAGGTGGCCTACGGTTGAATCCAGTTGATGGTTGGCTGTTACCGGCTTCTCTATAATTCGGATTGCTCCTCCAATTTGAGTTGTTGTTATATGCGTTGTTTGGGCCTCCTACGTAGTCAACATCTTCCATCATCATAATGCCTTGCGGGCATTCATTGGTCTTGTGTGAGCTTCCACATGTGTTGCATCGTGTTGGAGTCTTTTTAAGTTCAGCTTGCAATTGTTCGAATCGTTTGGTTAAGGATTCTAACTGGGCTGTGATCAGTGTCTCAGAGTCTACTTGATGAATTCCTCTAGATTTGATTTTGTTTCTCAAGGGATTATAAGCAAAGCTCTTCTTAGCTGCCTTCTCTAGGGCTTGGTATGCTTCTGTTGGTGTGACACTTCTGAAATCTCCTCCCGCACTTTGGTCTACGGCTTTTATTGTGCTCCGCTGATTGCATCATAAAAGGTTTGACACTGCAGCCACAGATCAAGTTCGTGATGTGGGCATCTCCGAAGGAGACCTTTATATCTCTCCCATGCTGCGTGTAATGATTCATTATCGTCTTGGCGAAAGCTCGTGATGCTGCTTCTCAATTTGGCAGTGCGATCGGGTGGAAAGTATTTCAATAGGAATTGTTCAGCCATTTCCGCCCATGTGGTGATGGAACCAGGCAGAAGTGAATCGAGCCAGTCAATGGCTCGGCCGCGAAGTGAAAATGGAAAAAGTCGTAGTCTAGCATCGTCTGAACAGTTGTTGATTTTGAAAGTTGCACAGATACGAAGGAATCGTGAGATGTGAGCGTTAGGGTCTTTGTCTTGCAATCCGTGAAACTGAACAGAGTTCTCTACTAGTTGGATAATACTAGACTTAATCTCGAAATTGTTGGCCGCTATTGCTGGTTGGACAACACTAGACTCATAACCGTCGATTGATGGTGTGGCATAGTGCGTTATCTTCATTTCCTCGTCTTGATTAGCCATGTCTCCTTCGGATGGTGTATCTTCCGAGATGTCTTCTTCGATGATTGTTGCTGCTTGTTGCGGTCTTTCACGTAACCTTTGTCGGAAAAGTCGTTCAGGTTCCGAAAGAGGTGAAACAAGTTCAGGACTAGACGAGTCGGACATACACTAGCTTAAGGAAGCATAAACTAACTAGGCTTAAAATGAATCAGGCAAATGTAACTAAACTGGCTAAGGTAAACTAACTACAAAATTAAAATGAATTTGAACAAAAAATATTAACAAGATATAAACAGGACAGTCAAAAATTTAGATTGTCTTTCAAACTTGCCGTGTATCCCCGGCAACGGCGCCAAAACTTGATGCGGTGTGAAAGTATATATATTTTTGATAAAGAATTTTCGCACAGATTCAGTTTTAAATGGTTGTTACTACTACTAACTACACACACAAAAGGCAAGTGCACCTATCGTGAGGTAATATAGTGATGGTAAGAACCGAGTATCAATCCGTGGACACACTAAGACTACTCAACAATCCTTGTAATTGACTATCAATTTTTGTTTAAGAGAATGATAAATTGCATTGATATAAATTAGGGTTTTAAACTAACGATAAAAATAAGAAATAAAGTAAAACAAGTTGAAACTTTTGGATTTAGAATCAAGGGATAAAGGCTATCATCCTAACTTGGATTACACTTATGTAATTGTGATGAAGTGGTGGTGTGATTAAAGATATTGAATAAAGTAATTGTGTTAACGTTTATAAAGATGAGCTGGCGCGATTTCTCGTCTATCCGCTCCGTAGTGACCAAGACCAACACAGGCTGAGATTTACTGCTTAGGTCAAGGCCCTAGTGATGTAGGTAAATCTTTTATGCCCTTTTCGACATACGATTTCTGAAAACATAACTTAATGTAAGAAAAGAGTTGATCAAGTTCTATTCTAACATACCATTAATTTTAGAAAACCATAACAATTACTGTAGATTTCTCAGACTAATAAAAGGGAACCCGTAAATGATCAGAAAGTTAAGGTCTTATGATTTCTAATAACCATCTCTAGTTAATTAGCCATAGTTGTTATGAATAAAAGTTGATCATACGTTTTTCAACCGTGTATGACAATCACAATTACAAACCATAAACTTATAACCCCCCGTTCAAATGTAGGTGCTACCCATCGAATGTTTTCCCAAGACCACCATAACATTAACACAATATTTGTCACACCATTAATTCATCACAAATTACATAAGTTTCATCCAAGTAGGATGATAATAAGAGTTTAGCTCATGACGAGCTGCAATGTAACAAACAACATAGAAGATAGATATGGATTCATTGATAAAATAGAACAATCAAACCAATGATCCACAATGGATGGTGTTTAGATAATCCCGAGCTTCTTCTAAGTGTTGTATGCACCTCCCGAGCCTCCAAATAGTCTTCAAAACTTGATTCCCGAGAGAATTCTGCAGAGTGTCCCTTCCACCAAAAGCTTGCAAAATGAAGAGCTTGGACCTCTATTTATAGGCTTCTCGGAGTGTTTAAGCACGGCCCCGTGACAAAAAGGCACGGCCCCGTGTTAGTACAATGCTTACGAAAGTTGGTCGGTTCATACGTGCAGGAGCTGTCGGGGCACGGCCCCGTGACAAAATAGGCACGGCCCCGTGAAAGGGGGTATCACGGCCCCGTGGTCATATGGGGCACGGCCCCGTGATCACTTTTCGGGGACAGTACTTTTGTCCTGTCAGATGTCCAATCATGGGGTGTGCCAAATTAGCATGGGGGCGTGTTTCAGGCAAGGCATGGGGGCGTGCATAATGAAGCATGGCCCCCTGCTTGGAGCTTTAAGCTGGATTTCTTCAATTTATTGTCCATTATGCTCCTTTGTCCATCTTGCCCTTCACAACACCTGAAAACACAATTAAAAGATTTTAAGTACGTAATCACCATATTTCGGGAGGAATCAAGAAATAAATGATGTGCTTTTGATAGTGTTTATATGTGTAATTTGGAGCACATCAGACGGGTAAATTTTCAAAATAAACCTTAACTTAAACTGAGAATGGGATGGAAAGGGAAGGGATGCCAATCTGAGTAGCTGCGTACCATCAGGTATCTTCTTAATGTTAACTGGTATTACGTGCGCATGTTATGTGGTTTATGTGTTGCTGGTAGATTTAGATACTGATGTAGTCAGGACAGGTAATGCTCAAAGAATAAAGTATGTGGCTAATCACAACTGGTCACTGTAATTATGGACTTACTATACTTGACATAAACTGAGCTATACCCTTGAATGACCATGTTGGTGTTTGAATCTTTCAGTGTGTGATAGAGGATGGCCAGTGGTAGATCATCCAAAGCCTCGCGTGGTGGGCTTGCTGCTGCATCGTGGCCCAAAAGAGGCAGACCTAGAGTTGAAAAGGTGGTTCCTGAAGAACCCGAGACCCCTCATCCGGAGGGTGTAGATGAGAGCGCTAATCTGAGAGCCTCAGTAAAGGAGGATGTAGTGGAGGAGGTTCATCAAGTCACGCAGACGATCTTACCGTCTGTGGTGACTGAAGTGATTAAGGTTGTACGGGAAGGAGAAAGGAAAGAGAGGAACAGGACCTCGGGAGGAAGGGAGCAACCGGAGCCTGAAACGGTTCCTTCGGATGATGAAGAAGAGGAAGAATAGGAGCCTGCGCCGGTGGCGGCACGAGGCTGTAACTACGGGGCATTTCAAAGGTACAAGCCCCCTACTTTTAATGGTAACGGCACTGCTGTTGCTGCTCACCGATAGGTGAGGGAAATGGAAGCTGTTCTAAATATCAGCGAGTGCCGGGAGGACAAAAGGTGAAGTTTGCTGCCCATTCTTTTGTGGACTCGGCTTTATGCTGGTGGGACAACGTAGTCCAAGCCGAGAGTAGCAGGGTCGTTGGAAGAATGAGATGGTCGGAACTGAAGAAGTTGGTTATTGAGGAGTTCTGTCCTCACCAGGAGATGGATAAGGTTGAGAGGGAGTTCCTGCAGCTGGAGGTGGGAACCATGACACACCAGCAGTACACCACAAAGTTCAACGAGATGGCACGTCTGGTGTCGGATCAGGTGACGCCTTTGTCACGGAAGATTAAGAGATACATTCAGGGTTTGCCCACGGATATTCACAGGCATATGATCGCTGCCCGACCGAGCACGTTTAGGTCGGCAGTGGACTTGGCAGGGAGGTTATATGATGAGATGACAGCAGTGGTGGTGGCTGAAGGTAGTAAGAAGGGTGGTGGCGATCGAAACTGGAGTGGAAAGAGGTTTGGTCGGGGTGATGCCCACGGATGGATGATCTTCGTGTAGCCACACTGGGTATGGGACCGAAAAGTGTGGCAAATATGGGAAGGAGCACAGTGGCGAGTGTAAGTGGGGGTTGAATGTGTGCTTCAAATGTGGGAAGCCAGGTCATATGGCACGGGAGTGCAAGGCGGGGAAATGTTTTAATTGTAGCGGGGAGGGCCACATGAGCAGAGACTGCAAGAAGCCAAGGGCTGAGGGTTCCGGGGTGAAGAAGACGGGGAGTGAAGGACCGAGGACGAGCACCAGGGCGTTCACTATGACACAAGAGGAGGCTAGGACGGACCCTGATGTTATGTCCGGTATGTTTCTGGTGAACCAAACTTTAGCTTCTGTGTTGTTTGATCCGGGTGCCAGTAGAAGTTTTATTTCTGCTGCTTTCTATGCTAAACTGCATCTTAGTAGTGGACGTGTTAACGCGCCCTTTGATGTAGAAACTGCCATAGGTAAATCTACCAGGATTTCTGAGATGATAGAGAACTGTGATGTGGAATTAGAAGGTCATAAGTTTCCTGTTAGACCGTTCGTGATGATCCTAGGTGATTTCGATTTGGTTCTTGGGATGGATTGGTTGGTGGATTTTGAGGTGAATATTGTGTGTCGTAAGAAGATGATTCATTTGATGGCGCCTAACGGGAGTTCGGTAACTGTTTATGGGGATTAGGTCACAAAGATCCCGAAAGTAATCTCAATGGCGGTGGCGGGAAAGTGTATGAGGCGTGGATGTAGCGCCTACTTGTGTTATGTAAAAGATGTGGAAACGCCAACACCACAACTATCTGATGTTCCGGTTGTGTGTGACTTCCCAGACGTGTTCCCAGAAGACTTATCAGTAGTGCCACCTGACCGAGAGATAGAGTTTCAGATTGACCTGATACCGGGTGCCCAACCCAATGCCAAGGCACCGTATCGGTTGGCTACAACGGAGATGAAAGAGTTGATGGAGCAGTTGCAGGAGCTGCTTGATAAGGGGTTCATTAGACCGAGTATCTCTCCTTGGGGTGCTCTGGTCTTATTTGTAAAGAAGAAAGACGGTAGTATGAGGATGTGTATAGACTACCGTGAGCTGAACAAGTTGACGGTGAAGAATCGGTACTCGTTACCTAGGATTGATGATTTGTTTGATCAGCTTCAAGGTGCCAGTTGGTTTTCACGGATAGATCTTTGATCTGGCTACCATCAGCTAAAGGTGAAACAACGGGTTATTCCTAAAACAGCTTTTCGCACGTGTTACGGTCATTATGAGTTCCTCGTTATGTCTTTTGGTTTGACCAATGCGCCAGCTGCTTTTATGGATCTAATGAACCAAGTGTGTCGGCCGATGTTGGATAAATCAGTGATTGTGTTTATTGATGATATCCTGATTTATTCAAAGAGCGAGATAGAGCATGCCGGTCACATTGGAGAGGTGTTGGAGACATTGAGAAGGGAGAAGTTGTATGCCAAGTTCTCCAAATGCGCGATTTTGGTTGCGCGAGGTTCAATTCTTGGGTCACGTGGTGAATCCGGAGGGGATTATGGTAGATCCGGCAAAGGTGAAAGCGGTGATGCAATGGAAGTCTCCAAAGACGCCATCCGAGATCCGTAGTTTCTTGGGCTTGGCGGGCTATTATAGAAGATTCATTCATGACTTCTCTAAGATCACTTCTCCACTAACCAAGTTGACTCGTAAAGATGTAAAGTTTGTATGGGGTCAAGCTCAAGAGAAGGCGTTCGAAGAATTAAAGACGAGATTGACTCAAGCTCCTGCTTTGTCATTACCCGATAGAAGTGAAGATCTGGTGGTTTATTCTGATGCTTCCTACTCGGGGTTGGGGTGTGTATTAATGCAGAGATGAAAAGTTATAGCCTGCGCATCCCGACAGTTGAAGGTTCATGAGGTTAACTATCCTACTCATGACTTGGAGCTAGCAGTTGTGGTCTTTGCACTAAAGATCTAGAGGCACTATCTCTACGGGACGAAGTGCACCATATTCACTGACCACAAGAGCTTGAAGTACTTCTTCGAGCAGAAGGACTTGAACATGAGGCAGAGAGGATGGTTGGAGCTCATAAAGGATTATGATTGTGAGATCCATTATCATCCGGGCAAAGCCAACGTGGTGGCGGATGCCCTTAGCCGAAAGGAAAGATCCGAGCCGATTCGGGTGAAGGCGTACCAGCTGATTATGACATCTGATGTGATGAAGCAAGTCAAGGAGTTTCAGGATGAGGCATTAAAAGAAGATCATCTTAACTCTGAAAGGATGAGAGGTCTAGTTACGGAGTTGGGTAAGAACACTTTCGGTGTTAAAACCCGATTCGGGCTGATGTGGATTCCTCGTTTTGGGAATCTACGGGTGAAGGTTATGGATGAAGCTCACAAGACTCGATACTCTATTTATCCCGGTGCTACAAAGATGTACCAAGACATGAAGAAAGATTATTGGTGGCCAGGTATGAAGCGTGACGTGGTGGAGTATGTGAGTAAGTGCCTTACTTGCTTGCAAGTGAAGGCCGAGCATCAAAAGCCGTATGGAAAGATCCAACCTTTGGATATACCAGAATGGAAGTGGGAGCACATCACCATGGATTTCATTACAAAGCTGCCACGTACTCCGAAAGGGTATGATGCTATATGGGTGATTGTTGACCGCTTGAAGAAGAGTGCTCACTCCCTACCGATTCACGAGACATATTCATCTGAGAGGTTGGCTGATCTGTTCGTCAAGGAAATTGTAACTCGTCATGGTGTACCAGTGTCTATTGTGTCTGATCGTGACACCCGGTTTACATCCAAATTATGGAAGAAATTCCACAACGCCACAGGGACGAGGTTACATATTAGCATGGCTTATCATCCCCAGACTGATGATCAGTCAGAAAGGACCATTCAGACATTGGAGGACATGCTTCGGGCATGTGTGATTGATTTTGGGAGAACTTGGGATGACCACTTACCATTAGTCGAATTCTCATACAACAGCTATCATGCCAGCATTGATATGCCATCTTATGAGATGCTATACGGTAGGAGGTGCAGGACGCCCGTTTGTTGGGGTGATATTGGTCATAAAGAGTTAGGGAGCGTCGAGGTGATCGAGGCTACGGCTGAAAAGCTTGAAAGGATCAAGGCCTTCATGAAGGCAGCCAAAGATCGACAGAAGTCGTATGCTGATAAACGACGCAGACCGATTGAGTTCCAGGTGGGTGACCGGGTTATGTTGAAGGTCTCACCTTGGAAGGGTATAATTCGCTTCCGAAAGCGGGGCAAGTTGAGCCCGAGATATATAGGCTCTTTCCGAATTATTGCTCGAGTAGGAGAGGTGGCCTATAGATTGGAGTTACCAGATGAGTTGAGTGGAATTCACCCGACATTTCACGTATCTCATCTAAGGAAGTGTTTGGCAGACGAGGATATCATTGTTCCACTAGAGGATATCGAAGTAGACGAACAACTTAATTATATGGAGCAACCAGTGGCGATCACCGATCGAAAAGAGAAGAGGCTGGGAAATAAAGTGGTTCCTCTTGTACGTGTACAGTGGAAGCACAGGAAGGGATCAGAGTCAACGTGGGAGACCGAAGATGAAATGAGACAGCATTACCCACGTTTATTCAAGGAATAACAGGTTTCGGGAACGAAACCCGTTTAAGGGGGTGGACTTGTAACACCCGGATATTTTTATTGAAGCCGACGAAAGAAGAAAAAGAAATAAAGTCCAAAGTCGGGGGACCAAACTCACCAACGTGAGAAAGTTGGGTAAATGGGGATATTTGAAGGGAGAGGGCAGCCCTTACCCTCTCCCCACACCCACATTTCAGCCAAAAGAGAGAAAGAAGAGAGAAAGGGGAGAAGAGAAGAAGAAAGCTTGGTTCGAGCGGGTTCGAGTGAGTAAAATCATCGTGTGGCGGGTCTTGACGAAGCTCTTCTTCTTCTTGTAGTGTGTGTGAGTTCTAGGACCCCTATTTTACTTGTTTTCAACTAATTTAGGGCTGGAACACATAGTAAACCCGTTTTTGTATGTGTGTGTGTTTGACCCATTTGAGTGTGTTTGCGTGTGATGCGTTTGGATTATGTTTTCAGGCTTGCGTGTGCTTGAATGGTCTTGTACTATGCATTCCTAAGGTTTAGGATGGTTGATTTGGGCTTAGAATGGGTTTGGATGAGCATGGAGGTCGAAAATGGCAGATTTTTTCGGCAGATTGGTTTTGGGATGAACTGCATTCAGCATCAGCTAGGGCTAGGCGACCGACTAGAGGCCATTCGGCCGATTGAGGTGCGATTGTAGTTCATTCGCATGACTGGGGTGCAGTCGCACGACTGGGGGTCCAGTCGTATGGGGGGTCATGCGACTGAGAGCCCATTCGCATAGGTGCTCATTCGCATAGTGTTCAACCGTATGAGGTCTATTCGCATAGTGTTCACTCGCATGATTGAGGGTCCATTCGCATGATTGGGTGTTCATCTGCATTGGAGTTCATCCGCATTGGTCCATTCACATGATGTTCAGTCGCATGAAGGCCTTGCGACTTAAGGGTGTCCATACACCCAAATAGGGCTGTTGTACCCAAAGAGAAGCATAGTTTAATTACTGACTTTCGGGAAAAAGTGCAGATGTAAGTTGTGACGTGAAAGTCCCCGTAAATACACGTAAGATGACCATTGGGATATTAAAGGGTATGTTGGGCATGATGATGATGTTGCATGTTTATGCATGATGTATGTTAGGTATGTGTGATGATGCCCTGTATGATGATGCTATAGTGTATGTTGATGTTCCTATTTATGACATATGTTTATCTTCCTGTGGCTTTACGTGTTATGTTAATGAATGAAACGAAAGTATTATGCAACGTAAAATGGAAGATAATGAAAAGAGGAACGAAATGAAAGAATGCATGCATTAACGAACGAATGAATGAAAGTAAGGAAAGGCTTGCAAGCAAATGTATGGAGGTTCACACCTAATAAAGGGTGTTAGCTCAATTGTGTGCAGGTTAGCTGCCCCAGAAGGATGCACACTGGGGTCCAATCCTTGTGATTGACCATATGTATGGGATCCTTGCCGCTTGCCCTAGGTACTGGAGTCAGTTTCGTGCACAATGTTCGAGGTCTATGAAAGTCCTCAGGTCCAGTAACCAGCTTCGTGCTCAATGTTCGGGGTATAGCACATGGCATTGATCCGTAATGGAAGAGAAAAGATAAGTGGTGAATGTACTTGCCCTAGGTACTGGAGTCAGCTTCGTGCACAATGTTCGAGGTCTATGAAAGACCTCAGGCCCAGTAACCAGCTTCGTGCACAATGTTCGGGGTATTGTACATGTCATCGAAAGTAATGAACGTACGAATGAATGTAATAAATGTACGAATGAAAGTAAGGAACGTACGAATGAAAATAAGAATTTATGAATGAACGTGAACGAAAGTAAAGAATGTGAATGTTAACGATGTACGTTAAACGAACGAAAGTTAATGAACGAATGATGAAGATAATAATGATATTATCTATGTGTACGTATTATGTGTGATCGCATGTAAGTAAAGAACGGTTTGAACGAAAGAAAAGTATGTTTTACTATAAAACTAGAACTCACTCAGCAACACTGACTTTTTATGTGTTTCCAGTTGGCAGGTAACGTTGCTGAGGATGGCACGGGATGGCTACTCAGCTCTTTTGGATGGCATCCATTTATATAATGCTTTTGTGATGTAACGCAACTTTTGTAATTGGTTAACGATGTATTATTTTACAAAAGCTTTTATGATGAAATGAGAAGTCTTTTTGATCGATTCCGCTGCAATGCTTATTAAAATTAATGTAATTATGTGTTTTAAGTGCGATGAATGACCAGCTATAAGCGTCTCGGGAACGGGGCCTTACATACGGGTTTGTGTTCGCGATGGCAGGTGGGCGGCTGGTTAGCATCGGCTGTGGTGGGTGGGTGGTGCGACGTGGTGGGGGATGTTGGCTGGGGGATGTTTTTGTTGGTACGGTGGTTGCGGTATGGGATGATGGTGGTTTCGATAATTGTTGGGGGTTGTTGGCTGGGGGATGTTGGCTGGCTGCCGGTAGATGGCTGCAGTGGGGGATGTTGGTGGCTGCGGTAGGGGGATATTTGCTGGGGGATGTTGGTGGCTGCGATAGGTAGGGGAGGTGGTGGTGGTGGTGAGGTGGGTAGGCGGTGGTGTCTAGCGGTGAAGAACGGTCGTTAGGTGGGTGGGGGGTCGTCGGCCGTTGGGTTGGTGGTGGTGTCTAGCTGTGGCGGAGGGGAGGCGATGGTGGTGGTGGTGGGTAGCGGTGGAGTAGATGGCTCCGGTAGGTGGCTCGGGTAGGTGGCTCGGGTAGGTGGTGGTGGTGGCTAGCGGTGGAGGATGTGGCTGGGTCACCGGCCGTTGGGGGAGGAGGCGGTGGTGGTTAGCGGTGGTGATTAGCGGTGGAGGAGGTGGTTGCGGTAGTTGGGGTGGTAGCGGTGGAGCAGGTGGTTGCGGTAGTTAGAGGCGGTGGTGGCTGGCTCCGACGGGATGGGGTGGGTTGAGAGGGGGCGATGGTGGCTAGCGGCCGGTGACCGGTGGTGGTGGTGGTGGTGACCGGTGATCGGTGACTTGGTAACGTTAACTTTCTAGAGAGACAGAGAGAGAGAGGGAAGATAGAGAAAGTCAATTAAATAATTATATTAATTTATATATATCTACACACACACACATATATATATATACATATATATACATATATACATATATATACATATATATATATACATATATATATATACATATATATACATATTGTTGGATCATGATAAGGCTGGTGCAACCAAAACCACTTCATAGTCACTTTTGGTGCTACATTGAAGGGCTTCCGAAGCCAAGCAAGAGATCTTCCGAGAGTCTGAGGAACAACAGCTGAAGATATCTGCTGAAGGCAAAAGCTGAAGTCAACTGCTGAAGACAACAGCTGAAGCCAACAGCTGAAGACCATCTTCCGAAGACAAAGTCTGAGCTTCCGAAGACAAAGTCTGATGAAAGAGCTGAAGACAAAGTCTGAGCTTCCGAAGACAAAGTCTGATGAAAGAGCTGAAGACAAAGTCTGCTTCCGAAGACAAAGAAGACTCCAAGCCTCGGAAGAAGCAGTCTTCCGAAGTATAAGTGGCTTCGGAAGAAGTTATTCTTCCGAAGTACTTTATCCTTCGGAAGACATTGCTATGACCAGCAGATAAAAGTATGGTCCCTAACAGTCCGCTGCAGACCTCTGATACAGCATGGCATCTTCCTAAAGAGCCATGTTGTTGACCATACTTTATTCTACTGTTCACCTTTTTATGATAGTACATGTTACCAACCTTAGTTGGTGACAAAAGGTAAGTCAGGGACATGTCCTGACTACCAACTCTCAGGCAAAATGTCTGAAAGACCTCACCTAGAGTCTTGTAGCATAGATGTAAGGTTAGAGGTGTCCAGCTGGTATCAAAGTATATCCGGCTGTAGGTAGTATTATATATATCTTCTCCTTGTAACTCTTTAGATAAGCGATTTGAGTCCAAGAGTCTTGTAATCCTTTGAGTTGAGAAGCAATATATAAAAGTACCTTGAAAATTTACCTGCTGTGTTAATTTTCTTACTGCTTGTTACTTGTTATATTGTAATCAACTCTTCATAGACTACTTGCTGAGTGTTGTTCACAGTGAGTTGAGAGAAAAACCACCCATAATCGATCCTGTAATTGGTATCAGAGCACTAGGCTCTTGATTATGAGATCTTACCATCCAAATCAACCTGTTTTTCATTCCTCACTACAAACCACTCACTCAAATGGCTGCTCTCTCCAAGGCTGATATGGAAACCGGTACCATGACCAAGTCCCCACTGATCACCCCTGAAGACTTTGACACATGGTGTATCAGAATGGAAGGCTTCATCAAGTGTCAAGATTCAAGGATGTGGGACTCCATTGTCAATGGTCCTTTCATACCAAGCACCACTTCTGCCACTGGTAATCGTATCATTCCAAAAGATGTTGATGATTACTCAGAAGAAGACAAGAAGAGAATAGAGCTGGATCAAAGGGCTATGACTTCTCTCCAAACTGCTCTCCCCAACTCCGTCTACAGACGCTTCAAGAAGTGTAAAACTGCTAAAGATTTATGGAAAGCACTGAAGCTGATGGATGAAGGATCCAAGGAAACCCAAGAGAACAAGAAGGATCTCTTGAAGCAGCAGTTTGAGAACTTTACTTTCAAGGCTGGTGAGACCTTGACTCAACAATACTTCAGGTATGTTGAGCTAGTAGATACTCTGGAGGATATTGGAGTAGCTCTTAAGAATAGAGACATAGTTAGGAAGTTCATGTCTTCCCTTCCTAAACTATGGATACAATACTGTGTTGTAATCAAGAGAACTTCGGACCTTAAGACTCTTACTCTGACAGAGTTGTATGGTATCCTAAGTGCATTCCAGATGGAGATGAACATGCAGAACTCCTCTGGTCACTCCAATAACCAACTGAGTTCAGCCCTTCATGTGGTTGAAAGGGAAATCACGGAACCACAACATCAGTTGCTGTGTTACCCTGACAACTCACACAGCGGACCTTACATTACTCTACCTGAGACTCCAAAGTCTCAAAAGGTTCAACACAACTCCTCTCAGGATAGTTGTGCCTTTGTCTCTGGAAGTGGACACTCTGGTGATTTTCAATACTGCTTTGATGATCTTGAGTGCTTCAGTCCAGATGATGTGGAGTATATGGATATTGTCCAGCAGATGGCTCTTTTAACTTACAGAGCGAAGAAGTTATTCAAGAGAACTGGAAGGCAATTCCCTCAAAACCCAGTTAACAGCAGGTTTGGGTTTGACAAAAGCAAAGCAAAGTGTTACAACTGCAACCAACTTGGTCACTTTGCTAGGGAATTCAAGGCTTCCAAGAACAACCCGAGAACCCCACAGGCCTCCACACATCCCACTGCTTCAAAGCATGAAGAGAAGTCAACTGAAACAGCTGCTGTGGCTCAAGAAGTTGACTGGAGCTTCATGGTAAAGGATGTGACTCCTGCTCAAGCACTCATGGCCGGAAGAGATGATGATCAGGTATATGAACATCTTTGTACTGTTGCCTGTATTGCTAAAGTTAAACTTTATAAGGATTACATTTCGGAAATCAGATCTGAGGTTGAGTCTTTAAATGTGCTAAAATCTGATTTTAAGAGAGCTGAATCTGACTATCAAAAGAAAATTGAGGAGTTAGAGAAAACTGTGTCTCTTTTAAAACATGAAAAGACTAATTATAAGACTCAAATTAAAGATCTGATATCCAAACTATCTGAGGTTCAAGCCCAGTTGGTCACAGCTGAGGCTCAGGCCAGGAAGCAAGCTATTGCTAAGCAAAGCTTCCAAACTATTCTTGCATCAACCTCTCATTCTAAAATGTTTTATCAAAACAAAGAAGGGTTGGGAACCAATGAAATAGCTCCATCATACTCTTATGAGTCTATTAGACTACCTAGATGTGGTACTGAAGAGCAAGAGGTTCCAACTGCTGACCCTTCTCCATTGGAACTAAAGGATGAGGAAAAAATAGTAGCCACCACAGGGGAGAAACAGGAGGACACACTCATCTCCACCTGTGAAGACCAAATCCTAACCACCAAGGCAAGAAGAAGCAGAGCTAAAGCTGCTAGAAGGACTGCCAAGAAGGTTGCAGAGTCCAAGCTTAAGATCGACCCAAAGCAAAAGGGTGTCTTCATTTCTACCGGATTTCAAGTGGTAGGTACTTCTGACTCAGGAAAGGAGTGTAATACCAGCACTCCTGTCCTACTGAAGGATCAGAAATTGAAAGGGAAAGTTGCTGATGAAGAGAAAAAACCCAAGAAACAGCAACCTGCAAGTTCCCAGAAGACTAACATTGCCTGCATAATCTGTGGTCTGCACAACCACATGGCTAAAGATTGTTACTACAATCCAGCAAGCACACATTATGCAAATAATGTTAGAAAAGGAGTCAGAGAAGGTTTCTCAGTTGGACCACTTCAAAAGGTCCAAATGATGAAAAAGGGAAAGTTGGTCTCGGAAGCCAAGTTGCTTTCGGAAGAAACTACTTCTTCCGAAGGGAAAATGGCTTCGGAAGCCAAACCTTCTAAGGTTCGGAAGAACAAGAAGGCTCCCTTGAAACCATCTCAGAAGAAGACTACTTCGGAAGAAAAGGTCGTGAAGGCTTCTTCCGAAAAGAAAGAAGCTTCGGAAGAAGGCCATGCTGCACAAGCTTCAACAAGCTCATCTTCAAAGATCAACCAAGGGATGGATTGAAAGATCAAGGAAGATGCTGCAGCCCAAACCTCTTCTTCAACAATGACCTCTATTGAACCCCAATGCATATCTTTTGGTTCAATTATATCACTATCGTTGGAAGAGCCCAAGACCAGCAAGTCTTGGGCTTCCAAACAAAACTAACCATCTCAACTTATGTGCAGGGACGTCCATTTGACAAGAACAACAATGTCTGGATTGTAGATAGTGGATTCTCCAGGCACATGACAGGGAACAGATCTCTCCTTCAACAATTCCAGAACTTTGATGGAGGGCCTGTCCAATTTGGAGGTGAGGCCGAAGGATATATTTCTGGCAGAGGAAGTATATCCAATGGCAGAATAAACATTGACAAAGTTCACTTTGTCAAACAGCTTGAACACAATCTGTTAAGTGTTTCTCAATTCTGTGACCAGAAGCATCAGATGCTCTTCACAGAACATGAGTGCATTATCCTCAAACCAGGGATGACAATTCCTCCGGAATTGGTGCTTCTTAGATCTCCCAGGAAAGGGGATATGTACAAGCTGGATATGAACAATGCTTCTCCTATGGGTGAAGTATCATGCTTTCTTTCCAAAGCTGATAGTGATGAGTCAACACTATGGCATAAACGCATGTGTCATGTGAATTTTAAAACAATGAATAAATTGGCCAAAAATAACTTGGTACATGGTTTGCCTAAATAGGAATTTTTCTGCAAAGATAACTGTTTGCATGCCTGAAAGGGAAACAACACAGATCATCTCATAAATCCAAAGGTGTTAACTCTATCACTACTCCATTACACTTATTGCACATGGATCTCTTAGGACCCACAAGTATAATGAGCATTGAAAGGAAATCATACTGCCTTGTGATAGTTGATGATTTTACAAGATTTACATGGGTATTCTTTTTAAGAAGTAAAGATGAAACTGCTGAAACTTTAAAATCTTTCATTCTTAAAATAGAAAATCAAATTGATCACAAGGTTAAGATCATTAGAAGTGATCAAGGGACTGAGTTTAAGAACTTCGTTCTTGACTCATTCTGTGACTCAAAAGGGATTGCCAGACAATACAGTGCTCCCAGAACTCCTCAACAAAACGGTGTTGCTGAGAGGAGGAACAGGACACTTATTGAGGCTGCTCGGACCATGTTAGCTGATTCAAAGCTGCCTCTAACATTCTGGGCAGAGGCAGTCAGCACTGCATGCTATGTGCAGAACAGGGTTCTTGTAGTTAAGCCCCGTGGAAAAACCCCTTATGAGTTATGGAACAAGAGGCCACCGTTCATTGGCTTTCTAAGGTCCTTTGGCTGCAGGTGTACCATACTTAACACAAAGGACAACTTAGCAAAGTTTGCTGAGAAGTCGGATGATGCTATCTTTATTGAATACTCTTCTAGCTCTAAAGCTTATAGAGTATACAATATCAAGAATCAACAATTTGAGGAATCATCCAATATAGTTGTTAATGAGCACACTCCTTGTGTTAGGGGGAATGGACCTGAGTATATCTTTGATTTAGAATTGTTTCCAAACTATTCTAAACCATCTTGTGAGAATGTTTCAGCTGGAATAGGTGCTCAAGAGAATGCTGATGCTGATGCTGATGCAAGTCAACTGTTTGAGCTTCCCAGACCTCTTCCAAATTCTCTAAGAGCTGAAAGGCAACAAGCTTCCACCATTCACAGATCTGATAGTGTAACTATCTCCAGGAATAATGAAGCTTCAACAAGTGAATCACTTGATCAACCTCAAAGTTCTTTAGGTGATCCATTACAACACCAGGTTGAGGGAAGTAGTATTCTGAAGGAACAGGCAACTGTTAATCCTACTTCACAACCAACCATTGGTGATGTTTCTCAATCATTCAATCAGTCCTCATTGAATGACTTTGAAACAGCAGTTGGACAGAGTGATCCAGTTCCTGATCAGAATATGTCTAACCTAGACTTATCTCTGCAACTAGAAGTGATTTCTCGTCTTAGGATTCATAACACTCATCCAACTGAGAACATCATAAGGAATGTCTCTGAGGGTGTGAGAACAAGAGGACAAACTCATCATGGGAATGTCTGCTTGTATTCATGCTTCTTGTCTCAGATGGAACCAAAGAAGGTAGAAGATGCCTTAAAGGATAGTAGTTGGGTTGAATCGATGCAGGAGGAGCTGCTTCAATTCAGAAGACAAATGGTCTGGAATCTATGCCCACTACCATCTGGTCAAGTACCCATAGGTACTAAATGGGTGTTCAGGAACAAGAAAGATGATGGAGGCTTGATTATCAAGAACAAGGCAAGACTAGTAGTTCAAGGATACACCCAGGAGGAAGGAATCGATTATACTGATGTCTTTGCACCTGTTGCAAGACTTGAGGCAGTTAGGATTTTCCTTGCTTATGCTGCATCCAAGAACTTCACAGTCTACCAACTTGATGTCAAGTGTGCTTTTCTATATGGGGATATAGATAGGGAAATCTACGTATGTCAACCTCCAGGATTTGAAGACCCACAGCACCCCAACTACGTGTGCAAACTGGATAAAGCTCTATATGGGCTGCACCAAGCACCTAGACTGTGGTATGAGACCTTGTCTGAGTTTCTCCTGAAGAATGGATACACTAGAGGTACCATCGACAAGACTCTTTTCATCAGAAAGAGTGGAGAAGACATTTTGCTTGTACAAGTCTACGTTGATGACATCATATTTGGTTCTTCAAACGACCAAATGTGCAAGGACTTTGAAAGCATAATGAAGCAGAAGTTTGAGATGAGTTCCATGGGAAAAATGGACTTTTTCCTTGGAATTCAGGTGAAACAGATAAAGGAAGGGTTCTTCATCAGTCAATCTAAGTATGTCTTAGACATCTTAGATAGATTTGAAATGAAGGATTGTAAACCAGCCAAGACATCCATACCCAGAAACCATAATCTTTGCCCTGACCTTGAGGGGGAGGATACTGATCAACATCAGTATAGAGCAATCATTGGTTCTCTGATGTATCTCACTGCTAGTAGGCTAGATATCATGTTTGCCACATGCATTTGTGCACGATATCAGGCTGCTCCAAAGGTGTCTCACCTAGCTGCTGCAAAGAGAATCCTCAGATACCTCAAAGGAGCACCTAAACTAGGTCTCTGGTATCCAAGAAATAGTGATTTTAATCTCTATGGATACTCTGACAGTGACTATGGTGGCTACAATATTGACAAGAAATCAACATCAGGAGGATGTCAATTTCTTGGTGGAAGGATTATCTCATGGCAATGCAAGAAACAATCCTGTGTCTCTACATCAACTGCTGAAGCTGAATACATTGCTGCTGCTAGCTGCTGTGCTTAACTTCTATGGATTCAAAATCAGATGTTAGACTATGGATTCAACTTCATGACTACTCCTATCCATATTGACAACAACAGTGCTATCTCCATTACTGAGAATCCGGTGAAGCACTCCAAGACAAAGCACATTGATATCAGGTATCATTTCATTAGAGATATTCATGAGAAACAACTGATAAAGTTAATCAAAGTTGACTCAAATGAACAATATGCTGATTTGTTCACAAAGGCATTTGATGAACAAAGATTTAAGTATCTCATATCAGCAATTGGGATGATAAACATTGAATAACTACCTCTTTTGAAAACCTTTTTAATATGTAAAGTCTTGTGTCAATACAATTTAAGCCCTGTTACAAAAGATCTTTAAATTATTCCAAGTGTAAATTCCTTCCGAAGAGGAATTAACTCTCGGAAGATATTCTTGAATATCTTCTGAAGCCAAATTCCTCAATTGAAATTTTCTTCTCGGAAGAGTTTTTGGTCTCGGAAGAAGCGATTGATCTTACATCAGATCTACTTCCGAAACTTATACAACTCTCCATTCGGAAAGACAACTTTACCTTCGAAGCAATGCCTTGCTTCAGAAGATAAAGTGCCTTCAAAGGACAATTTTACCTTGGAAGCAATATCGTGCTTCGGAAGAGAAATTGCCTTCGGAAGAAAATTACCTTCGGAAATGTTTTACCCTCGGAAGTAAAGGTTTTTATATGTAACGGATATCTTTTGGGCCCCACTCTGTAAAAAGTAAAGATTTTGTCCATGATGGTCAGATTATTTAAAATTATCCTTGCCGCCACTATCATTTCTCCGCCGTAAATCACCATACCACCCACAGTAACCCCAAACAGTTACCCTATTACCGCCACTACCACAATTCAACCCCTTTTAAATAATCTTGACTGATCAATTTCATCTTCTTTTACCACTTTACAGCCCTAACTATTCCTTCACTGTCAAACCTTCAATTTCACCCAAATTTCAAGCTTACCTTCTCTTCAATGGCGTTAAACCCTCAGCACAACCAAGTCGCATTACTTGATTCGTCAAGGGATGTCGACTTCACCCAAATCATCACCTTTCTTACCAATCCACATACCTCACTGCACTAACTGTTAACCCAACCGTATACTCCAACCATATGTCCGAATTCTGGAGCAACGGTCAAACTGCAGTTCTGAATGGGGTTCGAGTCCTGAGAACCCGCATTTGTGGCCAAGAGTTGGTCATCACTGAACAACTCATCAGGGAGCATCTCGAGCTTCATGATGATGGGGCTCCTACTGAGTTCCCCAAAGAAGACTTGGAAGGCACCTATATCCTCATGGGATATGGAGGAGATGTCAGCAGATCAACCGTGTACAAGTTTAATTTCTCTTACCATTGGAAGTTCCTGCTGCATATTATCCTGCATTGCCTCTCCAACAAATCAGGGGGTTGGGATCAAATCCCATACGAACTAGGATGCCTAGTTCATGGGTTGGTGAGAGGTCTTCGCTTCAACTACTCACGATTTGTGTTGACCAACCTTATCGGAAATCTGAGCAGGGATACATTCTTCATGTATCCCCGAATTATTCAACACATAATCAACTGTGAGATGGAACCGAGCAAGCTTGTCTGCGCAGCTGCTCTTACTGTTCCACAAGTGAGACCTACCATCTTCAAGATACTGAAGAAGATGTCCGCCAACTTCACTGGAAGGTACACTCCACTACCTCCAGAGATGACTGAGCGCTTAGCTCCTGGTGACATCCCTGTTATCCCCACAGGTGATGAACCCACACCAGCAACATCCACCACAATGCCAAAACCTTCTTTACCCATCAAAGCTACATACCAGAGACGTCCAAAATGAACCCTTGTTCAATCTACTCTGATTGAACAAGCTCCTCCTGTTCACACCCAAAGGGCTAGAGTGGAATCATGGGCTCCCACTCAGTCCGAGGTCACACCATCCTTCACAATTGACCTCAATATGGGTTTTGAGCCTCCTCAGTCTCAAACCCCGCCCGAACCCCAAGCCTTAAGCCCACAGGGTGAGTCTCTATACTCCCCTGTGCAGCCTTCTAGGGACAGCCCCACCATAGGCTCAATGCCTGTAGACATTGATCTAGGTCCCGAGTCAGTAGGACTAACCACCCTCTCTTTCACTGACCTTCTACTCCACACTGATGAAGAGATTACATCTCTCCATGGCCATGAAGTTGATCTACAACACCCTCTGAAAGATCAACAGAGCCAGGAGGGATCCCTTGTCTCTAGCCCCCATCAGAAGCCAATTACTGAGGTGAGTCCCACTGATGTGGAGGGGACTCATGTAGGCTCAGCTGCCACTACTCAGAGTCTCTCATTGAGCTCTCAGGACAGTGGTAACATAATTAGGACTGAGTCTACGGCAACTTTGCCCATTGACATCTCTGAAAGAGATGACTCTGAGCAAAGAAAACCAGGGTGCCAAGAAGCCACATCTGGTGGTGAGACTAAGCATACTAGGCATGTTATCTCATCTCCCCGTGATTCTTCTCATGAAGATGAGAGAAGTATGCAACTAACACTTCAGTACTTGCTTTCTAAGGTCTCCAACCTGGAATCACAGGTGAGGATCTTAGAATCAAGGACTGCCACTCAGCAACTTGAGATTAACAACCTCAAGGCTAAACTAGCTAAGAAACAGACGGAGAGGTCTGTTAGGCATGTACCAATTCAGGTCTCACTGACTTCTTCCTCTAGCTCATCTAGCTCTCAAGATGATGCTACCAAAAAGGGGGAGAAAGTTCAGAGACAAACACTTAAGGAACCACAGACCCAATCTCTAACTTCCCAACTCATCACACTACCTGAGTCATCTCAATCCTTTCTAGAGATTGACTCAATGATGCTTCTAGATCTCTACAGACTTTTCACAAAGTTTGTATTGAGATCATCCCTAGAACAGCCCAGCCCCGACACCACACTTATATACCTTGGGGCTAAGGAGCTTCAAAGACCGACTGCACCTTCTACCACTATGGAAGAAGTTGGTCAACCTAAGGTCTACATGGAACCTAAGATTAGCTTCGAAGGGGAAATGGGGACTGATGGCCCAGTAACTGAAATAGATGGGACAGAACTTGCAGCAGTCTCATCTTTTGAAGCTCAAGCTGAAGCTTCCGAAGCTTACATGGAAGCCTCGAAGAACAAGAAAAGTCTTCCGAGGCCGAAATAGAAGCTGCGGAAGGCTTATTTCAGATGTTCGAGGAACTGACCATCACAGATGTTATTGCTGAAATAGCATCTGAGGTGAGCAGGGAGGACATTTCTGACATTCCTCCAACCCAAACACCAGCTGAACTTCTCTCTCAATCACAACCCTCCATCCAAGAACCACCACAATCAAGCACCGCCAAAGACAAAGGAAAAAGAAAATTGACTGCGGAAGAGCTTCAGGAGGAGGAGAGGATTGAGAAGCTCCAAAAGAAAGGCAGGTTTCCTACTGAAAAGATGCTAGCTGCTAGTTCTAAGGCAGCTGCAGCCAATCAGGAAGAAATCAACCAAAGGAGAAGAACAGCACTCATTGACCAGCTCATCAGTCTAGGAGCTGCCAATAAGGAGATACTCCTGCTACCACTAGAGGAGTTGGTGACTTTGGAGAGGTCAACCAGGCTAAAGCAAGAAGAACAAGCTAGGTTAACCTTGGAGAGGGAAGAAGAAGAAAGAAGAGAAGCAGCCCTGAAGCTGAGAGAGGACAGGATTAAATTCCAACTCTCAAGAGGCTTCAGTCATCCTGAACTGTCTCCTCATGATGATGACATGATCCTGCTGCTCCATAACAAAGAGCAGGATCAAATGGAGAAGGAAAAGAAGAAGGCTGCTAGGGAGAAGTTGAAGGAAAAGAAGAGGAAGGAGGAAGAGAAGGGGTCACTTCCACCAAGAAGTCCAATGACAAAGCCTGGATGAAAGACTATCTCCGGGCTCATGGCTTCTCTGGTAGGCAGGTGGGACCTATGTCCGAAAGGACACTCCAACAGATAGTCAGTGAAATCAAAGCTGATATCCGTCTGGGGAAGAGAAGGGAGATGTACAGGAGGGTACAGGGAACGGTCTCAACCCCAGCCACTCAACCACAGCCACAACCCACACCAGAACCAATCCCTTTTCCCATCAAAACCGAACCCACTGACGAAACCTTCACCCCTCAACCCACAACTCTACCCAAACCTACCACATCACCTCAACCACCCAAACTATCCATCCTAAAACCCAAGACACAACCCAAAACCACTAAACCTAAGCCTACCCAACAAAAACCAAGACCATCCCCTCAACCTCCTCAACATCTCTCCTTTGAGGAAATAAAGGAGTTCAAGACGAGGCTCATCAACTGCACCACTTTGAGCAGCATCTCCTGTGAGGGAGAGCTTATCAACATCACCTATGTTGATAACTCTTCAAGCTCCCTCACCCTAGGCCAATTTCTTGAGTTTCCTAGAGACACCTTGGGCCAGGCTGCAAGACTTCTTGGTCTCAACTCCGATACCCTCAATGCTGAGGAGAAGAGACTAAGAAGGAGACTGGTGACTCTGTTGGATACCAGGAAAGCGGACAGGATTTCTGGTCAATCTCCTGGACCTAGAAATGCTATAATCCAGTGGAGGTTCGATGAACCTTCTCACAACTTTGTTGTGGAAAGGGAGAATGGTGAAACCAACAGGCTTAATGCCACTTCTCTACTGCATCTCAGCAGATTTGATCTTGCTGAGCTTGCTGAGAAGCCATTCTCCAATCCCTCCAACTCTGAGACTGCTGCACACATCAGAAACCATATCAGCGGTCTCCACTTGGCTGAACGAAGTAGAAGAGCCAAGATTGAAGAAGAGTTGAAGTTGAAAGGAGTGGAAGACAAGGAAAGACCAACCACCAAAGGCACAGCCTTTCTACAGATGGTGGAAGGTCCTGAATTGGAACCAATAGTTCGATGGGAATATGACTATACTTCCCATCAACTAACTCTTTTCAGAGGGCCACAACAGAGGGTACACATAATCCAAGGTGACAGAGTAGAGGTTCTGTCCACCAAGGATCTGTACAAGATTCTCAGCACCACAGCAGGAAAGAATGAAAACACTGATAAACACTTACTTTCCTTGGTGCTGAGAGCTTTGAGAAGAAGAGAGAAGTGAAGTTTTGGTAGCATCAG